>JARQOD010000008.1:60194555-60262777 GCA_033576555.1 Oophaga sylvatica | reverse complement strand
CCGTGCACCTGAATCGCAACCTGCATTCTCCTCTGTACCCAAAACTCACTCTAAATTTCGCAATCAGTGACCCACTCTGAAATACAACCGGCATCGTATACGGCACCATTTCCGCACGATTACTACACCCCTCTCATGCATGTATACTCGGCTAAAACCAACGCAACCGGATGGTGCGTCTTCAGTCGGATCGCAGCACAAATCTGCGTCCTCAATGAAAAATTGTATCTGCATGAGACACCTGTTGAGCCCCTAGTGGATCGCACAAGAACTGTGGCCACTAAAAACGCTGATAGCAGGCCCAAAGACTTGTTTGTCATGCGTCAAAAGCGCACCGCGTCGTTCCAGCCCCAGGAGTGGAAGACGTCATTGAAAGTTGGAAGAAGGAAACCAGTAGGACCCAGACGGGGTTTTTACTGCCATGAAAAAGTTGAAGAAGATGAAGTAGTTGCCCCTTTATTAATATTGAGAAAAAATTGTTTAATAATGTTATTTGCTAAATGTGATGATGTTGCATGGTATGCATAGAATACCCCATTTGGGGTTAATGAGAGTGAAAGTGAAGAGTTAATTGCAAGAGATCTTACTTGAAATTTGTTTTTATATGCCAAGACGCATGGCTGTGGCTTTGCCAGCCCAAAAAACTTTCATTGTAAATAGTTCGCACTTCGGTGCCCCATCTTGGTTTTACACAAACCCTTTTCTACCTCTGAAGAAAAACCCGATGGTGAGGCCTAGAGTAGGTCTGCAGTTTCAGAAGTCCTGCAGCCCACCCAGGACCCACGGGGGAGGTTTTTTGGTGCGGGTCCTCCACAAGAATTTCTTTCTTATACTGTAATATTTATTGAAAAGTATTTTTGATATTTTTCTAATGTCCATTGAAACAAAAATGTAACGTTTAAAGAGTCCTTACTCCCGCAAGGGATGAGTTTAAAATGTTGATGTTATATGCAAAACAAAAAAAATGTTTTTCTTTTCTATTTCAGCCCGGGAGTGCTGAGTTTAACTAGGGGGGGAGGGTGTGGCCCAGTTGCGCTTGGTACACATGTCTCCTGGAAAATGCACAGAAAAAGGTAATTGTGAAGCCCGATATTCATTCACAAACACACACTTCCAACACTGCCACCAGAGGGCAACTTAGCTATTTAAGTTAGTGTGACGTAGCAGTAGCGAGATTAGTTCAGTTTCCTGTCTCAGGACAGGGCAGTCTAGTCTTGGAGGGAGAGGAGATAAGACTGAGATCTGACAGAGCTCCTGTAGCTCACCTTATACTGAAGTGGAGGCTAGTACGAGTGGGAAGGAATCACTCTAGCCTAGTCAGAGTTACATCTGAACCTGAAGCAGTTACCTCAGAACAAGCTCCTGTGTTCCCTATGAACGTGGAAAGTAACTCTCAGAGCGTGCATGAGATCAGTCGACAGAAGCTCCTATAGCCACTCTGGACAGAGTCTTAGGAAGGAAAGAAGGAAGGGAACTACTGCAGTTAATACAACGAGGCAACTGAGGACAGGTCAGTGAGCACTGGAAGGAAAGCTGACATCTACTACCGCTGCTACCCGTGCTTATGTTAAGGGCAAGAGCAGGGCGACAGGCGAGTGGAGAAAGAAGGACAAGTGACCAAGGTGACAGATCATCTTCACTTAATTAACCGGACACCGGGGTCCGAAGCATTGCTAGTACTTCACGTCTAGTAATAAGATACACCGGAATCCTTGCTGGACTTCAAGTCACAGAAGGTAGCCCTAAGCGTTGATACGTAACTGGAGTCAGGGAGAACAGGGACTTTGAGCGGGACGCTGCAAAAGTAAGGACCTCGTTCTTGCCAACCTCTGAGTACCAGAGACAGAAAAGACTCTACCACAATGTCAGCCGGGCGTAGCTGCTAGAGAAAGAGTTAAACTTGACTTCATGCAAGTTAGGACTCACATACACTTCAAGGAGAAAGGAGCCTTAAACCTGCTCAGCAATCCCCTGAATGTGCATTCTCCAACCTGACCAGCTTCCCGGGACATACCTGCCAACAACATCAGTAAAGGTATGGAAAGAGACTGAATTGTGTGTGACTGACTTATTCAGCAACACCATAGACTTTGAGGGACCAGTCCCACCTGTGGGGGACTTAACATCCAGCTGCCCCATAACATCCCCTCAGAAGATTCATATTGCAGCGCTGGTCAAATTGATCAGAAACCACAGGTGGCGTCACGAACTGTTACTAAAATCCCCTGTAAATATCCCCCATTGCATGACCGCCCAGGGCCACGGACCGAGCTCTGCTGCCAGTGACATCTCCCATAGACTTCCTGGGCTCGGTGCCGAGTACCTCATAGCCCTGGTACCCACACCACTTGGTGTGTGCGACTCACAGTGCTCCGGCATTTTTTCAGAATCTTATTAATGACATCCTTAGACCTTTGATCGGCAGAAGTGTGGTTGTGTATTTGGATGACATTTTGATTTATTCACCGGATTTGGAGTCTCATTGGAGGAGTGTGCGTGAAGTATTACAGTTACTGAGTGATAATTCACTTTTTGCCAAACTAGAAAAATGTGAGTTCGCTGTACAGAGACTTAGTTTTTTGGGCTACATTGTCTCCAGTGAAGGTTTTGAGATGGACCCGGTGAAAGTGCAAGCTGTGCAGGATTGGCCTAGACCTATTGGTGTGAAATCAATACAGAGGTTTTTGGGGTTCGCCAATTATTATAGAAAATTCATAAAAAAATTTTCTGTGATTGCCAAACCTCTGACCGATCTCACCAGGAAAGGTGCTGATGCGGTTCAGTGGACTATTGAGGCTTTTGTGTTGCTTAAGGAGAGGTTCAGCTCTGCTCCCATCCTTACGCAGCCTGATGTGACTAAACCATTTTTGGTTGAGGTTGCTGCTTCTTCTGTGGGGGTCGGCGCGGTGTTGTCTCAGGCAAAGACGGATGGAGTACATCCCTGTGCTTTTTTTCAAAGAAATTTTCTGAGTCTGAACTAAATTATGATATCGGTAATCGGGAATTGTTGGCAATTAAACTCGCATTTGAACACTGGCGTCATTTTTTGGAGGGAGCGGAATTTCCCGTTCAAGTCTTCACCATCATAAAAATCTGATCTATCTTGATGCTGCCAAACGCTTGAATGCCCGTCAGGCTAGGTGGGCACTGTTTTTCTCACGGTTTAATTTTACCGTTACTTACATCCCAGGTACTAAAAATGTTAAAGCTGATGCTTTGTCTCGCAGCTTTTCTCCTATGGTGGGTACTGAGGAGGAGGAGGAAAACATCTTGCAAGAGGGGGTTGTTATTGCTGTTTTGGACTCCGTGTTGGAAGATGAGATTCTTAAAGCACAGGAGAATGCCCCATCTAACACGCCGCATGGGAGGTTTGTTGTATAGGAATTTATGTGCCTGGTACCTACCGAGGAAGAGTATTATGGATATGAATTTATGAACATGTTCATTGTTTATTGGACTTTCGTATCGGGTATAGGCCAGGTCATCCTGGAATCTCTGAGACCAAGAGACTTGTGGGTCGCAGTTTTTGGTGGCCAGGATGGCAGAAGGAAGTCATTAAGTGGGTGCGCCAATGCACTGTGTGTGCTAGATCTAAGTCTTCTCATTCTCCTGCTGCGGGGTTGCTTTGCCCTTTGGAGGTCCCTAGTGCACCTTGGACACATTTGGCTATGGACTTTATTACTGACCTTCCCCCCTCTGAGGGTTTCACTGTCATCTGGGTGGTCGTGGACCGTTTTAGCAAGATGTGTCACTTGGTTCCTTTCATCAAACTGCCCTGCGCTAAGACTCTCGCTAAGGCCTTTGTCAAGGAAATAGTCAGACTACATGGTGTTCCTACTGACATTGTTTCCGATAGGGGACCTCAGTTTGTGGCTCGTTTTTGGCGCGCCTTTTGTGACAGGTTGGAGTTCATTTGTCGTTTTCATCCGGATATCATCCTGAGTCTAATGGCCAGACAGAAAGGAAAAACCAGGATGTTGAGCAGTTCTTGCGTTGTTTTGTGACTGATAATCAAGAGGGGTGGTCTGAGTTTCTGCCACTTGCTGAGTTTGCTCTTAACAATCATACATCCGCTTCTGTTGGTTGTTCGCCTTTTTTTTTGTTGTACTGGGAGACACCCGTCTTTTGGGTCATTTTCCAAGTTGGGATCGGCTGTACCTGAAGAGGAGAATTTTTCTGGTGTTTTGGAGAGAGTTTGGACTGATGTACGTGGTAATCTTCAGGAGGCTAACAATAGATCCAAAGTGTATTTTGATAGAAAACGACAAGAGGTTTTGTTTGCTATTGGTGACATGGTTTGGTTGTCCTCTAAGAATCTGCGCTTGAGGATTCCGTCTAAGAAATTGGGTCCCAAGTTTGTAGGGCCCTTTAAGGTGCTTCAGGTTATTAACCAATCTGCTGTTAAGTTGGAGCTTCCTACCTCCTGGAAGATTAATCCGGTGTTTCATGTTTCTCTCTTGAAAAAAGCTGAGGTCTCAGATGGAGACGTCTCGGCCACTGTTCCCCTGGTGGTGGAGGACGGGCAATATGAGATTTCCCGCATCCTAAATTCTAGACGGTATAGAGGGAGTTTGCAGTACCTCGTCGCTTGGAAGGGTTATGGACCCGAGGATAACTCATGGGTGAGGGCGGATGATGTTTCTGCGTCTAGACTTGTCAGAGCGTTTCACAAGAGGTTTCCGGATAAGCCTAAGTCCTAGGGGATCCGGAGGATCCTCTTAGAAGGGAGGGTACTGTTAGAACCCTCTTGTTAGATTTTGTTTCAGTTTGCTGGTCACATGACCTTTTTACCCTATTTAGTCTGGCTCCGCCCTTCTGGCTTTGCTGGACTTCATTGTATTATCTACTTTAAGCTAGCCGGGTGCTTATGTGTCTTACTCTGTCAGTTTTGCTTGATCTTAGGATCTCTTAGTATTTGTTTTCTGTTTTATATTCCCTGCTACACTTTCTGTTAGGAGGTGTCCACCTTTTCACCCAGTCCCTAGATCTTGTAGGGATTCCTCCCTCGCAACTATAGGTCTTCGTTCAGACTAGCTGAGGACTTTAGCGGGTCTAGTCGCAGGATCAGGTCCCCCGTTACATCGTAGGGATCCAGCTCAGTCCTATAGTAGGGACAGAATTCCCACCTTTCCTTAGTGCTTGTAGCAGATCATAACACCACCATTCACGACAGGTGATGTCACAGCTCACCTCCTCCTGTACAATGACTGCTAACACCTCTATAAAAAGTCTAGAACACAGGAGCCACCATTCACGACAGGTGATGTCACAGCTCACCTCCTCCTCCTGTACAATGACTGCTAACACCTCTATATACAGTCTATAACACAGGAGCCACCATTCACGACAGGTGATGTCACAGCTCACCTCCTCCTCCTGTACAATGACTCCTAACACATCTATATATAGTCTATAACACAGGAGCCACCATTCACAATAGTTGATGTCACAGCTCACATCCTCCTCTTTCTGTACAATTACTCCTAACACCTCCATATATAGTTGATAACACGGGAGCCACCATTCACAATAGCTGACGTCACAGAAACCGGAGAACTCGGAAGAAACCCACTCAAACTCAGGGAGAACATACAAACTCCTTTTAGATGTTTGGTATGAACCCAATATTAGGCCTAGAGATCAGGTTCACCTCCGTGATGTTGCTGGTTTCCTCCTGTGAACTGCTCATTTCAGGTTCTTGCACAACATTTCTACAGGGTGAAGGTCAGGATGTGACTTGGCCACTCCAAAATGGTAACTTTATTCTTCTTTACCCATTCTGTCATAGAACGACTTGTGTACTTCGGGTGATTATCTTGCTGCATGTCCAATGTTCTTTTGAGACTCAGTTCATGGGCAGACGGGCAGCTCATGGATGTCCTGACATTTTCCTTTAGAATCTGTAGATAAAATTCAGAATTCATTATTCCATTTATGATGGCAACCGGTCCTGGCACCAGATACAGCAAAACAGGCCCAAAACATGATACTCCTATCACTGAGTTTCATAGATGTTAGATTTTCATTCTGTAATGTAATGTTTTTTCTGTCTCCAAAATAACACTTTTCATTTAAATAAAAAAGCCCAGTTTTGGTCTCATCCATCCACACAAAAAAATGTTCCAGTAACCTTTGGGCTTGGCTAGATGATCGGTAATAAATTGCAGAGAGGCAACAGTGTTCCTTTTGGACAGCAATGGCTTTCTCCTTGAAATCCTACTAGGCACACAATTGTTGTTCAGTGTCCTCCTGATTGTACTGTCCTTCACATTAACATTAGCTAATATCGGAAAGGACTTTAGTTGCTTAAAGGTTACCTTGGGTTCCTTTATGATCTTGCAGACTATATAACAGGCCGCCCACTCACATCTGATTGTCATCCCATTCATTGAAAACAAGAGACTAATTTCACCTTCAAATTATCTGCTAATCCTAAAGGTTCACATACTTTTTCCACTCACAGACATGTCATTGGATCTTTTTCCTCATTTCAGGAATGACACAGTTTAACATTTTTGACTCATCTGTTTAATTTGCCTCTATATCTGCTTTTAAGAATGGATGTCATTCTATCTACTTTTAGAACAGATGTCGTTTTAGCTTAAATTTATGTAAAAATATGGAAAATTCTGAAGGTTTCACAAATTTTCAAGAACCACTGCATGTATGTCAGAAAAGTATGCCATAACCGCTGATGTTCCAAAAATCTATTATTCCTCTTTAAATCCTGATTTGGCCGTTTCCAGATACAATGTGCATTATAACACACACCGCAGTGTTATAGACACAGTGCAGAGTGCCATCATATAATATCCATATAACATGTATAATATCTGGCGGTTATTTAACAGTAACATAAGGGAATATTGCATATGATATATAATGGATGTTATTACATGAAGAATAAGAATTGCCATATTGTTACTATTTTCCCCTTGTAGCTACCGCCTGCGGCTGGAAGCACTTATTCTCAAGAAGGATTTATACCCGGCTGTCGTATCTCAGTTGTCTGCAGCAAGAGACCTGACAGCAGCTGCACAAGGTGACATGTTGTCTTATTCTTGAAGCTATTCCTGCCTCGTGCCTCCTGTTATATTGAGGAGTTGATATTTCTTTTAGGCCGGCCCCTTCTTTTAGCTTCATATTTTTGTGCAGCAGTCCTATTCAGTGGAGAGGTGATAACTTGTTATAAGGGTTAGTCCGAAACTAACATTGATTTAGTCCTAAATGTCTGTTTAGTGCAACAATGTAACTGCTTTTCTATTGTACTTTCATTAAACACTATCTAACCTTCCCTTTCTATCTAACTGTGCATGCTGGGATGCCCAGACAAGACATCACCAGGACGCGGAGGCAGCAGTCACTGCCGCAGCCTCTGTTCCCTCCCTGAGACGAAGCATCATTAGTGATGTCTGACCTCTACTGAGCATGTGTCTGTTGTCATAGCTCAGTAGGATCTTGTCACTATACAATACTCTTTTTAATGCACAGTGACAGTGCGCTCCCTCGCTGGCTTTGATAAGAATTGATGCGTCGGCAAGAGAGCGCACTGTCAGGAGAGAATCTGACAAGCAGGAAATACAGAGCCCAGCAGCGTCCCCGATTGTGACACCGGTTTCGGGGACGGGGCTGGACTCTGCTTGTCCTGCTCTCTAATGTCACTGTGCATTAAAAAGAATATTGTACAGTGAA
Source organism: Oophaga sylvatica (assembly GCA_033576555.1). NCBI lineage: Eukaryota > Metazoa > Chordata > Amphibia > Anura > Dendrobatidae > Oophaga > Oophaga sylvatica. The sequence continues at coordinate 60,255,085 of JARQOD010000008.1, read as the reverse complement.
AAGATCCTACTGAGCATGTGTAGGAATTGACAACCGGCACATGCTCAGTAGAGCCGAGACTAGCAAAGCCCCTGAAACTGAGGTCACTGATGAAGCTTCGTTTTCGGGTGGGAACAGAGCCTGCGGCAGTGACTACAGCCGCTGCCCCAGGAGGACGCCTTGTTTGAGTATCCCAGCATGCACTGTGGGTTCTCAAAGCAAGCGTCGTCAAACAGGAAGTTGGTAAAATAAAATAAGGAGTAGTGAGGGAACGGTAAGGAACCCTTAATTAAAGTATATTAGAAAAATGATTAGATTTTTATATTGAAGCACCACTAAAGCGTTTTTTTTTTATTTTACCGCTGGACTCCTACTAATCTAAGTCGCCTGCCCTTAGTCTTATACTTAGCAGCTGCTGTCTTCATCTTTTATCTGTGCTGCTCCAGCCGTCTTCTGCAGTTGGTGACCAGCTGGATTGCTCCAGTATTTGCTGGGTGGTCACAACTCCATGTAAGTCTCCGAGAGCCAGAACGGGGCCAGAACGCAGCCCTCATAGACTTACACTGAGCTCTTGTGACCGTTACCTCTGACTTCCGGTCAGTCTGAAGTTGCAGACACAAGACGGCAGATCAGGATCAGAGGGCGCCAGGAAGAGCAGAAGACGGCGGCTGATAAGTATAAGACTATAGTCAGTGACCTTAAATTTGTGGCACCACTCCATCACTGAAATAAAAATAAGAAAATGCTGGAGTGGTGCTTTATATAGATAGAGACTTAGGATTAAATCAGTGTTAGTTTCGGACCACCCTTTTAAATTGGGTCAATCTATTTGGCATAACTAGGTACATCTGCCATTCAGGGCTCTGGGACAGTCATACATCCAAAATGAAATCATGAATTTCATTTACAACATGCCTTTGTATAAGCACAGATTCTGCATGCAAATAATATAATAATATATCTTATTTTATATCCTAACAGATTCCGCAGCGCTTTACAGCTTTGCACACATATCGTCGCTGTCCAGATGGGCTCACAATCTGATTCCCTATCAGTATGTTTTTGGAGTGTGGGGGAACGGATACCGGAGGAAACCCACGCAAACACGGGGAGAAATAAAACTCTTGCAGATGTTGTCCTTGGTGGATTCGAACCAGGACTCCAGCGCTGCAAGGCTGTATGCTATCCACTGAGCACGTGTGCCAAAATCTGCAGTGAAAATATTCTGTGTATTCGGCTTATCCGAGTATATCTAAAGGGCATTTCATGATGTGTTTTTTGAATACCAACTACACATGCCATCAAAGTCTGATCAGCGCAGGTCCAACATCTGCTATACATCCTGCAGCCTCGTACTTCCAGGTTGGGACCACTATGCATATCAAAGTCATGCTTATTGTGTGAAAGCCCTTTATGTGTCCCCAGAAAATGCATCTTCTGAGGCTTAAAAGATATAGACACCTTTGGGTTACTTAAATGCAGATTTTTTGGGGGGCTAAAAATAATTTTTGCATTTAAAACTTTTTCACCCTTAACCTTCTATGTCCTCTGTGTTTTACAGTCTACGGCTGGCTGCAGAATGAGCTAACTAAGAAGCCGTCACTGAGCTCGTTCTGCTGGGAGAGTTTATATCGTGTATCTTCTTAACCCTTTTCAGCGGAATTGTTATGTTGAATTTATGTGGTCATAAATCAGCTAAAAAACAACTCAGAAGATCAAAAATGATAAAGCTTGCTGAAAGATTCCCAGGTACCTCATTCTGCAGCCAGCAATAGACAGCGCAATTCAGAGGCTGGAGAAGACAAACTGTGCAATATTTTTAATGCAACCAAATTGCAAAAAAGGATTATTAATCAAAAAGACATAAAAGTGCCATGGAGAAGGTCATTCTTTAATGATCCTCTGCTGACATTAATGTGCTGGAGCAGAATCCTTCCTCTTGTCCAGGAGACATTTCTTCCATGGAGCCCAGTAAAATATTTACTGTTGACAAGATAAACAATACCAAGTAAAGTAATCAAAGGAGCAGCGCTGGCCGTGGATCAGCAGTCATATATGGATACGGGGCTTCATGGCAGCCTTGGCTTCTGTTCTTAGGCATATACAGCCAGGAATAAAGTCAGCGCCTCCTGCATGAAGCAGTGTGGCAGCACAAGAGTCCCTACTGCTGATACAATGGGTTAAAGCCTCTTTAAAAGTGGCATTCGGAGACACATTGTAGACTTCTGACACATATCAGTTCTGTACAAGAAAAGCTGCTATAATACAGCAGTGTGAATAAGCCCTAACGCTGCGGGAAAGTCCACACCGCTGGTTAATGTCATCTCTGGCAGCACGATTGATAAGCCGGTGGATCGCTGCAGTGATAAGCCGGTGGATCGCTGCAGTGATAAGCCGGTGGATCGCTGCAGTGTAAGCCGGTGGATCGCTGCAGTGATAAGCCAGTGGATCGCTGCAGTGATAAGCCAGTGGATCGCTGCAGTGATAAGCCAGTGGATCGCTGCAGTGATAAGCCGCCACATGTGCTCTGCAGCATCTGCAGCGTAGCCTCACGTAACACTTCGGGGGCCATTGCCCCCACTAAGAAACCTCTAACAGATCTATGTCATGAATAGAATCTGTCATGGGAATCTGTTCCCTGCAGCTGATCTCACCACTATAGAGCTTTTCTGGGAGGCCAGTGGTTGCCCATCCCTGGTACAGTGGTTGTGTGGCGCCCTGAGGGTCCAGTCGCCACAGAGATGTTGCATCGCACCCAGCGGTGTGACACCTGACTCTCAGGTAAGGAGGAAGCACCCCATTGACTCCATCACCGCATCCACACACATCATGCCAGTGCTGAGTTTCAGGCTGGTTAGTAAAGGGTGTAGAGTGGGTGGGTGGAGATAGCTGCAGCAGGAGGCAGCAGTGTGTTAGATTAGAGTTCAGTCGAGTCAGGCAGCCAGCGTGGGTACTAGGCTGGCCTGCAGCTCTCCTGGGTTTACCCCAGGGAGCCTTGCTGAGAAGAACGAAAGGGTCCGGGGTAGGTACAGCACTGACGCTGTCCCCCATCCTCAGTGGAGGAAGGACCAGGCAACATATCGAGGAGACGGTTCCCAGGCTAGTGGGTCAGTTCAGCGCCATTAGCAAACACCGCATCTAGTGGGACTCTTCAAGAGCCACTAGCTACCATAATCTCGTCCGGAAGCAGCTCAGTGGTCAAGTACGTCCAGGTTTCCGACGGTGTCTCGATCTCCGCAGCTCTCTGGGAGAAGGCCACTCGGGGCATCGGGTCGCACCTGAAAAACTGAAAAGGCCTAATACTGCTTCGCTGAGGGCTCTGTGGTAGGGAGGTGCAGGTAGAAGTAAGGAGTATTGCACAAACGCCGGAAAGGAACATAAAAGGGAGTCTTTGGAGTGTGACCAACTTACCTGAGGGTTACTGGACTACTCACTGGAAGGACACAGTGCCCGGCTGGTATCTGTATGGCATGCAACAGACTGTGAGTAAACCCTTGAAACTGCATAAGAACTGTCTCCTGCTTTATTACTACGTCGCATACTCCACTCTGCTACATCACCTTGCACCATTGCTTTCCATCACATCTACCTGCCCTGGGAGGACACAGTCTCGCCTGTAGGAGACTTTACACCAAGCTGCACAACACCATCCCTCCCAGAGGACCTGCACAGCAGCGCTGGTCACCCTGACCAGATACTACAGGTGGCGTCACGACAAATTACACGAACATTCCATCATCCCCTGTAAATATCCCACATTACGGTGAGCGCCCAGGGCACGGACCGAGCTGGCTACCCGTGACATCCCCCATAGACTTCCATGGGTTCGGTGCCGAGTACCCCTAAGCCCTGGTACGTGCGCATCATCTATCTTGGCGTCACAAACAGGATTCTGAAGCTCGCTACAAGCGAGTCCTGTGTGCCTGAATTGGACTGTTTTTGTGTTAAAGACTGTATCTGCCATCTTTGTGACTTTGCCGCCATTTACCGCCGTTTGCCGCCATTTTGCCGCCATATTCGCGCCTTGAGGCGCTGGTGAAGAAGGAGGGCGTGCTTTCATGGGCGTGCGCTCACTCAGTGGCGCGAAAGAAATGTCCGCCTACCCTAAATGTTACTGCAATCTCCGGACGTGTCCATCAGCGATGGAGTTCCGCCTCCTAATTCCCCATGGTGGGAGAAGAAGGGAGAGAAAACTCCGCCCCCTTAACAGAGAGCGGGACCCTCCTGATAAAGAAGATCTCCCCACCACTGAACCTCCCGTGCTGCAGGAAGATGTCTGCACCCTTCCTGACCCTGCTGCAGACGCCGAACAAGCGGAACGTATGGAGCAGAGTTGGAGGAACCTGAAGCTGCAGTCGCAGCAGCGCCGATCACTCCGCCTACCTGTAGCGCCGGTGCCCGAGGTCCACCAGGAGGCGTGCCCGGATCCAGACCCTGCTGCTGCCTCACCCGTCCCCGCCGAGGAGTCCGCAGAGGAGCGGTGCGTCATGCCGTCTGCAGCAGCCCCGGGTCTGCTGGCTGTGTTCCCGGAGGAAGCCGGGCCCTGCTGCGCTGAGAGCCAGAATGAGCCGGCTCCCCAGCTAGTTCCCATTGCTCTGGATGTGCTAGCAGAGGAGGACTATGACCGACGCCGGAAGTGGGAGACCCAGCAGCGTCGCCAGGAGCAACGGATGCTGCAGAGGAAAGGTACTGTGCACAAGCTGTGGCGGCAGGGAGCTATAAGAGACTTCCGGCAAAGAGGGGTACCAGGAAGCCCCCGGTGCCACTACTAAGTAAATGAGAAAACCGGACAGGTTCCACAAATGTATATAGTGTATTAATGTATATAGTATGCAAGTGTTGCCATAACCCGGAGGGGTGATTGCCTTTAATATTGTTTTTCTGAACTGGTGGCTATGAACACTGCTAGCCCAAAAACTGTCCTTGTATATAGTTAGCACTTCGGTGCCTCATCTTGGTTTCACTTGATTACCTCAGAAGTTAAAACCCGTTTGGTGTGGCCGAAAGTGAGGACTGCTACAGAGATCCAGAAAAGTCTTGCAGCCCACCCAGGACCACCGTTGGAGGTTTGGAGCGGGTCCTCCACAAGTATATGTTTACTTGAACTGTGAAGTAAATATTAAAAGTGTTTTCTTGCAACGTTTAATCTGAAGTGCCTCCCATAAAGGGATGATGAGTTTGAAATTGCCTTTCCAATGTTGAATGCATTCATAAAATTTTTTTGTATATTTCCTATGTAACACCTTTACTCTTTTACAGCCCGGGAGTGCTGTGTTTAACCAGGGGGGAATGTGGCGCCCTGAGGGTCCAGTCGCCACAGAGATGTTGCATCGCACCCAGCGGTGTGACACCTGACTCTCAGGTAAGGAGGAAGCACCCCATTGACTCCATCACCGCATCCACACACATCATGCCAGTGCTGAGTTTCAGGCTGGTTAGTAAAGGGTGTAGAGTGGGTGGGTGGAGCTAGCTGCAGCAGGAGGCAGCAGCGTGTTAGATTAGAGTTCAGTCGGAGTCAGGCAGCCAGCGTGGGTACTAGGCTGGCCTGCAGCTCTCCTGGGTTTACCCCAGGGAGCCTTGCTGAGAAGAACGAAAGGGTCCGGGGTAGGTACAGCACTGACGCTGTCCCCCATCCTCAGTGGAGGAAGGACCAGGCAACATATCGAGGAGACGGTTCCCAGGCTAGTGGGTCAGTTCAGCGCCATTAGCAAACACCGCATCTAGTGGGACTCTTCAAGAGCCACTAGCTACCATAATCTCGTCCGGAAGCAGCTCAGTGGTCAAGTACGTCCAGGTTTCCGACGGTGTCTCGATCTCCGCAGCTCTCTGGGAGAAGGCCACTCGGGGCATCGGGTCGCACCTGAAAAACTGAAAAGGCCTAATACTGCTTCGCTGAGGGCTCTGTGGTAGGGAGGTGCAGGTAGAAGTAAGGAGTATTGCACAAACGCCGGAAAGGAACATAAAAGGGAGTCTTTGGAGTGTGACCAACTTACCTGAGGGTTACTGGACTACTCACTGGAAGGACACAGTGCCCGGCTGGTATCTGTATGGCATGCAACAGACTGTGAGTAAACCCTTGAAACTGCATAAGAACTGTCTCCTGCTTTATTACTACGTCGCATACTCCACTCTGCTACATCACCTTGCACCATTGCTTTCCATCACATCTACCTGCCCTGGGAGGACACAGTCTCACCTGTAGGAGACTTTACACCAAGCTGCACAACACCATCCCTCCCAGAGGACCTGCACAGCAGCGCTGGTCACCCTGACCAGATACTACAGGTGGCGTCACGACAAATTACACGAACATTCCATCATCCCCTGTAAATATCCCACATTACGGTGAGCGCCCAGGGCACGGACCGAGCTGGCTACCCGTGACATCCCCCATAGACTTCCATGGCTCGGTGCCAAGTACCCCTAAGCCCTGGTACGTGCGCATCAGTTGCCCATCCCTGTACAGTGGTTGCCCATCCCTGGCACAGTGGTCTACCCCTGTCGTGTCCTTAGCACTGGAAGTCAGAACCTAAAGTCCCTTTTTGATAAGTAAAGTGCAGTGAATCACATTTCTGCATTACACTTTCCATTACTTTCACAGCATATTTCATGGCCAATAAATTACGCAGGTCTTAGCTGTTTATTAAATATTTTGCTCTTTTCCTTAATTATTGATATTAAGTGGTTACAAAGGGTCTTTATTCTCCCAGTCTACACTGCCACCCCAGCATAGTAACATCACATAGACCACATGCCCTTAGGTAACTGCCATCATCCTTGTAACATTTTTCAAGCTTGTGCTGTCCTGTAGCGCTGGCATTGGATGGTATATGGCATTGTATCCCATCAGTTAGGGGCTTACCTGCTTTTCTGTGAGGACGGGTTACCAGCGACATTTAGAATCTAATACATACAGGAGGATTTATTACAATTTTATATCAGTGTAGACATCTGGGCTCATGCAGACACTTTTATTTTCAGTCCGAGTGCGATCCTATAAAACATGGGAGTGCGCTCTGACCAAAGTTATGCTATGGGGCCGTGCACATGTCAGATTTTGTCTTCAGACTGAGTCGGTCCTAGGAAATCTCTACATCCCCCAGTTAGATCCAATATTCGGATCACATTCAGCTACGCAAGTCAATGAGTCGTTGGAAAACATCAAACTGCACTCAGATGACATCTGAGTGCAGTCCAATTTCCACTGATTGACAGAATGGAGAAGATGGAGAAATGTTTTTCTCCATCTTCATCTCATCCGAGAAAATCAGATCACAGTATGATTACACACTGATTAAACTCTGATCAGAGTGTGATTTGCATAATTGACCCGATTGTCTTGGATGAGAGAATACCCGATCGTCTGCACCCAGCCTTAGTGTTCCATGGTGACCTAAGATCTGCATCTTCAAAAGGGGAATGCAGATCTTAGGTCACCATGGAACACTAAGGGGAATGGATGAATACGTCTGCTGCAGAAACTCTTTGAAATATTTAGTCTTTCACCTTTAACTGCCAAGATCTTGTTACATTTACTGAAAACATAATGAGAAACAATTACCATATAATTACTAACTCAATGTAATCAGAATTTAGTTTATATACAGCCATAAATATAAATAGTGACCTGATGGCTTCAGATATAAGGTGTTCTGATATTTCTGATTTGTGTTTCTTTTAGAGTTGCTGCAATGCACAGAACTTCATTTCATCCTGAAGCTGGTACTGGAGGCTGGCAACTTCATGAACGCTGTAAGTCATACGCTCTGTACGTATTATAACCCTGAGTATATGAGGATCATCCAGTTCTTCACTGCCAGCAATTATCTTCCATTACTATTTTCCAGTATGCTGACATAGAGGTGCTTCTTACAAAATTAGAATATCATCAAAAAGTTCATTTATTTCAGTTCTTCAATACAAAAAGTGAAACTCATATATTATACAGAGTCATTACAAACAGAGTGATCTATTTCAAGTGTTTATTGCTGTTAATGTTGATGATTATGGCTTACATCCAATGAAAACCCAAAAGTCATTATCTCAGTAAATTAGAATAATTAACAAAAGCCACCTGTAAAGGCTTCCTAAGCATTTATAAAGGTCCCTTAGTCTGTTTCAGTAGGCTCCACAATCATGGGGAAGACTGCTGACTTGACAGATGTCCAGAAGGCAGTCATTGACACACTCCACAAGGAGGGTATGCCACAAAAGGTCATTGCTAAAGAAGCTGGCTGTTCACAGAGTGCTGTATCCAAGCATTGTAATGGAAAGTTGAGTGGAAGGAAAAAGTGTGGTAGAAAAAGGTGCACAAGAAGCCGGGATAACAGCAGCCTTGAAAGGATTGTTAAGAAAAGGCCATTCAAAAATTTGGGTGAGATTCACAAGGAGTGGACTGCTGCTGGAGTCATTACTTCAAGAGCCACCACACACAGACGTATCCAGGACATGGGCTACAAGTAAAAAAACATATAGAGTGTTCTCAGTGGGAGAAGCAAAATAGGAATCTTGTGGGTATGATACCTTTTAATGGCTAACAAAATATAATGAATGATATTACAGAGCAAGCTTTCGAGACTGCTTACGTCTCTTCATCAGGCTGGTGTAACAAAATATTTGAAGAAACCCAATTATATACAGTGAAAAACACAGGCATGGTGTGATACATGGACATTTAAATAAACAAACACTGAGCTTAAAGAGAGAATCCTTAATTAGGTAAGATTAGATAAGTGGTGTGAAAGTTTTATGGACCCCATATGCATGTGAGTTCAAAGGACTGGTGGTGTCTTCATTGTTCTTGGAGGAAGTTGCTCAGATTTGGTAATGGGCCATAAATCCTCCTGACAAATTGAGTCCTGTGTGAACAGAATCAAAGATGTTAATGAATTTGTATTCCCAAACCCTGCGATGTTTTTGTGATTGGAAATTGCCTTTCAAAATGACAACTTTCATATTGTCTATGTTGTGTCCTGGACCACAAGTGTCACATTCCTTGTGTTAAGCCACTCATGACGAATAGACAATGCCAGAAGAGTCTTACCTCGGCCAAGGACTAAAATAACTGGACTGTTGCTCAGAGGTCCAAGGTGTTGTTTTCAGATGAAAGTAAATTTTGCATTTCATTTGGAAATCAAGGTCCCAGAGTCTGGAGGAAGAGTGGAGAGGCCACAATCCAAGCTGCTTGAGGTCTGGTGTGAAGTTTCCACAATCACTGATGGTTTGGGGAGCCATACCATCTGCTGGTGTAGGTCCACTGTGTTTTATCAAGACCAAAGTCAGCGCAGCCGTCTACCAGGAAATTTTAGAGCACTTCATGCTTCCCTCTGCCGACAAGGTTTTGGAGATGGAAATTTCATTCTCCAGCAGGACTTGGCACCTGTCCACACTGCCAAAAGTACCAATACCTGGTTTACAAATAACAGTATCACTGTGCTTGATTGTCAGCAAACTCATCTGACCTTAACCCCATAGAGAATCTATGGAGTATTGTCATGAGGAATATGAAAGACACCAGACCCAACAATGCAGAGGAGCTGAAGGCTGCAATCAAAGCAACCTGGGCTTCCATAACATCTCAGCAGTGTCCCATGCTGATCGCCTCCATGCCACGCCGCATTGATGCAGTAATTGCTGCCAAAGTAGCCGTGACCAAGTATTGAGTGCATTTACTGAACATACATTTCAGGAGGCCAAAATTTCGGATTTTAAAATCATTTTTCAAGCTGGTGGATAACGTATTCTAATTTACTGAGTTAATGACTTTTGGGTTTTCATTGGCTGTAAGCCATAATCATCAACATTAACAGAAATAAACACGTGAAATAGATCACTCTGTGTGTAATGACTCTATAGAATATAGGAGTTTCACTTTTTGTATTGAAGAACAAATAAATTAACTTTTCGATGATATTCTAATTTTGTGAGAAGCACCTTTAATTCCTTTAGGTTGTCTTGATTTTTTTTAGATTTCACTTACTCACTAAATAATAAAAAATATTAATAAAAAATCAATATTTATTCTATCAATAAATAAATATTTTAATAAAAAAAATATAAACATTAAAAGTACACATATTTGGTATCCCGTGTCCTTAATGACCTTCCCTATAAAACTGTCCCATTAGTTAACTCCTTTAGTGAACACAATAAAAAAAAACCTAGGCAAAAAAACAATGCTTTATCATCATACTGCCGAGCAAAAAGTTGAATAACACGCAATCAAAAAGACGGATATAAATAAACATGGCACCGCTGAAAACGTCATCTTGTCCCTCAAAAAACAAGCCACCATACAGCATCATCAACGAAAAAATAAAAAAGTTATAGCTCTCAGAATAAAGCGATGCAAAAATAATAATTTTTTCTATAAAATACTTTTTATTGCATAAAAGTGCCAAAACATAAAAAAAGATATAAATGAGTGTTATGATTTGGTAGCTGAGGAGAGCAGGCAAAAAAGGAAATACACCAGAGAGGTTGGAATCTATGGGATTGCAGTACCCTGACTAACCACCACAACTAAAGGCAGCCGTGGAGCGTACCTACGTTGGTCCTAGACGCCTCGTCACAGCCTGAGAAGCTAACTACACCTAAAGACAGAAAGAGGAAAACTATCTGCCCCGGAGCAGATCACCAAAGAACATAGAAAGCCCCCAAACATGTAATGGCGGTTAGACAAGAGGAAATACAGACACAGACAGAAAATAGTATGAGCAAACGTTGTGGCCCAAACTTACTAAATAGAAAAGGATAGGAAGGACACTTACTGCAATTCCAAAAAACCCTGAAAAGTACCAACTCTACTAATTACAAAAACACCTGAGATCACACGACCTCTACCACCTAAATTAGTTCTCTGGTGTAACAAAAACTAAACAGCAGCCACTGAAAAAACTGGAAAAGGCAAATGAACAAACAACAGTGGCCGAACTAAACTGAGAGGAGCACAAGCCCCCGGAGGGGACCCGGCAGACCCCCACAGAAGTGCAGGACAAAATGCAAAAAGCAAGCACAAAAAACTAAAAGAAGAAAATGTCTTATCTGTTAGCAGAAGATGCAGGCACGAAACAGCAAGCTACAAAGTGAACAGGAATCAAAGATGAGACCAGAACAATTGATCACAGGCAACCCTGATGGGAGGGAACCTCCCTTATATAAGACCAGTCAGTAACACCTGATCGCCAATCTTCACAATCTTCATTGGATAGTTCAGTACTGTTTGTAACCACCAGAGGGAGCTTCTGCTCAGAATTCATTTCTAGCACATTCACAACAAATGAGGTATCGCCGTAATCGTACTGACCCGACTAATAAAACTGCCTTATCAATTTTACCACAATGGTATAAACACCCCCCAAAAGAAATTCATGAATTGCTGGTTTTTGTTCTTTCTGCCTCCCAAAAATCAGAATAAAAAGCGATCAAAAAATGTCATGTACCCGAAAATGGTACCAATAAAAATGTCAAAAAACAAGACCTCACATGACTCTGTGGGCCAAAATATGGAAAAATTCTAGCTCTCGAAATATGGTGATGCAAAAACTATTTTTTACAATAAAAAGTGTCTTTTAGCGTGACAGCTGCCAAACATAAAAACCCGCTATAAATAGTAAATCAAACCCCCATTTACCACCCGCTTAGTAAGGGAAAAATAATAAAATAAAAAAAATGTATTTATTTTCATTTTCCCGTTAGGGTTGGGGCTATAGTTAGGGTTAGGGTTGGGGCTAGAGTTGAGGTTAGGTTTCGGATTATGGTTAGGGTTGGGATTAGGGTTTGGGTTGGGATGAGGGTTAGGGTGTGTGTTAGGGTTAGGTTTGTGGTTAAGGTTATGGTTAGCGTTGGGATTAGGGCTAGGGGTGTGTTGGGGTTAGGGTTGGAGTTATAATTGGGGCTTTTCACTGTTTAGGTGCATCAGGGGCTCTCCAAACACGACATGGCATCCGATCTCAATTCCAGCCAATTTTGGTTTGAAAATGTAAAATGGCGCTCCTTCCCCTCCGTGTTCTGTCATGCGCCCAAACAGTGGTTCCCTCCCACATATGAGGTATCAGCATACTCAGGACAAATTGAACAACAACTTTTGGGGTCCAATTTCCCCTCTACCCCTGGGAAAATAAACAATTGGGGACCAAAAGATTATGTTTGTGGAAAAAATATGATTTTTTTTTCATGGCTCTACGTTATAAACTTGTGTGAAGTACTTGGGGGTTCAAAGTGCTCACCACACATCTAGATAAGTTTCTTAGGGGGTCTAGTTTCCAAAATGGTTTCACTTGTGGGGGGTTTCCACTGCTTAGGCACATCAGAGGTTCTCCAAACACAACATGGTGTCCGATCTCAATTCCAGACAATTTTGGGTTGAAAAAGTCAAATGGCGCTCCTTCCCTTACGAGCTCTGCCGTGCACCCAAACAGTGGTTTTCCCTCACATATGGGATATCGGCGTACTCAGGAGAAATTTCACAACAACTTTATCTGTCAACTAGCTGTAGTACCCGGCTTCGCCCGGGTTAATTAATAACTGCTGTTAGCTGTAACAAAATAGACTATGTTAACAAAAATTTATTCTGCACATAAAAATCACACACCAAAACGTGCGGGGGTTAAAATTTCCATTCAACACATAGCCTATGATGCTCCTGGGGTTGAGATGTGCGGGCATGCAAAATTTCATGCCCGTAAGTACAACGGTGCAGATTCCTATCCCGGGCCAAAATTATTTGCCGATTTGGAATGCGCGGGGTTAAAATTTCGACTCAAAACCTAGCCTATGACGCTCCCGGGGTCGAGACGTGCGGGTGTGCAAAATTTCATGCCGTAAATGCAGATTCCTATGCCGGACATACACACAAGCATTCAGCTTTCTCCCCATTATGTAGATAGGGCCAAAATTGTTTGGCGTTTGGAACGTGCGGGGGTTAAAATTTCCATTCAACACATAGCCTATGATGTCCTGGTTGAGATGTGCGGGCATGCAAAATGTCATGCCCGTAAGTACAACGGTGCGATTCCTATCCCGGCCAAAATTATTTGCCGATTTGAATGCGCGGGGTTAAAATTTCGACTCAAAACCTAGCCTATGTCTCCGGGTCGTGACGTGCAGGTGTGCAAAAATTTCATGCCGTAAATGCAGATCCTATGCGGACATACACACAAGCATTCAGCTTTCTCCCCATTATGTAGATGAGGGCCAAAATTGTTTGGCGTTTTGAACGCGCGGGGTTAAAATTTCGATTCAAAACATAGCCTAGGGGTCGAGACGTGCGGGCGTGCAAAATTTCATGCCCGTAAGTGCGACGGTGCGGATTCCAATCCCGGACAAACATACCCACATACATACACACATACATACATTCAGCTTTATATATTAGATTTTCTCCTTTTACCCTTGTGAAAATAAAAAAAATTGTTTTAAAACATCATTTTTGTGACTAAAAAGTTAAATGCTCATTTTTCCCTTCCACATTCCAAAAATTGCTGTGAAGCACCTGAAGAGTTAATAAACTTTTTGAATGTGGTTTTGAGTACCTTGAGGGGTGCAGTTTTTAGAATGGTGTCACTTTTGGGTATTTTCTGCCATATAGACCCCTCAAAGTGACTTCAAATGTGAGGTGGTCCCTAAAAAAATGGTTTTGTAAATTGTGTTGTAAAAATGAGAAATCGCTGGTCAACTTTTAACCCTTATAACTTCCTAACAAAAAAATATTTTGTTTCCAAAATTGTGCTGATGTAAAGTAGACATGTGGCAAATGTTATTTATTAACTATTTTGTGTGACATACAGTACAGACCAAAAGTTTGGACACACCTTCTCATTCAAAGATTTTTCTGTATTTTCATGACTATGAAAATTGTATAATCACACTGAAGGCATCAAAACTATGAATTAACACATGTGGAATTATACATTACACTTTACAAAAAAGTGTGAAAGCAACTGAAAATATGTCTTATATTCTAGGTTCTTCAAAGTAGCCACCTTTTGCTTTGATTACTGCTTTGCACTCAGAAAAGGTGAACGGATGGACTCTACATGCCTGGTTCCCACCGTGAAGCATGGAGGAGGTGGTGTGATGGTGTGGGGGTGCTTTGCTGGTGACACTGTTGGGGATTTATTCAAAATTGAAGCTGTGAGCGGTCCAGCTCACTCCAAACCATCTCGATTGGGTTCAGGTCTGGTGACTGTGGAGGCCAGGTCATCTGGCGTAGCACCCCAATACTCTCCTTCTTGGTCAAATAGCCCTTACACAGCCTGGAGGTGTGTTTGGGGTCATTGTCCTGTTGAAAAATAAATGATGGTCCAACCAAACGCAAACCGGATGGAATAGCATGCTGCTGCAAGATGCTGTGGTAGCCATGCTGGTTCAGTATGACTTCAATTTTGAATAAATCCCCAACACCTCCTCCATGTCACGGTGGGAACCAGGCATGCAGAGTCCATCCGTTCACCTTTTCTGCGTGCAAAGCAGTAATCAAAGCAAAAGGTGGCTACTTTGAAGAACCTAGAATATATAATTCATATTTTCAGTTGTTTCACACTTTTTTGTAAAGTGTAATGTATAATTCCACATGTGTTAATTCATAGTTTTGATGCCTTGAGTGTGATTCTACAATTTTCATAGCCATGAAAATACAGAAAAATCTTTGAATGAGAAGGTGTGTCCAAACTTTTGGTCTGTACTGTATTTCTCTGTTTTAAGGGCATAAAAATTCAAAGTTTGAAAATTGCAAAATTTTCAAAATTTTCGCCATATTTCCATTTTTCATAAATAAACGAAAGTCTTATATCGAAGAAATTTTACCACTATCATGAAGTACAATATGTCACAAGAAAACATTCTCAGAATCGCCAAGATCCGTTGAAGCGTTCCAGAGTTATTACCTCATAAATGGACAGTGGTCAGAATTTGTAAAAATTGGCCCGGTCATTAACGTGCACACCACCCTTGGGGTTAAGGGGTTAAAGAGTACATGTTCTGAATCTGGCATTGTTTTTCTCTTATTTCTGCACCTCTCCATTCCTGAGTTATGGCTTCCTCTTCACAATATATAAATCTAATTCTTTTAGTCAACTGGGCGTGACCCTCAAGATCTCTCTCATAGAGATAAGTTGAGGCCCACTCCCACTTGGCCAACAATATTATATTTACATACAGGGAAGAGGGGGTCTTATCTCAGGGATGAAGAGGTGCAGAAATAAGTGTCACGGGTAGGTTTCTGTCCTGATGTGAATCCTGGAGGATCAGGTCACAACGTTTATTACATCGCAGGTCCTCTTTATAATTCGTTTGTCATTTACCTTGAATTGGAGTAGATTTACTTTCTTATGGTGCTGAAGGAGTTAAGGACCGTTTCTCTTCTGGCTGTGAACTAAGGGTATGTTTCCACGTTCAGAAAACAGTCCGGATTAGCTGCGTGTTTGACGCTGTGTGTTGGCGCAGCGTCAAACACGCAGCGTCCAGATGTTACAGCATAGTGGAGGGGATTTCAAGAAATCCCGTCTCCACTATGCTTCAAAACACGCAGGCGGAAGACCTGCGTTTCCGGACATGCGGCGCGTCTTTTTAGACCGCAGCATGTCCTATTTCGCTGCGTCGCCGCAAGGGAAATAACACAGTGCTATGTAGCCCTGCGGTCATTCCGGATGTGTTCTGGATGTGTTCCATGAACACATCCGGAATGACCGCGCATTCAAAAGGGGGCGGGGCTTTGGGCAGAGCGGACTTTCCGCTCCGTCCAAATCGCTGTGTTTCCGGACCATGGACCATTCCCTTCCACTATATAAACCCACTGCTAGCATCATTCCTTGCCGGTTATAGTTCATCTATACTGACCTCTTTGAAGGAGCCTGGCTCTGGAGAAGATGTGGTGTTTGTTTCTGTAGCAGCAGTGAATTCCGGTTGGAGAAGCTAAGGATGTTATTTGTTGTGTCTTTTCCCACTGTCTGTTGTTCCTTCTTTGTGTTGTCTTTTATGTAGTAGTGGGACTAGTGTCTCGCTGGCCTATGCACTAGACGAGGTAAGTTCAAGGCCAGTGAGGGCTTAGGCTCGTGATCGCGCACAGGGGGAAGGACCCTTCTAGGGACTATAGGGATTGCCGGGATCAGACACAGGTTTATGTTAGGAGGTGACCCCTCTCCCTGCTCCCTAGCGCCAGGGTCTTCCTTGTACATCTTCCCTGGTGTTGCACCGCACGCTGGTTGTCCTCTCAGCCCCAGCGTAACAATAAGAGAAATACAATGCCAGATTCAAGAGAATACCAGGTAAAGAATGTGTCACAAGCACGTTTTCCACTTTATCAACCTGCATTGTCATAAGAAATATCAGGTTACCACAAAGCTTTTCATCTATAGTTAGCATTAACACATCATGAAAGAAATATCATGTTTGTTGGATTGATAAGTGAGCATGACATCTGAAAATCCATGGGTTACAGGGGTTGTATGAGACAGAAGAAAGCATCTGTGTTTTTTTAAAGAAATGTCTTCTTTACAAAAATGCCTTGTTTGTCCTTGGGCTGTGTCTGGTATTGCAGATTCATCGCCTTTCACTTCGTCCGGTCTCTAGTGGGACAATTAGGTTGTCATCTCCTGTAGCAGAAAGGTGAGGGGAGATGACGGAGTAGGTCGCGGTTCCTCAGTTGTAAGGTGTCTTCTCACAGTCCACTGCACCTTGTGTTACTTTTCTTCCTTGTGACACATTGTGTCTTTGCAGGGCGGCTACGCTGGGAATGCAGCTGGTTTTCGTGTGTCATCTCTGCTCAAACTTGCCGACACAAAAGCCAACAAACCTGGGATGAATCTCTTGCATTTCGTAGTGATGGTATGTGAATGAATTGTGCTGAAAAGAACAAAGAAAGCGTATCTTGGCACAAAAATGAGACCGAATCCCTACTCTGACCAATACGCTGTATATAGATATTGTGGTGGTCACCATCTCATATGATTTGTAAGGAAGGAGAGAACAAAAGTTCCTTTTTGCATCTTTTTGGGAACTTCTCTCATTCAGGATTTTGAGATTTGTATTTTAGGCCAGAATAATTAATAATAGCATTAAAATGAGTCATAAAAGCCACAATAAAATGTGAGATATAACAATGTCCATTGAATCGTGCTGGATGGCATTTGCATAACCCTTAAGAAGAGACGCCCTGTGACTCAGGTTATATGACTTATCTGCATGGACGTATCATTTATCCCAAGTTCTATATACCCGACCTAATATATACAGTATTCCATTAGAATAGAGATTTAAGGCCCGTGATCGGTGCTTTCAGCGATTTGTAAGGTGGCCGTCTCATTCGATAAATCTTGCATCCATTTTTTTTCCCGCAAAGATTTAAAATCTGAGAAATGAAATAAAATCCAGTAGCAAATCAATGAGTGTGCCATTACTTATAGCTAAAACAAGCTGACGAGAATCTTTCTAGATTGTAAGACAATCATGAATTATAGCAGGTTACAAAGGAAAATCAATGAAACTTACAATAGTTTCCAGGAACGACTGGTATATAATCTGCCATCATGTAGACGCCTGTATAGCAATATAACATCCTATGAGGAGTCCTCAGTATCACTACATGACAAGTAATATATGGTCACCCAAACATCACAACCGCATATATACAAAGGCAGACATATCATGGGGGCAATGTGTGCAGCTGCACAGGGGCTCAAGAGATATGGGGGGCCACTACCTCATCAGAAGAAGGTGGAATTGTCCATTATGATGAACTATTAGACTGCAAGAGGGCCGAATTCTGTTCATCAATGCATATACGGTATATATAATCTCAATATGAACAGCCCTGTAAGACTTAATATGGCACATGGACATCATATAGGATTGTCTATTGCTCAGAGGTAGAGCTGGTGTGAAACTACTCACATGTCACATTGGGGTCTATGACTCCTGCATGAGAGGAGGAGGACCGCCTCTTACCTGCCGATGTCCCCTGCTCTTCTTTTGATTAGCCAGCCTGGAATGATGTCACATGTATGTCACGCTACAATGGTGACCTCACTCCAGGCCGAATAATCAAAAGAAGAGCTGCAGATGCCGGCAGGTAAGAGGATTTGCACCTACTCTACAGTCACATTTCTTTGAGATACTGCACCACATCCTCAGTAGTAACACTTTGCTTTGTTTTACATGGATAGACAACCTAGGCCATTGCATATGTATCCAGTTCCCGATACTGCCGTAACGTTGTCCACTCTTTTGGATATGTTTTGTCTGTGGCTATAAGATGTGGCAGGACAGGGGTCACCCAGTCGACCTGCAGAGCATCAGTGAGGATGAGCACAATGTTGAGTAATAAGGCCGACATGACAGTCACATTTCAGTTGTATCCCTAGAGGGGTTTCATGCCTTAAATGAAGTGCATGTTGGCCATGTTCACCAAACAGGTCCTCACTTTGACATACAGTTTTAGTACATGTTTGGAAGCGTCTACTATAAGGGTCCTGATGATTATATACACAGCAAGGTCCTGCTCTCTATACAGGAGTCAGTCAGTCTTCATTGTGTGCAACAGCTACTGTAGTTTACCTCAACTGTGGCTGAATTAGAGGACATAGCCTCAAAGAATGAGACCGGCAGCAGGCCATTAGTACCCTAGAGAGCGGTATAGGAAAGTGCGATTGCCAGGTGGTGAATAGTGATAGAAGCGGGTTTCCATTGCTGCAAAATCTGAAGGCCATAGGTAGAGCTTAGCATTGACGATGGTGATCTCTGACCTGCGTGTGACAGATCTGTGCTAGAAATCCATGTCAATGAACAGTTGTGCGCCAAGAACACCTCCATCAGGGCTCAGACCTCACCAGTGAGTGTTGCAATCAAGAAGTCCTTTTTATGAACTATATTTTTCAGCAGTCTGCTGCTATATGGCTGTGCTGTTTCTACTACATAATAATGTCAGGATACCCCATTTTATGTCGTTTTACAAGACATAGAGGCATATTTTTGGCTACAAAGCCACTGTAACCTTTTGCCAATAAGTATTTGTGCACACGGTGTCTTTTTCAATTAGATTACACCTAGAATCCGCCTGAAAAAGAGCTGGAAACACCTAAAAATAAACATATTGCACAGCAATGTAAAAACGTTTTGCTGTGCACGTGTTCTATCTTTTTTTTTTATTTCTTTTAACCGCTTTAGGGTTTGGAACCTACGAAACAGTTAAAAGAAGTGACATGTTCATCCTTTGGTCGGCTTTTGCTAGGAAGCCGCTCTCTAGTTTATAGCTTAAATTCTAGAAAAAAGACGCCGGCAGTGGAGCCACTGCAAAAACGCCATTAAAGCTGCATTAAAAAAAACAGCTTTGCCTAAAAAAACTTCATTGGGTCCACTGACGTCGTGTGCGCATACCCGAAATGCTCTGGTTTTGAGCAAGGGAGGGGATTTATCAAGAGTGTATAATGCACACCCAAACTATTTAGAGACCCGTGTCTCTTAAAAAATTTGTCACATCTTTTGGGCTGTCCATGTGCCAGAAAGAAAAATCTACGCCGGCCACCAGTTGGTGTAGATAGTAGTGTATTATAGTAAATTTGATGTGTGGCGTTATTCCGCACCCCCTTTTTTGAACTCTGCCCACTTTTTAAAAAACTGACCAGGTCGTTGCATAAGTGCAAAAAGTCACAATATTTTGCACAGACTTTTTGACAACCAAGAACTCCCATGTAGGGATGATAAACCCCCATTGCTTTGTATGTGCGTCACCTGTACTTACCATCTGCCAGTCTCCCTGGAATCCACAGCTTTATTCTCCTTAGGGTGCGTGCACACGTTGCAGATTCAGTTGCGGATTTTTCCACGCGGATTTTGCTAAATCCGCAGGTAATTTTACCTGCGGATTTAGTGCAGATTTTCTGCGTTTTTTGTGTGGATTTCCCCTGTGGTTTCACACCTGCGGATTTCTATAATGGAGCAGGTGGAAAACCGCTGTGGATTCCGCACAAAGAATTGACATGCTGCGGATTCAGATCTGCTCGGAAAAATCTGCAGCATGTGCAGCGTTTTGTTTTTTTTACATAGGTTATAATGGTACTGTACAACGCAGCAGAAACCGCGACGTGTGCACAGACCCTTAGTGGTATAGTCATTTCGACTAGTGAAGCGTTGCTTTAGGAACCAGGAAAGGCTGCGCTGGTGTAATGGAAGCCATATTTATCATCACTCATTTATATTACCGCCATCATTTTACAATAAAATGTTCTGTTACTAATTTTTTGCCAACTCCGTACTAATTAGAAAGAAACAGGAACTGACTGCAGACGTCATAAACGAATGATTTGGCATTACGGGCCGCTTGCATTGTTTGTCCTGCGGTTTTACTTTAGATTATGTTTTCTTTCTAACTTTCTCTTTGTTTTTAAAGGAAGTCCAAAAAAAAGATCCAAGATTCCTTTCATTTGCAGACAAACTGCAACACGTTCACAGCGCCAGCAAGTAAGTGCCATAAGTCTGTATGTCTCTGCACTTATGCCTGCACTTGGCCTCACAATTATTCTTCAATATGAGATGGGGGTTTTTTTCCAAGGGATTCGGTGTAATCATGTGCACAGAGTATAGTCAGACATTTACAATGTCCTCCACTGGATTTTATCCAGTTGGATTCGCACCCAGCGTTTTTATCTGTCATGTCCTTCTGTGCGACCTTGATATTGCTTTAATAGGAGTCCGCTCTGGTTTTGACCCCTCAAAATTGATTGGGGCTTTACAAAGAAGAAGCGTAAGTGCATACGGTCATGAAATTTACCCCTTTCTCCTCTAGACCACCAGGTATCTTAACATTAACCCACTTTCACTGCCTTAGACCACCTGAGAGTCTGACATTAACCCCTCCACTGCCCTATACCACCAGACATTCTGACATTTACCCATTCACTGTAGTAGACCTATAAGAATATTGACATTAACCCCTTTTTCTTCCCTAGATGAGCAGACATACCGACATTACCCACTCACAGCCCCTTATTACCAGGGATGCTGATACTATTGTAGATTGTAAGCTCTTGCGAGCAGGGTTGTCATTAGTTTTGCTTTAATTATAATTAATTATTGTATTATCTTTACCGTTGTTACTTATGACTTGTATATGAACTGTTGATATATAAATAAATTAAGATTTATTATTATGTACTGCCATAGACCACCAGGGAAGACACTGGCAGTAAAGCCCCCTTCACTGGATTAGTGTTGCGTAATACTACAGTATTTGTCGGACACTACGTGGCCCTGTATACTGAGGTGTTTTATAGATAATTATGGACTTTTCTGCATTCGGTTTAGCGCCCATATCCGGAGATGCCCAGCTCACTTGCTAGGACATTGCTTTGGTGTTAGGGAACTGCATTGTGTTCAAACCAGGGATTCTAACGTTGCTTTTTGGCCATTTTTTTGGCTTGATAAAGTGCAGCAGCCATTTGCCTGCTTGTAGCCATTGGAAGGATGTGAGCTTCTCTGTGCACAATACATTTTTATTCAGACGCTCCATATATGCCATTTTTTAAGTCATTTCACATCTATATGCCTTTGGGCTCAAGCAGATGAGTGTATAAATCGGATGTGTGCTATCTGATTTTCCATCAGATAGCACATGGATAGCACACTGACCCATGTTATTCAATGGGGCTGTTACCATTAATGACTTTTCTCTCCATGACAGCATTTATTTTCCTAGAATATCTACATTTACTGTTCCTGCGCTCCTGTTCTGTCACCCATCTTGCCTTGCAAAGAAAGGAAGTCATGTACTAGAAACATTGAATATACAGTGGAAATAAAAAGTCTACTCACCCCAGTTAAAATGCCAGATTTTTGTCACTTTAATGCCATTCATAATCTGTGCAATTCCAATGAAAAACAAACTGAAATCGTTTAAAATGGAAAAAAAGAACAATTGAAGAACTAAAATAATATTGTTGCATAAATATGCACTCCCTTACACAAATACTTTGTTGAAGTACCCTTTGAATTTATGACAGCAGTCAATCTTTTATGGGTAGAAGTCTACCAGCATGGCACATCTAGAATTGGCAATCATTGAACACTTTTTCTTACAGCAGCGCTCCAGATCGGTCAGATTGTGAATGCATCTCCTGTGTACAGGAGTCACGTGTTCAGGTCACCCACAAATTTTACATTAAACTCCGATCTGTGCTTTGGCTGGGCCATTCCAAAAATTTGATCTTCTTCTGGTGAAGGCATTCTTATGTTGATTTTGAGGTAAGCTTAGGGTTGTTGTCGTGCTAGAAGGTGAAATTCATCTTCACTTTAACAGAGACCTGAAAGTTGTATGCAAAATTGACTACTATTTGGAACTGTTCATGATTATCACCACCTTAACTAAAGCCCCAGTTCCAGCTGCCAAAAAGCAGGCCCAAAGCGTAATGCTGCTTCCACCATGCTTCACTGTGGGTATGATGTTCTTTTGGTGATACTCAGAGATAGCGTTGTGCCAAACATAATACCTTTTTGGAGTTATGGCCAAAATATTTTAACCTTGGTTTCATTAGACCACAACACATTTTCCCACGTGTTTGGATGTTTTTTTGGAAGAAAATTCTTCTGTACTGCCACCCTACCTCCAGGTCAGGTATATAAAAATATGGGAGATTGCTGTCACATGCAGTACACAACCAGTACTCACCAGAAATTTCTTCAGCTTCTTCAATGTTTCTGTACACTCTTCCAGAACCAATTTTCTTGTCCTTTCATCAATATCCAATTCTAGGAAACATTACTTTTGTGCCAAATTTAAGCCACTTCTTGATGACCGTCTTCACAGTGTCTATGGTAGATCTAATGTCTTGGAAATTATTTATACCCTTCTCCTGATCAAACTTTCCTAAATGCGATCCCTTTGCTTTGTTGTAAGCTGTTTACAGACTGTGGGGTTTACTGTAAAATATAGCTTTGAAAATCTTAGGAACATCTTACAACAACAGAAACTTTATATGAGGTTAATCAGAATCACTGTAAATGACGGCAGCAGTGTACTGACTACTATTTAACATGAGTTTAAATGTGACCGGATAATTCTGAACACAACCAAATCCCCAATTATAACAGGGTGTTCACATTTATGCAACCACATTATTTTAGTTTTGTTATTTTAATTATCCCCTCAAAATGATTTCAGTTTGTTTCTCAATGTGGATTTCTACCGATTTATGGGGGAGATTAAAGGTGGAAAAACTTCTGAATTATTTTTCTCTGTATGATATTTTTTTTTAACTCGACAAAAACCTGGCATTTTAGCAGACGTGTAGATTTTTTTATATCCACTGTAGCTAGTATTACACAAACATAATATATACAGGACTATTCAATAAATAAGCTTCTTGGTGCATATTTTTTTAGATAGGAGACCGATCTAGTTCCACATGAACACTGAATTTTCTTCCTTTCCTTGGATATCCATTTTAAGAAAATGCTCGTATATCCTATAATTCACCCCTGTATAAACTTTATCTGCTTCAGATCTGGAAGCGTTCATCCTTAATCTGATACCCTTACTGATTTCAGCCATGCTTTCTTTCTGCATATGTTACCATATTTCCACGGTTCACGTTCTCTATCGCTTTCACATGTAACAGATGTGTCCGAGAGGTTTTCAGAAATCACGGAATCATTTATCTGTGAGCCCGAGCCAATCTCTTTATTGTAACGCATAGGGAGCGATCACTGACCGTTGTTTGAAGTCACCCATAATGATTCATACATATATCTGTATGTGGAACGGAGCATAAGTGAATGGTTTTCTTTTTTGAACTTACCCTCCCTCACCACATCAGCGAAAAACATGTGGCTCTGAATTCCACTTTACACGAAACACAAAGCAAAACACTTCTGCAAAGAGGATTTTAAAAAACAATTAATCAGAAAATATTTGCTCTTGAGTCCGTCCTCTGCTCTCAAATTGTTAAAAATCAGCAAATTTTCTGTGTTAGGCATTGTGGCAGCCACATCAGGAGATTCTTTACTCCAGCTCATGATGATAATGGGGCACTCACCACTGATGTTTTCACACCTTCTATTGCTCATTCATTGTCACAAGATGCAAAATAGAAACATGCAGCTTGTCTATATTTTGCATCTTTTGATGTCTCTATTTTGCATTTTTCAACTATCAATATACAGTAAAAGAAGTCCATTTATCATGGGTGAGTGCCGCATTATCTTTATCTACATGACTGAAGTTTACACAGTCTTGTGGTGTTCCTGAGCACCACTGGGTATGACGAGGGCATCTGAGTGGACGTGTAGATGAATAGTATTATTAGATACAGCTCACCCCTGCATGATGTGCATATGTTGATCCAACCTGCAGGTGATAGATGCACGGACTAAGCTGTTGAGGCTCCAGACTGGTAACGTTCAATGGTAGTTTGAAATCCAGCACAAGGTGCGTTAAAATCCAATCTTTATTGTAAATTCCTTAAAATATAGAAGGTACAGGAGAGTTTTTCTGACGTGTTTTAAGCCAATCTGATTCTTAATCGACTAAGAGCCAGATCGACTTGAAAAGCATCAGAAAAACTCTTCTATATATTCTATATTTTAATGGATTTACAATAAAGATTATTGGTTTTAAACACTACAAACTAGAAATAGCAGAATTCCTCGTTCTTGTTTATCCTGGATTTTACCTTTTTATTATGGGAATAAAGTTAAAAAGTAATCTTATCCACGCAAAGTGTGCCGGACTTCACTTCCTTTTTCCTATTGATCTTTATTGTAAATCCATTAAAATATAGAATGTACAGGCAAGTTTTTCTGACGCGTTTCGAGTCAATAGTTGATTACGATTTAGATCAACTCGAAAAGCATTAGAAAAACTCTGCTGTACATTCTATATTTTAATGGATTTACAGTACGAACTGGAAAAAGAAGAATTCTTAGTTTTTTATTGTCCTTGATTTTACCTTTTTATTATGGAGAATAAAGTTAAAAAGTCATCTTATCCCAGTGTGCCGGACTTCACTTCCTATTATCTATTGGATTTTAAACCACCATGTGCTGAGCTTCAAACTATCATTTCGGTGGATACTTGTGTTGAGAGTCCTCAGTGGCTGATACCTTTTAATGGCTAACTGAAAAGATGGTAACAAATTGCAAGCTTTCGAGACTACTCAGGTCTCTTCATCAGGCAAAGACTAATACAACATCTGAAGAATCACATATTTATACACAAAATAGCACAGAAAAAAATATTTTTCTATCTACTGGCTAACACGGTACAAAGATATACATCTTTACTGTATCAAGGTGGATACTTGAGCACATGTGTATAGCAGTGCCAGCACTTTTATGTTTCTCTGTGTAGATTGATGGTAGTTGTTACCCAGCTTTCCAGGAAATAAATGTATCCTTTCTTAACTTTGCTCTTATCTTCCAACTTTGAAAATAAAAATTTGCATTGCTCTGCTGGGTATTATTTATGCAGTGTCTGTGTGCTTGGGAATAAATCTAAATTGTGTCATTTTTTTTGTAAAAATTATGGAAAAGTAAAGGTGGACACATCAGTGTAAAATATTTTTTTTTCTAGTAGTTAAACATAAAAAAAACAACATAAAATTTGTGTCCACAAACAATGGCAAACCTCGAAGCACGACATTGAAGTCTACATTCCATAAAGGTTTTGGGAATATGAGTTTGAAAGCTCTTGAATAAACCTCTTGTGTATGACTTTGAAAGGTTGTGTTCAACTAATCTCAACCTGAATTTTCATATGTAGAGGGGCTATGATGTTTTAAAGGGAACCTGTCCCGCTCTGACTTTAGTTGATGAATGGATTTCATGTACACCAATTACAGCAGGCACCAAGGATGGTAGTTGGTACGCCCCCTAGGATCTTATTGATGTGTTCTACAATTTCTCTGAGGCTTTATAATTAGTAAGAAATCAGGTAAACTGCAGTAAGGGGAGGCAGCACTGGACTTCACAAGCAGTTCACATTCCAACAGACCTAATTCAACAGATAATAAATCCAGAAAAAAAATCAGAAATTAGCACTATGCAAAAAAATGTGTTTAGTAAAAAACATATGTATACTGTATATGGAACCTTCTTTAAAAACCCATGTGAGGGTTCAGATATTGAAGCCTTTTTCAAGAATGCTAGTTCTGCTTCTGTATTTTTTCCTAGTAATAAATCGGGGTGCGGCAGACTCCCCTATCATTCTAATAACAACGTATGGCGAATACTAACAACATTTATATATTTTATGTTTGGTAAGTGGCAAGGAGCAGAGTTGTTACATTCATTATTTTTCTGTTTTTTTTTTAGATTCTTTTCTGTTCTATTGGAGGTTAAAGAGCTTGAAAGTTATTTTTGAGCTGTAATTATACAGACGCATTGGTTTATTTATGTGTCTGATCAGATCTGGTTTTGCTCCTAGGTTTTCTGAAGATAGCTTGTTGGAGGAGTTCTACCGGCTGCAGTCTCGGATAGCTTCAATCCTTCAGACGTTGGCTGCTCCAGAGCTACAAGAGCTCAGAATACAGATGGAGGAGTTTCTGGAGGTACAATAATAAGTCCCATGACTACAGCACTTACGTAGGAATCTGAAATGAGTGAGATGGTTCACATAGGACTTGATGTACACTGGGTATGCTTGACCTCATTGCATTAATGACCGAAAGAGGTAGTCCAATACTTTTTTTATTATCAGAGGATAATGATCCTTAGAAAATAAATAAATAAGCCGTACGTACCACTGGAATCCGCTCTCCCTCCTGCTAGTACTGCTGCTGTGATGATGAGAAGTGATGACATCCTGACCACTTCTGAGTAGTCTGATGATGCCACAGATTGACTGCAGGTTCAGCATCCCTCTGTTTCCTGCTCACTGCCTCTGAGTGCCCCTCTATCCGTCTAACTCCAGACCTGGGGGAGTCCGCCCAGTCTATGAGCTGCCACATCCTTCTGTCACTCTGGCTCTCTCTGCTGCGTCCCAACACTGTGGATGGCTGGGGACTATCGCTTGTAAAACGTTGCGTGACTTGCCGAGGCATCCTGGTCCTAGGGCCCATGTGGACACTTCGGGCACCCTGACCCCATCTGACCTAACTTCCCTTCTGCTCTAACCTTATCTCCCGGCAGCCCCTCCTATTATGTTAACTCTACACTAAACCTATCCACTAACTACAACCAGTGTGTGCTAGGATGCCCCATCTAGTGGCCATTCCCCACATTACACTTGCCCTATACTTATATTGTGCAGTAATGAGCATATAACATTAATGGTAATACATTTAAGATGTAGCAGTACCAATTACGTATACAGTGATAATACACTAGAAGTGTAGCAGTACAACGAAATAACCTATTTACCTACCACGAGCAACAACATTTCTCTGTCCCCTTACAACTGCACCACAGTCTTGTCTTACCTTTCATTGTCTGTGGAATATACAGTATTAACGCCATATAAAAAATTTTGATAGTATGAAGTTGTGACCATAATGAATTTGTTTCCTAGTATGCCGATCACCGGTTACAAGAGGTTCAGAAGGAAATAGATGCTTTGCAGGTCTCCAGACAGAACCTACGAGAATTTCTTTGTGAGGATGAAGACACATTTCGCATGGAGGAATGCTGCAAAGTGTTCAGCTGCTTTTGTCAAAAATTTCAGCTAGCCATTAAGGTGAGTAAACGGAAAACAACAGCTGCTTCTCCTCCATTGTGTGACAGGTAGTGATGGTGAGCATCATGTATGACATTGTTCAGAGTGCTGTAGGAGAGCCAGGCCATTTATACATCAGCTTCTCTAGATTTTAGAAAGCTACTTGAGAAATATATCATCCCCTGTACACCAGAAAACTTGTGTCAAAAAGTCACAATTTGTCACACGTGGTAATTGCAGACAGTTTTGCAACTTTTTACATCGGGCTTGATGACTTTTAAAAAGGAATGACACCACATTTCAAGTTTACTGTTCTTTACGCCAGAACACTGGACTACTTGGCCGCTGCAAGCTACAGTCTAAAGATGCCCCAGATTTATTCAGAGGCATGTGCATCTTATTGCAGAAAACTCCAGTCTTGCTTCATTTGATCCTTTGTGCTTCAATTTGTCCCTGATTTCCAGATCTCTGTTCCTATCAATGATTGAATACATAATTGTTTATATTCAGAGATAATATTTTACTTCCCCGGGTTCTCAGAATGCAGAAATGTACATGGTCGTTTCGAGCTAGTGTCATTATGTACAGCGCTGTTATAGTAGACGTCAGTCTCCTGGATCCATTGCTGAGATTTCCTACCTCTCCTTCGTAATTATCTTTTAGAGACAGCAGAAAGAAAACACTTAATACACGGTTGACAATCTCCTGTTTTGTTTTTCTCTAGAAAACATAGTAAAAGAATCATGGCAGGCAGAATTATTAGAAACGTCCCACTGTAGTCATAGATAAGGAGGATTTGTGGATAATCTGCGCTGCTGGTATCTCGTATTTTAGATCCAAGTCCAGAGAAAGTACATTCAGTTCTTATATATGCAGTCAACGCGTTTAGAAGTACTACAGGCGTCTTCATCAGGACACGAAAAGCGTCATTGTTCTGATGAATAAGTCTGTAGTATTTAGAAACGCGTTGACTGAATAAAGAAGAACTGCATGTACTTTGTCTGGACTTGGATCTATTATATGAGATACCAGCAGCGCAGATTATCCACAAATCCTCCTTATTTGTCTCAAGTGATGGAAATGTTCTGTATACACAATTAAATCAGGCTAGTATAAGCTTTTTGAATACCCCTATCTCCCTTGGATTAAAATCTATTGCGCTGTCTTTTTCCTCCTAGTTTTTTCCTGCCACTGTAGTCCTAGAACTGCCTCCTATCCCCTCTTAGTCACAGCAGGGCCTCAATACCTCTATGGTCTTCACTCCTACCCTAATCATTCACTACACTGTCCCTTACTACAGCCCACCTTCACCTCAGTGGTCCCAAAACTGCACCTTCCACACCTAGGTCTCACCTCCAACTTGTTCCTGTAATCTCCTGCAATTCCCGATGTGTTGGCAGGAAAAATACATGTGTGTTTTTTATGCATTTTTCCCCATTTTTTAGAATGGATGAAAAACTATGCAAAAACGCTGAAAGAATTGACATGCTACAGACATGAAACTGCTTCAGGTCTACAAGGAAAAAAATAACGTGCATGAGATTCAAGCAATCTCATTCACTTTGCTGGAACAGTAAAATGCAGTGTTTTCAAGGCAAAAACGAGTGGCAAAAAATGTGACAAAAACAAGCAGAGCAGTGTGAACATATCTTATGCTCCCTCTGCTTACAAGAATCTCCACATCTGCAGACTAATATTCCCTACTACATGAAGCTAATTGAGAACAATGCACAGGGCGTATGCAGAAGATGTCTTTTTTTTTTTTTTAGAGGGGTTGTCCGGCCTTAGGGTACAAGTCTGCAGTCACTCTGGATTCTCCAGTGCCAGTGTCGAGAGCGGTGGACATGTGACCGAAAAGTATGCGATTTGCATACATGAGGTCGCGTGCCGACTAGATGTGTGACACGTCTACTTGGAATGTGGCCAGGAGTAAGCAAATTACCCAGCACCGGCACGTAGTGTGGATTCACGAGTCTGCAGTCACATAGAGTGTCTGCAGACTTGTACCCTAAGGCCGGTCAAACACAACAAGCATTTGAACAAGCCACAATTATTTTACGGATTCCCCAATTCCCAGAAACATACCATCTTTGTTGATGATAATAGTAAATTGATACTTCTGCAGTGGTAACAGAATTCATTGAGGATGCTGAGTATAGACGGCACATCACCGCAGATCTTCATATGAATACTTTCAGGGCAGGTGCAAGGGTTAACTGCAGAGTAACCACGGGGCTCTCACTTCCCCTCGCCGCACAGAACGGAGTATGGCAGACATAGTTCATTGCTTCATCATAATCTGTTCTATCAGTAACACTACTGCTCCCATTTAACACGCATGTGAAAAAGATTTTCTCATTCTCATTGTTACAGGAAACATGAGATTAATTTTAGTCATGCAGTGGCAGCATGTCGTCTGGGAGGTTATAAGGATGTAGCTCCAGAATGTTAAATCGCTATTTTTGTTAATATCATGCCTTCATTCAGATGCTTAGCCGGAAGTGTCTGGGCTGAAGTCTACAGATCAATAAGACTGCCGGGCGCCGGCACTCCTAAACCAGTGGGTGCTCAAGTAGGATTCCTCTCCAATTCTAATGAAATTCATAAAACGTGGCACTCCAGAGTTGATGCAAAGAAACAATTGATTTCTTTTACTTCATACCAGCAATCCACTTTATGACATTTCGGACATTCATTTGACCTTCATCAGAACCATCCATGGAAAAGATGGTGTGGGATCAACATTAATGTTTCGTATTGCTGAAGGGAAAGACCTCAGTGACATAGTGCAAGGAGAATAGGGTAGCAGCCCAAACGATGTGCGCTGAAATCTATATCAGTTCCTCCCCAACTATCGCAAATCACTTAAAGGCCTGGTCCTTTTGAGTCAGTGGGACTTTTTATATCCCCTCAGGATCCAGAGCCCACATGCAGCTGCCACATCTATACTCGCTCCTCTGCACTCATGCTTACAGGCAGCTTTCCTGAAGCATCTTTCTTAGTAGATGTATTCCCCATCATTTGTATAGCATATTTTGTTATCATCTACATTTTCCACCATTCCTCTGTTATGACTCATGCAAATGTATGAGCAAATTGACATTTTCCTTATTTTGAATATGCAATTTGCATATTTAACTCCCAGCGGAGCATTGCATGGCCTATAAGTCTCTTCAAACTGGCATGTTAGGCATGTCACTCTTTACAAGGAGAGACATTGCCCCTAAGACCCCAGTCAGAAGCCTATCCCCCAGACAAATCAGTTCACTTTCTTTGCACTGAAGAGGGACAACCTGCCCGAAACACATGTTTTCAAATACAGTACTTGCATCTGGTTTGGCTTTTATTCAGTCACATGGCAAGGATCCTTAAAGGGTCAATATTGACTTTTAGGATTGCTACTTCCAATGGGTGGCGCTAGAGTTGTAGTCTTCTTCCTCTTTGAAGAGGTAATGTTCATATTTAATTTTCCAACAGAGCATTGCATGGCCTATAAGTCTCCTCATACCGACATTTCAGGCATGTCTCTTTCCACAAGGAGAGACATTACCACGTAGACCCTTATTGATATCACACATCCCTACACATTCTCAGCCTTTAATGTGCTTTGTGAATAATAATGCAATAATAGTAATAGTAATAGAACGTTGTTACATATTCTCTTGCTGTTAGGAATATGATTGTTCCTGATCAATGATAATTTGTGCCATCAGTAATAACAATTCTGAATATTTAGCAGTTCTTTATCAGATGTTGTATGGATAAAATATAAGTCTAGCATAGTCCATAAGCAGAAAACCATTGTAATGGCTGTAGCTTTCTGGCGGTGTGTGCTTCTAGAATTCTCTTAGTGTAAATACATGAACACTGGTGGTATCAGAGGCAAATGGGCTCATGGTTGACAGTGTGTGATGTCTTGTAACAAGCACAGTGAGTAGTTTAGAGTAGTATCTGAAACACTGAAAGTTTTTTGTAAGCTAATATCTTTATAATCATATCATGCATAATTGTAAAATCTCATGATATAAATAATTTTCACATAGGAAAATAAACACCGGGATCAGGAAGAACAGAGACGGAAAGAGTGGGAAAAAAAGCGTTTACAGAAAAGACATTCAATGGCTACTTGTGGCGCACTGGAAGCGAGCCAGTCAAAAGATGAACTTGAACTTACACTGGAGAGGAACCTACGTAACACAAGTCGACCTGTGGGAAGAAGAGTGTGCAGAATGCGTTCTTTGGGATGGAACAACACAAAGTCCTTTATATCTTGTTCTGATGAAAGTGAGGAACGTTGTGAACAGAAGAGTGCTGAGCAGATGAGGAAGGTGTCTGAGCGTGTTCTAAAGCAACAGATGAAGTATAAAAGTCAAAAGAATGTCAATACTGAAAGCAAGAACAGACTTTATCAATTACCTGTTACAAAAAATAGTACTTCTTACCAGTCGGAAGCCAAAGTTGACTTTCAGAAAGTCAGTTTGTTATTATCAAAAGAGCAAACAGAGATTTTCCAGGTGTTCCCCGACACATATGGATATCACGTTTCTGATCATCTACCTCTCCATAGGTCTAGATGTTCAGAAACCGAACAGCACATACTATATAATAGGAACCAGCTGGAAAATATATCAGAGTTACCTGATAATTCATTACAACAATCTGAGATAAAGTGCCTCGCAGATACATTGTCTCCTCCATCGAAAGACTCTCATGTGTTGAGTAAATCAGTAGATTGTCTAGAAAAGAGTTCAGTGCAATTACTTGGCAATCACCCAATGGGCCATTTGATATTTGAGGCATCAAAACAATCAAAAGCATTACAAGGACAAGAAATCCAAATATCATCAGATCATTGTATCACAAGTGCATTTCTCCAGGAATCACCATCCCATACAACACAAAAATGTGCCAGCCAAGTATTACTAAAAACACCTGTACATTTAGATGGTGAAAATATCAGCAAGTCACAAACTCATTGTAATCATACACATCTTACACCAGGAGCTGTACCAGAAAATTTGAAAGCTCAAGTTGTCAAGACATTAATAGAAAAGGACACAAGTGACAGTGCTCCTCAAACACCAGATCTGTCCAGAAAAATACTCTACCATTCTGCTCCCAAGACTTTTACATTTTCTGAAGGTCTTGTTGGACCTGACCCTCAAGTGCATGAAAGCAATACAAAATCAGTCATGCCTTGTACATACAATTCCTCTTTGCAGACAGTAGCTGAAGGGAAATCACAGGCAGTAAGTGACGTCAAAAATGTTTCAGAAAATAAACTAAAAAATGATAATTCCTTCCAGATATTGTGCCATAATGAATCAGAGAACCCTGACCAAACACCTGACCTTACATCTTCCCAGCAGGGAAATGGACTTAATATTGTGTCGGAATCATCAGTTCTTCCTAAGAGTTCCAAACCATCAACCCAAATTACTGCTAAAGCAATTAAACACACATTAGTGAAATCCGCAGTGCGGAACATGAGGCATTCGGTGCCTCTCCCTGCCTCCCAGGTATCCAGTCCATCATCAATTCCACCAAAATTTGATGCATCCTATCAAAATCAAATTGTTAATAAATCTGAGACTCCCAAACTTCGGAGATCCCAGCCTGGATGTTTTGTGTCGAAGATAAAGTTTGTGGAGCCATTATCTGCTAAACAAGCTATCACAGTGAAAGAGACAATTGATCACATTGTAATGTCAAAGGAGAAGAATGCGGACCCATCAAATGAAGCCTCGAGAGGCCTCCAGTACATTGAATATACTTCAAAGTGCATTAGGGATGTTCATACAATGGCACAGAAAGAAACTCATAATCCTTGCTCGAAATGGAAAAGGGAATTAAAAAATACCTCAGAAAAAAGCCAATGGTGTTAGAGTAGAACCAACGTTAGAGAACAATTTCGGGACTAACCGAAACAATCTGGAGAACAAGAGCGGAGATGCCATCAAAAACTCTGCAGGGAGAAATGGAAGGAGCATCCCAAAGAAAGCAAAAACTAATGATTTGGGGATTAGAAGAGTCCCCTTAACCAAAGACCCAGCCATGGCGTCAGTGAGTCCATCTGTCATCAAACAATCTAGACATGTGCAGAAAGAGAGCAAAGATAGCAAAATGCCACAAAAAATAAGTCTCTCCACTGCTGGAGCGAGTAAATCAGTCCCAGGCAAAAACATGGGCCCCTTCAAGGAGAAGGAAAGTTCACATGCAAATAATAGTGACTTTGCTAAATCTGAGGGCAATGGAAGCCCCTCTATATCTACTAAACATTGTGTTCCCGCTTCACTCAAGGGTGAGGCTTGGACATCACAACTTTCATCTAAGAATCTAATTCTGTGGCT
Source organism: Oophaga sylvatica (assembly GCA_033576555.1). Lineage (NCBI taxonomy): Eukaryota > Metazoa > Chordata > Amphibia > Anura > Dendrobatidae > Oophaga > Oophaga sylvatica. Next base: position 60,221,119 of record JARQOD010000008.1, on the reverse strand, counting down.
CGTGTAGCTTTTCACGTCATTAAACACTGTGAGGTCAACTCAACCCTTACACGGGGGACAAAGAATACTTACATGGAAACCCACCCGATCTGGAGGTGAAAAACCAGATTGAAACACTAATTGTGGACAACTGGACACATGAATAGAAGGGTAGTGCTGTAGTGTGACGGGTGGCACACGCAGGTCTGACTCACAGATGAGTCCACCACTTATTGTTTGCACAAAGTTACCGAAAGGGAAGTACTGTCTTATATATAGTGACGCAGAGATCAGTACATGGCTGCATTAGGAACTGTGACACTAACAAGCCTTCCACCACCGCCGTGCTTCATATCCTAGCACCAGTATGAGGAACTAACCAAGAGGAACAGAGACTGATTTGATATTACTCTTTAGCAACCTAACACTGCAGCACCACACCAGGTCCTGTACGAAGACTGTGGGGGAAGGTACTCGAAAATGATTGACTATGTTTCGGAATGTGTGATTATTTAATGTATGACTTATTACATTGTTGCCTTGGAACCTTATTTATTCACATTGATGTTTCCACGTGAAATATATTTATTTTTTTAAAATAGCGGATTAGAGAAATGGCTTTTCATTCCATGTCTGATTTTTGGGGAATGTCTCTTACACTAGTACAATATTTATATTCTGTTTCCACCAAGGCCTAGAATTTCTCGTAGGGTGGCACCAATGTTTACCTATCACCGATGCATTTGGCTATGTTTACTATGCTCTCCTTGGTCTACAACTTTGTCAACAGCGACGGACATTCCAAGAGAATTAAGATAATTCCGTTTATAGTCATATTGCACAATGGATTGCTTTGTTATGTATGATAATATGAAATTCTAATTTTCCTGCTTTTGTGCGGCTTTCTTGAGGATTTATTTATGAAGGGAAATGCATTGGTTCAGTTTTGTAAATTACACTTATGACGTTTGTAAAATGTTCTTTTAATAAAGTTTCACCCTTGATAAGAAATAGCTGTAGAAAAGTATCATGAGAAAATGTATATTAATGTATTTTCCTCTGCAGTGACCTCACATTACAGGGCCACTAAGCAATGCATTTATGTTTGTAAAATTACTCAATTTCTCATGTGTATCTACTGGCCAAAAGTATGTGGAAACCTGGTGTAATTAATAGGTTTGTCCAAATGCAGGTCATCCATTGCCACCACAAAAATAAATCATGCCCACAGCATTGGTTAATGACATAAAACACAAGCACATTCAGTCGATTATTGATGCTTGCTATTCAGGGTCCTGCAAATTTTGCTTCCGAGCTATTATCTGAGAACTGTATAGAACTATTTTTGTGTTGATAACAAGTATATCATTCTTCTCTGGATTCTACAATTGAGATAGATCTATTGGATTTCACAAAATACTATTGTGGTGCCAATTGTACCATGCGAGAGCTTTACCTTGGGCCACAACAATCCTTAGAGGGGTTTTCCACAAACAAAGTTAATTTTAAAGTTGATTTTAATCAATAGATCTTGGAATAATAATAACTTCTACAATTGGATGTGTTTAAATAAAATGTTCCTGTGCTGAGATAATCTTATAAATGTGCCCCTGCTGTGTACTGTGTAATGTCTGTGTCTGACCGTACACGGGCATGGTCTGATCATACCACAGCTCCTGGGCAGCGGAGGACGCAAAAGAGTACTGTATATACAGATAGCTCAGCATAGAGTCGCAACTGATTCTTTTTGTTATGTAAAAGATTTCCCTGCCTGTTTTTAAAAAATATTTTATATCAAAGAGAATTACTTGCGATCCCATGCTGTCCTGTCTGTATCCTCTCTTTTCATCCCCCCTGCCCAGGAGATGTGGTATGATCAGACAATGTCCCTGTACGGTCAGACACAGACATTACACAGTACACAGCAGGGGCACATTTACAAGATTATCTCAGCACAGGAATATTTTATTAAACACATTCAATTGTGGACTTTATTATTATTCCATGATCTATTGATTAAAATGAACTTTGTTTGTGGGAAAACCACTTTTAATTAGCTTGTTCCATTAAAAACTTAACTCCTGTTGACTGGACTGGATAGGTGATAAATATGTAATCACTTGGGGTCAAGACCCTGGGCCCCCCATCAATCCAAAGAATAGGAGCCCCAAAGTAGCATGTTTAATTGGGGTGATAACACACATACAGTCATGGCCAAAAGTGTTGGCACCCTTGAAGTTGTTCCAGAAAATGTATTTCTACCTGAAAATTATTGCAATTACACATGCTTTGTTATACACAGGTTTATTTCCTTTTGTGTGTATTGGAACAACACAAAAAAAAAAGAAAAAAAGGCAGATTGGACATAATTTCACACAAAACCCCAAAAATGGGCCAGAGAAAATTGTTGGCACCTTTCCAAAATTGTGGGGAAACAACTTTGTTTCAGGCATATAGCATATGATGCTCGATCAAACTCGCCTGTGGCAAGAACCAGGTGTGGGCAATATGAAAATCACACCTGAAACCGGATATAAAGGGGAGAAATTGACTCAATATTTGCATTGTGTGTCTGTGTCTGCCACAATAAGCACGGAGAACAGAAAGAGAAGAAGAGAACTATCTGAGGACTTAAGAACCAAAATTGTTGAAAAATATCAACAGATATCAAAAAGGTGTGCAACCAGATATTAAGTTTTTTCAACAATTTTGTTTGGCCCATTTTTGGAGTTTTGTGTGAAATTATATCAAATTTGCCTTTTTTTTCTCTGCTTTTTTTGTGTTGTTCCAATACACACAAAGGAAATAAACATGTGTATAACAAAACGTGCGTAATTGCGATAATTTTCTGGGAGATATGCTCCAAATTCTGGAACAATTTCAAGGGTGTCAACATTTTCGGCCATGACTGTATGTGGCATCACTATATTTGCTCGTAGATGCTCACGGAGTAGTTAATTATCTCTGCCATTCCAAAACTTTTGATCAGGGTCATTTCAATGTTTTGGGTTGTCATTATTATTTAGAGAGAAAACAGAGTATTTGACAATAAATGGATTCACCCAACCACTAACCATGAGTGGAGAAAAAGTTTTGGTGTTATCATTCATATTCTCTGAAAAAAGGCCAAGAAAGCTAAAATTCGGCCGGGGTATGTAAACTTTTGAGCACAACTGTATGTATATTAACATCCATCCGGTGCAGATAACGGCTTTTTAATGGGGTGCTAGGTGTCGGACTCCTACTTATCTCATATTGATGATCTATTTGTGGATAGGTGATCAATATATTAGGTTTTGGACAAGTAACTGAAAGATATCAAACTCTATAATTAATTTCCTATTCCTCTCATCCCCAGTTAAATTAAATTATGGCCATTGCAACTTGTCTTTTTTTGACAAATTTAAAATATCATCGATCTTTAAAATATTTTTTACTATCTTATGGTATATAATAATATACCTGCATATACTCAACTTTCTAAAATCCTCTACTGATCCATTCTTAATGATGTTAGGCCTCATTCACATGTCCATGTTGCACATACGTGGTGCATATATTTTTTTCATGGATACAACATGTACCCATTATAATCTATGGGGCTGTTCTCCTGTCCATATTTCTTCATGCATCGTGTGTCCATGCAAAACTCACGGAGACATGTTTGATTTTTCCAGCAGTACAAATGAAAAGGGCCAATGGTCCATGAAAAACATGTACAGCACACGGACGGCATCTGTGCACCATCCGTGTGCCGGCCGTATTAACATTGCAAAGTATAGAAGCTTTGTAATTTATCCATCCGTGTAAAACAAGACACACTGATACAAAACACTGATGGTAAAACCGCACAGATGAATGACACAGTTACGATTTTTTGAACATACGTGTTTAAACATGGATGTGTGAACGAGGCCTTAGATTGTGGGAGAAAGTCTTGATTTCTTTTTCACTTTAACGAGTTACTATAACACAAGTCAGTATTTGAGGTGATTGTCCTTTACGTTTAATTCTGAAATTTTCTTTGAGGGTCATTGTTGTGTATGTTTACTAGAAAATCTATTTTTTTATTATATAAATGTATAATAGTTCTATAGAATTTGGCTCTTTTACGCTCTCTTGCCTTTTGCTGATAACCCCAGAATTTCTTGATGATGTGCACATCATACCATCTGTTGCAGAACTCCTGGGTCTTTTTTTAGCTGGAGGAACTTCATTTTAATCATGTGTCTGAGGTCAGAATGGATTTTGAGTTTGCAATTAAATTAGCATTTATATTTTTATAAATAGATTATCAAAAGGTCAGCTATTTGTATGAAACAGAGCCAAACTGGCAGTGGCTAGACATTCTGTAATCTAAATTCCCAAAATCAGGACTTCTATTGGTTTCATCACACTTATCATCATGACTGTTTAAAGGAGTTGTACACTACATGGACAACCAATTCTTAAAGGAAACCTGTCAGGCGATTCATGCTGCCCAAACCAGTGGCAGCATGAATCACAGCCCGGCAGCGCATTTGTAGCCAGGTATATTATTCTCTGAAACGATCCAACGTTTCAGATGAAGTGTGCTTTGAAGATCTGGCAGGGCACAATTGCCTGAGACTAGTCCTGCATTTCCCCCGACCTGATCTTCACAGCGCTGTTAGAACTGATTGACAGGTCTCTCCCTATGTATAGATAAAGGAGAGACCTGTCAACGCCTATGGCAGTGCTGTGAAGAGCTAGCCAGGGGCACCGCCAGACTAGTCTCCTTCTATGGTCCCACATGTAAATGTAAAACTTACTCATGTGCCACTGATGTCGGCACCGTATATGCCAAATGCGTGCAACATTGTTAGATCATGTAAGCAATGCAGCCTATCATCAACCCCTGGTGGGCTGCAGCGTTCCACCAGACGGAGTTCTATCGAAAACCCACCATATACATGAGATGGCTGTCAGGCGAACAATGCCTCAGCTACCATCAGACATGTCTGGCAGCAATTTATCCCCAAAAGGATCATCAGTCTGAAATTGGATATGGCGAATCCTTATCTTCCCCGACAATCAATTGCCCGGGACCTCCAGCGTATCAGACAAGCCTTTCAGTATCAGCAAGTTCAGTCAACATTAGTCTAATGTGTATGGGGGCTTAACAGAACTGTGAATGCTGCAGCCCATCAGCGGCCACTGATAGGTTATGTGTTGTGAATACGTTGGAGGCGACTTCGGAGCTGTGGCTCCCTCCCGTGGTTGATGAGGGTAATGAACTAATTGCTGAATGGCTTTCAGCTGGATCCGAATGGTCTGATATAAGTGACCTGAACTCCCAGCAGCCTTGCCGGTAATCAGTTGTTCTTCAGGTCTTGCTTGGAGCTCAGCTTGCATTCCTGCTTTCATTCAGATAAGTGATTTGCTGTTTTTTTCCTCTGGTTGGATTTTCCTTGTTGGTTTGCTGCCTTGAAGTAGACTTCAGCCTGGTCCCCATTTTGGGGCCTGGCGCTGCATTTGTGCTCAGTTGTGTTTGCACTTTTGCTCTGTTCCAGTGACACTTTATTTGCTGAATTGCTGTGTGTTACACCAGAGATCTGATTTAGGTGGTAGAGGTCGTGTGATCTCAGGTTTTTTGTTAATCAGAAGTGTTGGTATTTTTGTCAGGGTTTTTTGGGTTGCAGTCAGAATTCTTTCCTATACTTTTCTATCTAGACAGTATTGGGCCCCAACGTTTGCTCATTCTATTTTCTGTCTGTGTTCGTATTTTCCTCTTGTCTAACCGCCATGACATGTTTGGGGGCTTCCTATTTCTTTGGGGGTTCTGCTACGGGGCAGTTAGCTTTCATCTTTCTGTCTTTAGGTGTAGCTATCTCTCCGGCTGTGACGAGGTGTCTAGGATCACCGTAGGTACGCTCCAATGCTACTTCTAGTGTTGCGGTTAGTTCAGGGTCCTGCAATCCAATAGTTTCCAGCCTCTCTGGTGTATTGCTACTTTGGCTATTTTTGCTATTTCTCCTCAGTTACCGAAACATAACAGTTATGGCTCTCACCTGACATAACAATGTCACCCAGACACCGGCAGACACAGCGCCGACATCGCTGGAGCAGTTTCTTATTTTCATGTGTCCCATTGATTTATAAAATAAAAATTAAAATGACAGTTACTCTTTAAACGAACTCGTCATTACAACTGGTATAACTTAATCACAATACTGTCACATATAATAAAGGTGACTACGTTGAAATACTTTCGGCTCTGTTTACACTGGTGTTATGGCTTGTACTTATAAGGTAAGTGATGACACTGCGCTGTCCTACAATGGATCTAGATGGGTGCAGTCCAACACGGTTCTATGGAGAATTCCGACATTTTGATGAGAAGAACAATGCTACATGCTGTTCAAGTGGCATAAATTTAAAGCCCCAACACAAGGATGAACATGGCCTTACTAGTTCACAATGGCACTGAGTAGAAAAAAAATAATTTGTGATATTGTACACAGACCCTGTCCTCGGGCACTATGTTCCTACTCTTCCATATGATATCGCATGCAGCCATTCAGGTACCTGATTGCTTCTAGTGAAAATTTGTGAGTAATGTGCCATATGTTACAGCAGTGTTCCCCAACTTCAGTCTTCAAGAGCCCCCAACAGGTCATGTGTTCAGGAGTTGCTTAGTATTTCCCAGGAGATAATTCCATCACCTGTGCAATACTAAGGAAGTCCTGAAAAGATGATCTGTTGGGGGCTTTTGAGGACTGAAGTTGGGGAACACTATGTCAGAGAATACCACAATTTACTTTTCCAATATATCATAGGAAATTTCCAGAAACACAATATTGAAGACCAATTAGAACTATCATTTCCTCATTGCTTCAAGGGCACCGTTATTCACAAACAACAGAAATAACATCTTGCCAAGCTATGATAATTTAAGACAGGGAGGCAGAAAAGACACATGCATCGAGGCTAAGACATTGTGAGAAAGCAGGAGGATTGTGCAGGCTTCACGGGGAACACCCACTGAGGTCAGAACCTGCAGCCTCATATTCAGCCATTTCAGAGAAATTAAAAATTAAAAAAAAAATCAATATAAAAATATTTCAAAATGTTACAACTCGGAACTCTCCGGGTATATGGCACAATACTGACACGTGAAATCCAGGGCCATGCTTGACAACGTATATTATCAAAATGTGTACAAACCTTTAGGAGATTAAAGTGGCAGCGCTTATAGTTTATGGATTAGGGCTTGCCTGAATGTTCAATCTGGTTTATTTTATTCACAGTTTTCAATTGGAAATATTGAGCTGTATAACCTCTTAGGCTTTCTATACACAGATTATTTAGCCTCTGGTCTTCATGTTGTTCAATGTTTAAGGTTAATTTTTTTTTCCTCATTGCCCAATATGAAAGACTGTGCATACGGATCTGGTATTATACTTCTGATTTCCCCGAGAAACGTTCTAACCGGTGGGAGATCTGAGGGCTGACATATGTTTATTTTTGCTGGTGAGTTTGTAAATGAAGGTGTGATGGTTGGTCTTGTATGGATGCGGCCAAGCGTGACTGCTTCTGTCTGCTTCATGCAAAGACATTCTAAAAACAAAAGCGCATAGTGAGAAAATTCTTTTCATGAAAAGATGACCCTACATTTATGTAAACAGCTCTGTGTTACTTTCCTGTAGAGTTTGTCTTGGTAATAGGTTTCTATTCTACGATTTCAGAAGCCTTAATGTCTTGTGTATAAAGTGATGCTTAAAGCCCCACCTTATCTGTTGACTTTGGTTAAGGTTATTTTGTGGGAAACTACAGATCCACCTCTAAACTATCTGCTAAGTCTTCCTGTCCGTACAGAGTTCCCGGGTGGATTGTTTCCCTTTGCAGTGGGACACGTACTTCTTGTCTGGAAATAAACAGTTGACATTGATCAGGTGCAATGGAGAGACTATAGAGTAATCTGTAGGACCATTAGCCACACACTTGCTCCATTACTTACTCAAATAGTCTCTTATCAGCATCTAAACCATGTGAGGTATAATTCCCAACCCATCCCAATACCAAGAGCCTAATCCTTTATATGACCACACACAACTTTTACACTGGGAATGTCAAGCTGAAACACTAAAATTCCAACTGCAAGGAATGTGTCTAATTGTCCTACAGATAAGTGTCCTTATGTTATGTCCAATATTTGTTTTAAGGCCACTTTTGGCCTGCCGTAAAAGAAAAAGCACTGGTATTCTTTTCAAAGGGTTTTTAAAGGTGACCAAAAAGGTGACCTTGCTGCCTACTTACATTGGTGGAGAGGATAATCCTTCAGCCACGGTCAGTGAACACTATGAAGAAGTGCATTTTTTAGGCTTTATACATTTCCAGATGGAGTCCATGTTATAGATAAATGTCTAAAAGACTAATAAGGACAGAAATTCAGAAATCTGTTACCTTTATATGGAATATAGCATGTCCCTAGTTTATACTGTGAGTGATCAGTGGCGTCCACCAGGTGAGAACCTGTAGCAGTCACTGTGCCCCTTTGACCTCCTATGAGATCTTTCATGGTCACCCATTATTGTCATCGCCCATATGGCCAATGAAATCTGCACCTCTGCAGCAATAATGACACAATTTATTGAACAATGGAGAGATCAGTCCAGCTTTTTGGAAAATTGCAATGCTTTGAGGTCGAAACGTGTCGCTGATCTAACTGGTGGTGCTAACTATCTGCTATCTTTGAATAATGGAGGACACCGTTTTGTGAAGATTTTTAATATGGATTGAGGATTCCTAGCGGTTTTGCCGCGGTTTTTCGCTGCGGAAACACTGCAAAACCGCGGCAAAACCGCTTACACGATGCAACTCATTATGGCCTATGGGATTCCGCAATGCTGTGCACATGCTGCGGGTTTTTCCGCGGCGGAATCGCATCGCGGAAGAATCCGCAGCATGCTCATTCTTTTTTGCAGAACCGTGGCGATTCCGCCGCCATAGGAATGCATTGAACCGCTTACTTTCCGCATGTGGCTGTGCCCACCATGCGCAAAGTAAGCGGTTCATATGCGGATGGCACCCAGGGTCTGGAGGAGAGGAGACTCTCCTCCAGGCCCTAGGTACCATATCCATGTAAAAACAATAATTAAAATAAAAAATAATGATATTCTCACCTTCCGGTGGCCCCCGCAGCTTTCCTGCCTCTCAGCGACGCTCCCGGCCAATCCCGTTCCCAGTAATGCATTGCGAGAATCACCCCAGATGACGTAGCGGTCTCACGTGATGCTACGTCATCGGGGTGATTGTCGCAAAGGACGCCTGGGAACGGGATTGGCCGGGAGCGTCGCTGAGAGGCGGGAAAGCTGCGGGGGCCGCCGGAAGGTGAGAATATCATTATTTATTATTTTTTTTAATTATTTTTAACATTAGATCTTTTTACTATTGATGCGACATAGACGGCATCAATAGTAAAAAGTTGGTCACACTTGTCAAACACTTGTTTGACTCGTGTGACAAACCTGTCAGATCGCTTGTAAAACGCTAGCATTCTGCAAGCTAATTACGCTTGCAAAACGCTAGTTTTTATCGGGAATACGCATACCTATAATATGCGTATTTCCCGCGGCAGGGAGGTGCGGAATTGCCGCGGAAATTTCCATGGCAATTCCGCAACGTGTGCACATAGCCTCAATAAAGCATTGCAATTTTCCAGAAGCTGGACTGATCTCTCCATTTTTCCTGCTGCATGTCTTGGTCTGGACTTCCAGTTCGTGCTCCGGTGGTGGTCGGTGAGCTGGCAGGGCCTTATGCCCCATCTCCTTACATTAACAATTTATTGAAACTTTGTAACTGTGGATTCTTCGTGGATTTTACTCTTTGGAATAGAGACCCACCAATCCAGGATGAAAATCTAGCTACACATGGCCAAATATGGCAGACATACCCCGTGCTTTCCCTTTGAAAGCTGCTATCATCAATCTTTCGACTGCGTGGTGACATTTTTGCCTTGGATTTGAGGGTCGCTTTTGAATATCATTTTCTATGATGGCAAGTGAATTACTTTATCGTTATAAAAAAATATTTAGAATTGCGAGTCCTCAGTGGTTGATACCTTTTATGTTGTGAATGTTTTGGAAATGAATTCTGAGCAGAAGCTCCCTCTGTTGGTTACAAAAAGTACTGAACCATTCAATGAGGATTGGCAATCAGGATTCACAGACTGGCTTGATATAAGGGAGGTTCCCTCCCATCATGGTTGCCGGTGATCAATTGTTCTTGTCTCAACTGTGGTTCCTGGTTCACTTGGAAGCTTGCTGAGTCTTGCCTCTTCTTCTCTGCTTTCAGATAAGATATTTTCTGTTTTTGTTTTTGTGCTTACCATTTGCATATTTCTCTGCATTTCTGTGAGGTTAGCCAGGTTCCCCCCCCTGGGGGGCTTGGGCTCCTCTCAGTTCCGCTGGAGCCATTGTTATTTGTTCATTTGCCTTTTCCAGTTTTTTCAGTGGCTGCAGCTTAGTTTTGTTACACCAGAGAACTGATTTAGGTGGTAGAGGTTGTGTGCCTGCTCTCCTCAGCTACCGAAACATAACATTTTAATGGCTAACTGAAAAGATGGTAACAAATTGCAAGCTTTCGAGACTACTCATGTCTCTTCATCAGTCAAAGACTAATACAAAATCTGAAGAATCACATATTTATACACAACACAGCACAGAAATAATGCAATAGATAAGACATCATTTATCGTTATATTAAAGGGAATCTGTCACCCCAAAATTGCCATATCAGATAAAGATATGGCTGAATAGTGCGTCCCATAACAACGCTAACGGTGGGTATCATATATCATGATACCCCCGTTTTCAGCTCAAAATACCTTTGTAAAGTTGGTTATTTTCGGTGTCAATCACTGCAGTCAGGTCAGGAGGGCGGCGGTTTCCATGTCCTCACCCCCCCGCTCCTCGGCATCCGTTGCGTATCGCCGTCTGTGAATCCGCCCGAATTTGAATTGTGCAATTGCTGAAAGCTGAACGCCGTCTGTGGGATTCACAGACGGCGGTACGCAACGGATGCCGAGGAGCGGGGGGGTGAGGACATGGAAACCACCGCCCTCCTGACCTGACTGCCGTGATTGACACCGAAAATAACCAACTTTGCAAAGGTATTTTGATCTGAAAACGGGGGTATCATGATATATGATACCCACCGTTAGCTTTGTTATGGGACGCACTATTCAGCCATATCTTTATCTGATATGCAATTTTGGGGTGACAGATTCCCTTTAATACTATTTTGCATTTGAGCTATCAGAGGCATTTTCTGAGGTCAAAACATTCCCCTTTTATGGCCACTTTTGCACCATAAATGACTCAATACTTATTGCTTATTAATTTGAAAGATTCATTGATAGCCAATGGCTAAGCTTTCACACACGTCTGATCACCACTGATTGAGGCTATTTTCCCTTATTGCCTAAATACTGTTTGTATTTTGCAGAAAATCTACTTAACAGTTCAAGCAAAACTAACATATTTCATGTAAACTCGCACCCAATGGGTATTTAAAGATGATGTTGAACTGTGCGGTTTTTTTCTCTATAGTCGATCCTGAAAAATGCATTTTAAAATGCCTCCTCTTTTTATCCCCTTCACCACCTTGGGTTTTTCCGTTTTTGAGTTTCCGTTATTTGCTCCCGTTCTTCCCAGAGCCATAACTTTTTTATTTTTCTGTCAATATGGCCATGTGAAGGCTTGTTTTCTGTACTTTTGGACAACACCATTGGTATTGCCATATAGTGTACTGGAAAATGGGAGAAAATTCAAAGTGCGGTGAAATTGCTAAAAAAGTGCAATTCCACAATTGTTTTTGTTTTGCTATTTTACCATGTTCACTAAATAAAACAAAAAAAAACAAAAAACCTATATAATTGACCCATGTAGAGAATACTAGCCATATGAAAACACCGAAAAAAGGAACTCTACAGAAAAGTACGGTAATAATGAAAAAGTAGCAAACTTTATTAAACATCATATTAAAAGGTATATCTTTAAAAAACGGGAAGAAAACCTCACAAAATACAGAGAACTAGGTGGTACAGCCAGAGCAAAAACATATATAATAAAGTAACAACAAATGAACAATTATCAAAATATATAGGTAACGTTAGTAAATAGAACACCCCTATAAAACATGTGGTCAGAATTGCAATGGTGACATTATCATGCAATGGGTATGTCAATCCAAATCTGCCGATATTGGTAGAAGGAATTGTAAAATCTAATAACCACCCTAGATAATAATGTAAAATCCCAACTTGGGAGTTACTGGGTAGTTGTAGTATATGCCGAGAAAACACATACCCACAGCTGATATAAGTACAGCGACCACATGATAGGAAAGACCATAATGATTATAAATGCCAAATAAACATGTTTTACCTCAGAGCTCAGGCGTCCACCACACCCGACGCGCGTTTCGCATTGAAATGCTTCTCCAGGGTGAAGCATTTCAATGCGAAACGCGCGTCGGGTGTGGTGGACGCCTGAGCTCTGAGGTAAAACATGTTTATTTGGCATTTATAATCATTATGGTCTTTCCTATCATGTGGTCGCTGTACTTATATCAGCTGTGGGTATGTGTTTTCTCGGCATATACTACAACTACCCAGTAACTCCCAAGTTGGGATTTTACATTATTATCTAGGGTGGTTATTAGATTTTACAATTCCTTCTACCAATATCGGCAGATTTGGATTGACATACCCATTGCATGATAATGTCACCATTGCAATTCTGACCACATGTTTTATAGGGTGTTCTATTTACTAACGTTACCTATATATTTTGATAATTGTTCATTTGTTGTTACTTTATGATATATGTTTTTGCTCTGGCTGTACCACCTAGTTCTCTGTATTTTGTGAGGTTTTCTTCCCGTTTTTTAAAGATATACCTTTTAATATGATGTTTAATAAAGTTTGCTACTTTTTCATTATTACTTTTCTGTAGAGTTCCTTTTTTCTGTGTTTTCATGTTCACTAAATGCTAAAACTGACCTTCCATTATGATTCTCCATGTCATTACAAGTTCGTAAATAGCAATCATGTATTAATTATTTTTTATTTAAATGGTGAAAAAAAATCCAACGTTTCTAAAAGAAAAAAAAAGTCACCATTTTCCGAGACCTGTAGCATCTCCATTTTTTGTGATCTGGGGCTGGGTGAGGGCTTATTTTGTAAGCGCCAAGCTGACGTTTTTATTGATACCATTTTAGTGTGGATGCAAACTTTTGATCGCCCGTTATTGCATTTTATTGCAATGTCGCGGCGACCAAAAATACATAATTCTGGCGTTTTGATTTTTTTCTCACTACACCGTTTACCGATTGGATTAATTCTTTTTACCGTATTTTTCGGACTATAAGACGCACCAGACTATAAGACGCACCCCAAATTTTCAGAAGGAAAATAGGGGAAAAAAATTATGTGTCAAATGGAGGTCCGTCTTAGGCTGTGTTTCCATGGTCCGGAAACACAGTGCTTTGGACGGAGCGGAAAGTCCGCTCCTCCCAAAGCGCCCCTTTTTAACGCATCCGGAATGACCGCAGGGCTACATAGCCCTGTGTTATTTCCCTTGCGTCGCCGCAGCGTTGCCGCAAGGGAATAGGACATGCTGCGGTCTAAAAAGACGCGCCGCATGTCCGTAAACGCAGATCTTCCGCCTCCGTGTTTTGCAGCATAGTGGAGACGGGATTTCTTGAAATCCCCTCCACTATGCTGTAACATCTGGACGCTGCGTGTTTGACGCTGTCACGCTGTTACTGCATACAGGAGGTCCGGGGTCTATGCTGACCCTAAGCTGGGGTCCTGACTAATCCCTCTACCTGGAGGTACTGTTGATGGTACAGAGGTCCAGACTGCCAGCGTAACCCTATCTCCTGCAAATCCCTGACCTTCAGTAATCTAGTCCTGAGAAGGACCCCGATCACCACACAGGGGACTGGAAGGTATATGCCTAAACACAGTAATAGACGAACGAGACAGTACAAGGGGTAAACTAAAATCCACCTTGCATACAAAACTCACACCACAAAAACAGAGGGAACACCAACGGGTACGGAGATAAATGATAAAGCGAGGAGGGGAAAAAAGACCACACCAGGTACTCTTCACTTCAGACTTCACAATACCACGATCCGCTCTGCTGGTCTGCATGAATGCTTTCACCGACCCATTCCTAGCAGACTGGCAGGTATTTGAAGGAATCTCATTACTGCAGAATTAACTGCAGCTGGGCGAGGCCGGACCTCGTCTAGCACAGAGAGAGAAAGAATTAACTCCCTCACTGCCGAAAAACACCAAGCACCAAAAACTCAGCTGCGCGAAGTCAGATTGTGTAATCGCGACGATCTTCGTGGTGACACACCCGTGACAGTACCCCCCCCTTCTACGAGGGGCCTCTGGACCCTCAGAGCCAGGTTTATCCGGGTGAGTCGTGTGGAAGGCCCGAATTAATCGGTCTGCGTTAATATCCGACGCAGAAACCCACGTCCTCTCCTCAGGACTATACCCCCTCCAATGAACCAGGTACTGAAGGGACCAGCGGTTAAGACGTGAATCGATGATTTTCGACACCTGAAACTCCAAGTTACCATTGACCACCACAGGAGGAGGAGGTAAAGGTGACGGTATCACCGGCGCCACATACCTCTTAAGCAAAGATCTGTGGAACACGTTGTGAATTTTAAACGTAGGGGGGAGGTCAAGACGGAATGCCACCGGATTAATTATAGAACTGATCCTGTATGGCCCGATGAACCTGGGACCCAGTTTCCAAGAGGGAACCTTGAGTTTTATATTTTTGGTAGACAACCATACCCGATCGTTCACACATAGGTCCGGACCAGACACTCTCCTCCTGTCAGCCATACGTTTGTATCGGTTCCCCATAGTACTAAGATTGTTCAGCACTCCTCTCCAATCTCATTACTGCAGAATTAACTGCAGCTGGGCGAGGCCGGACCTCGTCTAGCACAGAGAGAGAAAGAATTAACTCCCTCACTGCCGAAAAACACCAAGCACCAAAAACTCAGCTGCGCGAAGTCAGATTGTGTAATCGCGACGATCTTCGTGGTGACACACCCGTGACAGACGCTGCGCCAACGCACAGCGTCAAACACGCAGCTAATCCGGACTGTTTCCTGAACGTGGAAACATACCCTAACAGTCCGAATTCAGGTTACCAGCGAAGGGATCAGCACAGGTAGAGGAGTGGTCACAGGGGTCGTTTGGTGGTCCAGGCTGGTGCGGTGGTGGTGCTCTGTGTTGCAGGGGTGCTCTGTGTCTGTGGGGTGGCTGTGCTTTGTGGGGTGGTTGTGCTCTGTCCGTGGGGTGGCTGTGCTCTGTCTGTGGGGTGGCTGTGCTCTGTCTGTGGGGTGGCTGTGCTCTTGGGGTGGTTGTGCTCTGTCCGTGGGATGGCTGTGCTCTGTCCGTGGGGTCGCAATATACTTACAAATCCCGTGGTGGTGGTCCCAATGCAGCCTCCCTGTGCTCTGTGGTCTCTGGGCTCTGTGATTTGGAGGCAGCGGGCCTCTTACTGAGTGGGGGGCTCCGTGCTGCGTGGGGGGCTCCGTGCTGCATGTGGGGCTCCGTGCTGCATGGGGGCTCCGCCGGCATTTCGTCATAGCCTGAAAGCCCCCTGGAACTCTATTGCAGAGACGCGGAGGTTGCCGAGACGCGGAGCAAAGATGGCCACCAGGGGCCTCCAGAAAGATAGCACGAGATCTCGTTGCCGAGATTTGAATTTCAGTATGCGCCGCCATCTTTCTGGAGGCCCCTGGCAGCCATCTTTGCTCCACGTCTTGGCAACCTCCGCGTCTCCGCAACAGAGCTGCGGGGGCATTCAGGCTATGACGAAATGCTGGCAGAGCCCCCCACGCAGCACGGAGCCCCGCTGCCATCACATCACAGAGCCCGGACACCACCGCACCACATAGCATCGGGACCGCCGCCGCCACCGGATTTTTAGGTATGTTGCGACCATAAGACGCACCCCCATTTTCCCCAAAAATTTTTGGGGAAAAAAGTGTGTCTTATGGTCCGAAAAATACGGTATATATTGATAGATCAGGCGATTCTGAAAGTGGCAATACCAAATATGTGTATTTTATTTTTCTTTATTTTTATTTTGAATGGGGTGAATAGAGAGTGATTAGAACTTTTATAATTTTTGTATTTTTTAATATTTTTAAAAACATTTTTTTGTTCACATTACTCTTGCTTTAACAGTCTTCATGGTAGACTAGAAACTACGATCATCCGATCGCTTGTTCTACATAGAGAAGGGCTTCAGCCTTTTTAAGCATCTCAATTGGATTAAGGTCAGGACTTTGACTAGGTCACTTCAAAGTCTTTAATTTTGATTTTCATAAGCCATTCAGAGGTGGACTTGCTGGTGTGTTTTGGATCATTGCCCTGCTGCATAACCCAAGTGCGCTTCAGCTTGAGGTCATGAACAGATGACCGCACAATCTCCTTCAGGATTTTTTGGTAGACAGCAGAATTCATGGTTCCAATTACCACAGCAAGTCTTCCAGGTCCTGAAGCAGCAAAACAGACCCAGAGCATCACACTACAACCACCACATTTTACTGTTGGTATGATTTTCCTTTTCTAAAAAGCTGTGTTACTTCTACGCCGGATGTAATGTGACATACACCTTCCAAAAAGTTCAACTTTTGTCTCGTCAGTCCACAGAGTATTCTCCCAAAAGTCTTGGCGATCATCAGGATGTTTTATGGCAAAACTGAAACAAGCCTTTGTGTTCTTATTGCTCAGCAGTGGTTTTCATCTTGGAACTCTATTCTGCAGGCCATTGTTGCCCACTCTTTTTCTTAGGCCAGTGTCACACTTGCATGTGTGATGCGAGAAACTCGCACGAGTCTCAACACCTGCCACTGCTGCCTGCACTATGACCGGAGTGTGCGGCTGCATAGAAATACATGTAGCGCACGCTCTATTCCAAGTGCCGGCGGCAGTGCCGGGTGTTGATGCGAGAGACTCATGCGAGTTTCTCGCATCACACTCACAAGTATGACCCCGGCCTTATGGTGGAGTCATGAACACTGACCTTAACTGAGGCAAATGAGGCCTGCAGTTTTTCGGATGTTGTTGTGGGGTCCTTTGTGACCTCTTGGATAAGTCGGCGCTGCGCTCTTGGGGTAATTTTGATCAGCCGGCCACTCGTGGGAAGGTTCTCCACTGTTTCCATGTCTTTAAAATTTGTGGATAATGACATGGCACTCACAGTGGTTCTCTGGAGTCCCAGAGCTTAGAATGGCTTTACAGCATTTTCCAGACCGATAGATCTCAATTACTTTGTTTCTCATTTGTTCCTGAATTTCTTTGGATCGCGGCATGATGTCTAGCTTTTGAGGATCTTTTGGTCTACTTCACTTTGTCAGGCAGGTCCTATGTAAGTGATTTCTTGATTGAGAACAGAAGTGGAAGTAATCAGGCCTTGGTGTGGCTAAATAATTTGAACTCAGCTTCCAAAAGATGTGATAAACTACAGTTAATTTATGTTTTAAGGGGGGTGGGAAGCAATCATTTTTTTCACACATGGCCTTGTAAGTTTAGATTTCTTTTTCCCTTAATAAAAAAAAAAAATTTAAAAACTGCATTTTGTGTTACTTGTGTTATCTTTGTCTAATATTTAAATTTGTTTGGTGATCTGAAACATTTAAGTGACAAACATACAAAACAGTAGGAAATCAGGAAGGTGGCAAACACTTTTTTACACAACCGTAAATACTGTATGTAGAAATAAACAACAAAGTAACACGTTAAAGGTTTCCTGATTTCTGAGGAAAAACACATCCTTTCTTTCACTTTCAAGATCAACCCCAATGTGAAGGCAGGTTAGATAGTCATCAATAAGATTCATTCACAATAAATGAGCATGGTTAGCCAAGAAAGAGTATAAAGTGCTGTAATCTACCTGCTTGGAGGACCTCCCTTCTGGCTGACATAAGGACGGGCATAACGATACAATGTGTGCGCCATCAATAGGCAAGTGACTATTTTGACCATATGACCTCCAAGAGGTATAAATGTGAATACTTATTGGATGAAGATGATCACCTGATGTGTATGTGTACAATGAGGGAGAATAACAAAGAAGCTGTAGGAGAGATCAGCGCAAATAGGGTCTTATCTGAGAAATACAGTAAGCTTTACACTCACATTAACCCCTTCCCGACCTTTGACAGAGCGTATGCGTCATGAAAGTCGGTGCCAATCCAACCTGTGACGCATATGCTGTGTCATGAAAGGATCGCGCTTCTGCAGGTCGGGTGACAAGGGTCACTGAAAGGTCACCCGACCTGCAGCACAAGACCCTTTGTGCTTCACCACAGGGGGGATGGCTTAACCCCCATGTGGCTACGATCGCTCTGATTGGCTGTTAAAAGTGAAACAGCCAATCAGAGCGATTTGCAATATTTCACCAATGAAATTTGGTGAAATATTACCATCCAGCCATGGCCGACGCTGCAATAGCATCTGCATGGCTGGACACCGAGATCCGACCCCACCCCCCACACTGAGTGATGGCGGCGATCGGTCACCCCGCCATCACTATCTGCTCCGGTCCGCTCCCCCCCACCTTCCGATCCCCCCCTCACCTTTCCCGGGACCTGCGATGTCCCTGTGGCCGTCCTGGAGTCCCTCCGGGATTCTTCATGGGCGCCGCCATCTTGGAAAATGGCGGGCGCATGCTCAGTGCGCCCGCCGGCTGGCAGATTCCATACATTTATTTTGATCACTGTGATAAACTCTCACAGTGTTCAAAATAAAAAAAGTAAATAAACGCCCCCTTTATCACCCCATAGATAGGGAAAAATAATAAAATAAAGAAAATATTTTCTTTTATTTTTCTATTAGGGTTAGGGTTAGATTTAGGGTTAGATCTAGGGTTAGGGTTAGCCTTAGGGTTAGGGTTAGCATTAGGGTTAGGTTAGCATTAGGGTTAGAATTAGGGTTAGGGTTAGAATTAGGGTTACGGTTAGAATTAGGGTTAGGGTTGGAATTTGGGTTAGGGTTGGGATTAGGGTTAGGCTTGTGGTTAGGATTAGTGTTAGGGATGTTTTGGGGTTAGGGTTGGGATTAGGGTTAGGCTAGTGGTTAGGGTTATGGTTAGAGTTGGGATTAGGGTTAGGGGTGTGTGGGGGTTAGGGTTTGGATTAGGGTTAGGCAGGGGTGGGATTCAGCCGGTTCTCTCCGGTTCGATGGAACCGCTTGTTAAAAAAGCAGCCGGTTCCCCGAACCGGGGAGATTCAGGGCCGCGATCCGGTACTGGCCTCACTGCCCCAGCACCTGCACAGGGTCGGCTGCAAAGCAAATTGTGTGCGGCCGAGCCTGCTGTACTGTGACGCGGCCGGCAGCAGACACAGCGCCCACGTCTCACTGTATAGGGCCGGGAGCTGTGCACGGCCGTCACCTTGACTGCTGCGCAGCTCCTTCTTCCTCGGTAAATGTTAGACTGTATGGGCTCCTTCCAGGTGTGACGTTGTTTCCGGGGGCGTGTCATACCAGGAGGGGGCGTGTTCTGCCAAAGCCAGGAAGAGAAGCGGCCATTAGACATTGAGTTCTGCAGTCTGTTGCCGGCGTCTATAGCTGCACAAGGGAAATCAGAAGTTAGAGTCCTCAGTGACACAGAGAAGGATTTATTCATTACCGAGTTGGGGGCTGATACTGGGGGCTGTGTAGTGGGGTGGGGGACGTTATGCACGCTTGTGGGGTCTGGGTGTGCTCCTAGGCTGTTAATGCACACTTGTGGGGTCTGTGTGTGCTCCTAGGGGGTTATTGCACCCTTGTGGGATCTGTGTGTGCTCCTAGGGGTTAATGCACACTTGTGGGGTCTGTGTGTGCTCCTAGGGGGTTATGCACGGTTGTGGGGTCTGTGTGTGCTCCTAGGGGTTTGTATATGTTTGAGGAAAAGGTGCATGTAAATGGGTGTGGCTTAAAATGGGTGTGGTTTTAAAATGAGTGTGGTTTACAAAATGGATGTGGTTTTCCTACACACAAACACAGAACCTGTTGTTAAAAATTTTAATACCACCCCTGGGGTTAGGGGTGTGTAGGGGTTAGGGTTGTGGTTAGGGGTGTGTTGGGGTTAGGGTTGGAGTTAGAAATGAGGGGTTTCCACTATTTAGGCACATCAGGGGGTCTCCAAACGCGACATGGCGCCACCATTGATTCCTGCAAATTTTGCGTTCAAAAAGTCAAACAGTGCTCCCTTTATTCTGAGCCCCGACGTGTGCCCAAACAGTGGTTTACACCCACATATGGGTTATCAGCGTACTCAGGAAAAATTGCACAACAACTTTGGGGGTCTAATTTCTTCTGTTACCCTTGGGGAAAAAAATTGGTGACTAAAAAAATTATTTTTGTGGAAAAAATGATTTTTTATTTTCACGGCTCTGCGTTATAATCTTCTGTGAAGAACTTGGAGATTCAAAGTTCTCACCACACATCTAGATGAGTTCCTTGGGGGATCTAGTTTCCAAAATGGGGTCACTTGGGTGGGTTTCTACTGTTTAGGCACATCATGGGCTCTGCAAACGTAACATGACGCCCGAAGACCATTCCATCAAGTCGGCATTACAAAACATCACTACTTCCCTTCCGAGCCCCGATGTGTGCCCAAACAGTGGTTTCCCCCCCACATATGGGGTACCAGCGTACTCAGGACAAACAGGACAACAACTTTTGGGGTCCAATTTCTCCTGTTACCCTTGTAAAAATAAAAAATTGCGGGTTAAAAAAATCAGTTTTTGAGGAAAAAAATGATTTTTTATTTTCACGGCTCTGCATTATAAACTTCTGTGAAGCACGTGGGGGTTTAAGGTGCTCACCACACATCTGGATAAGTTCTTGGGGGGGTCTAGTTTCCAAAATGGGGTCACTTTGGGGGGTTTCTACTGTTTAGGCACATCAAGGGCTCTGCACACGTAACAAGATGCCCGCAGACCATTCCATCAAGTCGCATTTCAAAGCGTCACTACATCCCTTCCGAGCCCTGATGTGTGCCCAAACAGTGGTTCCCCCCCAAATATGGGGTACTAGCGTACTCAGGACAAACTGGACAACAACTTTTGGGAAAATAAAAAATAGGGTCTGAAAATCATTTTTTGAGAAAAAAAAATGATTTTTTATTTTCACGACTCTGCGTTATAAACTTCTGTGAAGCACCTGGAGGTTCAAATTGCTCACTGTGCATCTAGATAAGTTCCTTAGGGGGTCTAGTTTCCAAAATGGGGTCATTTGTGGGGGAGCTCCAAAGTTTAGGCACACAGGGGCTCTCCAAACACGACATGGTGTCCGCTAACGATTGGAGCTAATTTTCCATTAAAAAAGTGAAATGGCGCTTCTTCCCTTCTGACCCCTGCCATGCACCCAAACCGTGCTTCCCCCACATATGGGGCACCAGCGTACTCAGGAAAAACTGGTCAACAACTTTTGGGGTCCAATTTATCCTGTTACCCTTGGGAAAATAAAAAGTGATTTTTTTATTTTCACTGCTCTGCATTTATAAACTTCTGTGAAGCACTTAGGGGTTCAAAGTGCTCACTACTCATCTAGATGAGCTCCTTGGGGTGTCTAGTTTCCAAAATGGGGTCACTTGTGGCGGGATTCTACCGTTTAGGCACATCAGTGGCTCTGCAAACGCAACATGACGCCGCAGAACATTCCATCAAGTCTGCATTCCAAAATGGCGCTCCTTCCTTTCTGAGCTCTCCCATGCGCCAAAACAGTGGTTCCCCCACATATGGGGTATTGGTGTACTCAGGACAAATTGCACAACAACTTTTGTGGTCCAATTTCTCCTGTTACCCTTGTGAAAATAAAAAATAGCAGGCTAAAAAATCATTTTTGAGGAAAAAAAATATTTTTTTATTTTCACTGCTCTGCATTATAAACTTCTGTGAAGCACTTGGGGGTTCAGAGTGCTCACAACACATCTAGATAAGTTCAATAAGGGGTCTAGTTTCCAAAATGGTGTCACATGTGGGGGGTTTTCACTGTTTAGGCACACAGGGGCTCTCCAAATGCGTCATGGTGTCCGCTAACGATTGGAGCTAATTTTCCATTCAAAAGTCAAATGGCGCTCCTTCCCTTCTGGGCCCTGCCGTGCACCCAAACAGTGGTTTATGACCACATTGAGGTATCTATGTACTCAGGATAAATTGCCCAACAAATTTTAGGATCCATTTTATCCTGTTGCCCATGTGAAAATGAAAAAACTGAGGCTAAAAGAAATTTTTGAGAAAAAAAGTGCTTTCTTTTTTTTACGGATCAATTTGTGAAGCACCTGGGGTTTCAAAGTGCTCACTATGCATCTAGATAAGTTCCTTGGGGGTCTAGTTTCCAAAATGGGGTCACTTGCGGGGGAGCTCCAATGTTTAGGTACACAGGGCTCTCCAAATGCGACATGACAACCGCTAAATACTCCAGCATATTTTCCATTCAAAAAGTCAAATGGCGCTCCTTCCCTTCTGAGCCCTGCCGTGCGCCCAAACAGTGGTTTATGACCACATATGAGAAATCTGTGTACTCAGCAGAAATTGCCCAACAAATTTTAGGATCCATTTTATTCTGTTGCCCATGTAAAAATGAAAAAATTGATGCTAAAAGAAAATTTTTGTTGGAAAAATTAAAATCTCCATTTTTTCCTTCCACGTTGCTTTAGTTCCTGTGAAGCACCTAAAGGGTTAATAATCTTCTTGAATGTAGTTTTGAGTAGCTTGAGGGGTGCAGTTTTTAGAATGGTGTCATTTTGAGTATTTTCTGCCATATAGACATCTCAAAGTGACTTCAAATGTGAGGTGGTCCCTAAAAAAAGCTTTAAACCCCTTTATTCCCGACGTACTATTCCGTCCATTGCCGGAAACTAATTCCCTTTGGACGGAATAGTACGTCATGGGCGTCAGCTGCGCCCCCAGGGGGGAGCGCGCTGATCGCCGCCGGGTGTCGTGATTATCAAGCTGACACCCTTTACTGTGTGCTAGGCCGCCCCCCCGCACATTAACCCTGGCACACCGCAATAAAAACATATCGCGGTGTACCCGGGGCACGGGGGGGAAACCGCACAGGGGGCTCCCTGCGCGCTCCCCTAGACCCTCAGGCAGCGCGATGTGCCCGGCTGTTCCGAGGGTCCGCCCCCCTTTCCAGGCCCCGGATCAAGAGGCGCCGGGCCTCAGGGAAAGGCGGTTTTCCCTCTGCTGGGAGCAGGCACTGAGAAGCTGCAGCACTGCCAGAGCGATCGCGGTGTGACCCACTGTCACCACGATCTGCTAAAATACAGGATGTCCCACCCGGGGACAAAGTAAAAAAGTTAAAAAAAAAAATAAAAAGGGTAAAAAAAATCTAAAAAAAAAATATATAATTCCCAAAAATTCATTCTTTCCTGAAAATAAAAAAACAAAACAATAAAAGTACACATATTTGGTATCGCCGCGTCCGTAACGACCCCCCATAAATATCCCACTAGTTAACCCCTTTATGAACCCTTTAAAAAAAAAAAAAAAAAAGAAAACAACCCAAAAATCAATGCTTTATCACATACCGCTGAACAAAAATGGAAAAACACGCGATCAAAAAAGACCGAAAAAAAACCAGGTACCGCGAAAAGCATCTTTCCCGCAAAAAACGAGCTGTCATACATCATCACGTGAAAAAATAAAAAAGTAAGCTCGCAGAAAAAGGATGCAAAAAAATAATTTTTATAAAAATTTTTTTTCATTCTATAAAAGCGCCAAAAAAAAAAAATGATATAAATGGGGTTTCCCAAACTACTGACCAAAATAAAACGCTTTATAAAATTTTACCACACGCGGAACGGTACAAAGCCTCCCCCAAAAGAAATTATGAATTTGTGATTTTTGTTCATTCTAACCTCCCAAAAATCGAAATAAAACGATCAAAAAATGTCACTGTCAAAAATTACAAAAAAACGTAAACCCTGTCCCGCCAAAAAAAAACTCACATGCGGGGCCAAAATATGCAAAAATTATAGCCCAAAATGGGTGGCAAAAAACATTTTTTGCAATAAAAAGCGTCTTTTAGCGTGCAGCGCCTCACAAAAACCCCGCTATAAATAGTAAATCAAACCCCCCTTTATCCCCCCTTGGGTTGGGAAAAATAATAAAATTAAAAAAATGTATTTATTTCCTTTTTCCCCCCTTAGGGTTAGGGTTGCGGTAAAGTTAGGGGGGGGGTTAAAGGGTTGGCAAAATTTAGGGTTTGGATTAGGGTGGGTTAGGTTAGGGGTGGTTGGGGGGTAGGTTTGTGGTTAGGGTTTTTTAAATAGGGTTAGGGGTTTTTGTTGGGTTAGGGTGGATTTAGAATTGGGGGTTTCGGGCTTTTTGGCACTCGGGGGCTCCCAAAATTTGTGACATGGCGTCTGATTCAATTCCAGCCAATTCTGCGTTGAAAAAGTCAAAGGGGCTCCTTCACTTCTGAGCTCTTGCCCAGGGGCCCAAACAGTAATTTACTCCGCATTGGGGTATCACGTATCTGGACCACAAAGTTATTGTGCAATTTGTCTTTTTCTTCTTTACCCTGGGAAAAATAAAAAACTGGCGGCACAAAATCATTTTTGTAAAAAAAAAAAAATGATTTTTTTGTTTTCGGCTGTATGTTATAAAAAATTTGGAAGCATTGGGGCTTTCATGCGCTCCCACACTTTTAGATAAGTTCCTTGTGGGGTCTATTTTCCAAAAAGGGGTCACTTGTGGGGGGTTTGTTTGGGCATCAGGGGCCTCCAAATGCACTGAGCCCCAACCATTCATCAAAGTCTGCAATAAAAAACATCTAATCCCTTCCGAGCCCAGAGTGCACCATACAGTCGTTTTTTCCCCCCACATATTGGGTATCAGGTCTCAGGAAAATTGGACAACAATTTTGGGTCCAATTTTCCTGTTCCCCTTTTGAAAATAAATATTGGGGGCGAAAAAAAAATTTTTGTTTAAAAAAAAAAAGGATTTTTTTTTTTTACCGCTGTAGAATAAACTTCTGAAAACACTTCGGGGTTCAAAGTGCTCACCACACATCTAGATAAGTTTTCCCTTTTGGGGTCTATTTCCAAAATGGGGTCACTTGTGGGGGTTTCCCGTTTAGGGCAGGGGGCTTCCAAATGCGCAGACGCCCCCCGACCATTCCACAAAGTCTGCAATCCAAAACGTCACTACTTCCTCCCAGCCCACGTGCGCCCATACAAAAGTTTACTCCCCCTATTGGGGACAGCGTTCTCAGGACAATTGGGAAACAACTTTTGGGGTCCAATTTCTCTTTACCCTTGTGAAAATAAAATATTGGGGGGCGAAAAAATCATTTTGTAAAAAAAAAAAGGATTTTTTTTTTTTTACGGCTGTAGTTATAATTCTGTGAAGCACTTCGGGGTTTCAAAGTGCTCACCACACATCTAGATAAGTTCCTTGAGGGGTTATTTTCCAAATGGGTCACTTGTGGGGGTTTCCATGTTTAGAAAGCATCAAGGGGGTCTCCAATCGACATACTCCCCCAGACCATTCCAAAAGTCTTCAATCCAAAAAGCACACTCCCTTCCGAGCCCGAAGTGCGCCCATACAGTAGTTTACTCCACATATTTGGGGTTTACTACTCAGGACAATTGGCAAAAAATTTTGGGGTTTCCAATTTCTCCTTTAGGCCGGGTCACACTGGCGACAGAATCGGACGACTGCAAACGATGAAAATCGATTGCAGTTGCCCTTTTGTTAATCTATGGACACTCTTGTATCAGTTTTTTGTGGTCCGTTTTAAACGCCGTGTGCATCGCAGCATGCTCGATTGCACCGATTTGGGTCCATCGCCAATGCAAGTTAGGGAGCGTGAAAAAACTGATTAAAAAAGACCATGTGTGACTTTCGATAAATCGCATCGGGTCCTTTAGAAAAGCCCGGGAATTCTCCCGCCTTTCTGTAAAATCACACTGACAGCTTTAATAAAGAATCGAAAGAATTATACACCCATTGAATACATATAAAAATTTATATATTTTTATATTATATTAATTGTGACATTATATTAAATATTTTAGTTCCGACTTCTCTTACTGTAATACCGCTAATTCATTGCCTTTTTGTGAAACACAGAAGCGACTGAAATGTACTTGTTTCCCAAGTTAACCATGTCATTTCCTGATTTTGATATTTTTTAGAACACTTCATGAGTGTATTTGTGCAAAATTTCAGACAGTGGGGTTAATTTAAGGTGAAATTCTTGAAAAAAAATTGGGGGCTCCCTGTATTTTCTCCACCAGACAGACAAAGCAAGCGAGGGGGGCAATAAAAATCTAGGGAGGGTCATTTTTTTGTGCCCCCCTGGACTAACATCTGCCCCAGAAAACCCCGAAAGGGCAAATCTCAATTAGATTCGCCCTTTTGGCACTTTCCGTATATTCCCATTTCCCCGTAGCGGTGGGAAGGGTTAATAATGCACCTTAATGTCCTAGTATTGAAAGGTGACCTTAAGGCAGGAAAAATTTGAGAGCGTCAATTAGACAATATCAAATTTTTTTTCATTGAAGAAAAAAAAC
>JARQOD010000008.1:59939439-60194455 GCA_033576555.1 Oophaga sylvatica | reverse complement strand
AATGTGAGGCACAAGTGGCACCCGGAGGTTTCCCATCACTGTCCTAATGTGCCAGTCTTACTTGTGGGTACCAAAAGAGATCTTCGAAATGATGCAGAGACTATTAAAAAGTTAAAGGAGCAGAGTCTTGCACCTACCACAACCCAGCAGGGCTCGTCTCTGGCTAGACAGATCGGTGCTGTGAAGTATCTGGAGTGCTCTGCCCTGCACCAGGAGGGGGTCAGGGAGGTGTTCGCAGATGCTGTCCGTGCTGTCCTAAATCCTGTGGTCAAGAAGAATCAGAAGAAGTGTTTCCTGCTATAGGTGTGAATGGTGACCGCTGCGATGCTGTTTCTACAATAAGTCTGGGGTTTTAGCAGGGCACCTTGGGCGATATCCCTTTTCTCCTCAGCTTGCATTAACAGCTCCTGTGAGTTGTGTGGAGTCGATTAATTGCGCTTTATAGCTTTCCCAAGAATGAATGAAAGAATACGCCACAGACGAGGCAGCAGATCGTGCAGAGCAATGCAATAAGTCATGATGTACTTGGAACAAGAAATCTCTCCAAGCGCTTACACATGCCAGCCTTGCACTTTGGATTGTCGTGTCTGATTTCTTTTATTTTTTTTCCCTCCTACACATATTGCCAACACAGATGAAAATTCTGCCTTTTTTTCCTAGAAGAAATCTATTTTATTACTACTCTTACCTTGCCACTATTAAAGCTTCACTGTGCAATTTTTTTTTGAGAAATTCTATACTTTATGAACATGTGCTTTAT
Source organism: Oophaga sylvatica (assembly GCA_033576555.1). NCBI lineage: Eukaryota > Metazoa > Chordata > Amphibia > Anura > Dendrobatidae > Oophaga > Oophaga sylvatica. Next base: position 60,193,695 of record JARQOD010000008.1, on the reverse strand, counting down.
AAAGGCCTTTACACTTTCACCTGAGTGACTGAAAGGCATTCGGACTTCCAGACGGCTTATTCTTCACTGTGTGCTGGATCGATGCTTTACATCCCACTGAATTCTGCTAAACACTGTAACTTTCCTTTTCCTGAAGGAAAGCTTTTTTTTTTTTGTTTTAATATGAGATCGCAAATCGTTCTGTAACACAGGCTAGACACCTTTTATCATACAACTCAGGGCTTCATAGCGGTTTTGAAACAGATCTCTTTATGGAAACGGGTTGAAGGGAATCGATCATCAAAAAGAAAAGCGCATTATTTAGACAATACAGGCGAGCAGTTTACTGCCCCAGTCATAGTTTGGGTAACCAGAGGCTAGGTTATGTGGCACTTCAGCTGCTGTAAATGAGTTCTTGAGAATGTGCGATCTGGAGCAGGCGCTGGCATGCATGATCTGGAGCAGGTGCTGACGTGCGTGATGCACAGTGCACTGAATTTTCTTATCTGTAGGTTAATACTAATTATACTAATTAAGATCGCTACGGGTCGCCGATCGTTGCTGCGTTGTTGGGAAGATCTGACTGTATGGCATCTCACCAGTGACCACAAAGCGACGCAGCAGCGATCCCTGCCAGGTCGTATCATTGTCGGGATCGCTGTAGCATCGCTGAGTGTGATGGTACCCTAAAGTTATATGTATTGATTTATGGGGGGGATAAAAATGGTTACTCTTAAAATACCACTCCGGTTAGTTTTTAGTTGTTTTTTTTACGTCATCACTGGATATGTATCAATACTATATTGTCCTTGAGTGTAGTAAAACACTTACCTTGGCCATCTTCTGCTGTTTCCGGTGCCGCTTCAGTCGTCTTCTGCACCATGCTACCGCAAGTCAGGCAGGTGCGGTGGATACCGCGTCTGAGGTCCCCTGCTCATATCATCCTCTCCACTGTCTGATGCACTCAATACTTAGAACGTATTTGTACCGTCCCTTTTATCTATGAAGGGTTTTCTATTATGCACACATGCATGCTCTCCTGCGTTCTGCTATCCATTAGCACACTGATGAAGGTCCGGTTAGGACCGAAACGTTTGTTGTGACTACTCACATTTAATACTTTCACTGTACTTATTGAGTGTGCCCGGTCTTCTATGCTGCACGTTACGGTTTGGGAACCTACTGGAGGCACCTCGTCCTTTTAGGGCTGTGCTAGCGTTTTGTCTTTATTCTCAATGTATCTGTCTGAACGAGGCTATCATTTACTGACATTAAGAAAGATAACTAGTGATGCGCGAGCGTGCTAGGATAAGGTGTTATCTGAGCATGCTCAGGTGCTGATGTGTCTTCGGCGTGCTTGAATAAAATGTTCGAGTCCCTGTGACTATTTGTCTCGTGGCTGTTCGACACAGGCAACTCATGTAGAGATTGCCTGTTTAACAGCCGCAGAGACTGGAACATATTTTTCGAGCACGGTGAAGACACTCGTTTAGCACCCGAGCATGCTCAGATAACACCTTATCCCAGCACGTTCGCTCCTCACTAATAGTAACCACTAGCAGTAACTTCCAGCCAGTCACAGCTGCTGTCACAAGATGGCGAAGAGGCACCAGAGACACTAAAATACGGCAGCTAATATTTTACTGCACATAGGGAACATATGTTATTGATACCTATCCAGTGTTGAAATTAGAAAAAAATCCCTTAGTGGCACTATAAGGCTGGATTTAACTAAAGGTACTGTCACACTAGGCGAGATCGCTTAAGCGACAGTGATTTTATGACGCAGCAGCGACATCGTCAGCGATGTCGCTGTGTGTGACATGTAGCAGCGATGTGGCCCCCGCTGCGATGTCGCTGATCGTGCACGAACGTTCTGAGCCGTTTTTTGATCGTTGTCGTCCCGCTGGTGAGCCTGAACCGCTGAGTGTGACACCCTTTATGAACGACGAGCGACCTCGTTGGCGACTCATGTCAGCGGCGCAGGCGGGACTAGGTTTTAACGCCCCTCAGCTCCGATTGGTGGCCACATCTAGTCCTTTGTGCGTTGTTGCGAGGATGCTATCGTGTGTGGGGTTTTGCGATCCTGTCAGAGTCGCTACAGCGCTTCATCTTTGCCATTTATATAAGATGTTTTTGGGATCCTGAAAAAATGAATCCGGGGCAAACGCAATAGCAGCACAGACTGGATCGCAGTAGCTGCAAAGTAGAAGGCTAGCACGACGCAGTTTGGAACGATGCTGGAAATTCGTATGAACCACTTGCGTCGTCTTATGACGCGGACGTTCAATCACTAAGCGAGAGCTGTGACTTTTGACATACAGTGACCACCAATCTGTGCTGAGGGGCGTGGAAAATGTTTCGCTCAATCTTTAACAATACATGCTGTGTGACAGGTCCCAATGACCGCCGAGGTCGTTATACAGATTGCTGATGTGTTGTTTATGAGATCTTCCGGTTTGGAAGCTACTAGCGACCATATAGCGATCACACCAACGATCTCGCCAGGTCGTGTCGTTGTGATCGCTTGTGCGATCGCTTAGTGTAATAGTACCTTAAGTATGGTCCGTGCCTTCAGGATGGACCGAGGGTCTCCAAACCCTAGATAAATAGCCTCATCTATGCCTATGAGGGTGGTGTATTTGGGGAAGGAGCCCCATGGTCAGTCTAGAGATCAGTCTGAACCCTCACTGTGTCCCATGAGTGTCTGAATTTGTCCACAGAGATGGCAGGCAGCAGATATTACCTAGGACACAAAGCCCAGAGCTATAAATTAGTTCAAGTCTTCAACAAAGTATTTCAGTTACGTAACTCATTTTTGAGCTCATACCCCTGTCTAATTTATATTGGTCCTTAACGGGTAAGACAGCGACAACAGCTCTTAAAAGGGGAATGTCACCTTTAGTTCCTTGGACTGGTGGGCCCGGTCATTGCCAGTGGTAATGATGTGCTACGCCGTTCACACCGTACATATCCCGTGACATTCCAGTATAATGTGGAAGCTCCCCATCATAGAGGAGGTATTGTTACAAAACGCTTTTCTTCCTTGTAGATCGATTTCCTTAGCTCATGCTGCACAGAATTACAGTAAGAGAAGTAGCGATACGGGTGAGGCCAGCCGTAATTGTAAAGCCATTTCTAGGATGTGAGGGGACCGGAATGAGTGTTCTCTCCCGTCAGGCCAGTGCCTCTGTTCTTGGTTGCCAGAACCTTGTCGACATGAATGACTTTTTATAATGGAATAAATGCAGCAGTTGAAGTGGCTGTGACCTTTTTCTATATTTTACAAAAATTATGTATCCTGTAAGTTCATTTATACTGTGTAATAATGGTACTTGCTAATATGTCATCTGTCTTCATTACCAAAGAGCAATCTGTGTCTTACACCTAATGGAACCTGTGGCTCGAGCTGCTGGCACGAATGCAAATGCCAATAATGTGCTCAGACACCGCCCTGGAGGCATGGGATTTCATAAGCTAGGAAATGTGATCCTCCATATACTGTCAAACTACAAGTCCCAGCCAGCGTGCCTTTGTCAGATTACAGTTGACGTGTTTTATGTATTTCCTGAGCATGATCAAGACCAGAAATTCAAGACTAGCTGCCGGCTTTCTCTGCAATACAGCAATGGGTAGTGCCACAACTGACACTGGTGCCTAATAGAAATTGCGGGCGTCCTGTATCATGTTCTGGATAAACTGAAACGCGTGAGAAACGGAGCCAAGAAATAGAATCCTAGTTATTCACCAGCTGTGGGAAGATCCATTCAGTGGGTTTTTTCTTATGTCCGCCTGACAAATTATCAGGAATGTATATTTTTGTGTTAAGAACTAAATTTCTAATTCAATGCGTATCTTTTAGTTACATCCAATTAACATTTATATTTATTTAAAGGACTCATAATAAATGGTACTTTGGATAATGCTTCTAATTTTTTGGGTTTTTTTTTCTGTCCTTGTATTATCTCACTCTTCTTTTTTAAGCCATTTTCTGTATTAAGGTATTACGCCTCCTTAACTGGAGGCCATTAGGTTCCCATTGATGGAGAGGGCTCAGGAGCCAAGCTCACACCAATGCCAGCATCTTCCTGTTACATTAGTGAGCAGAGCTTACTTCCAGTGCTAGAGTTTATCCACTTGAATTTGATGATTAATGTGCACTCAGTCTCTCATTGGTCCCTTGTAACACAATAGACGGGTGTTCTGTATTAAGATAATACCTCCCCCCTCTTCCACCCCTTACCGGGAGAGCATAGGACCCAAGGTCACACCATAGCCAGCATCTGCCTGTAACAATAGAAATCAAAACAAGCTTTCCTTGCTTGAGTTTAACCACTTGAATTCCAGATTTAGTGCGCACTCAGGCTCTCAGCGGCCCCTCTGCAATACTATAGGGGTTAGCTTTCTGGAACAGCGGCTACTGGAAGAAAATTGTTTTATTCTCCCTGCAGCCGCTTCCTTCCAGTCATTGGAGAAGAACGGGTGGCTGTACAGGCAGTTTCAGACATCCATGCAAATCAAGCCGAGCATGGAAAGCAATGCATGGCCTGGCCACAGGTCTTCCGACACAAGTGTGACCACTTCATATGTCTACGAGTTTGTGACGCTCTGGTTGGCAGAGCCCTGGCCGGTCCATGCATTGCTATCTGTGCTCGGACTGATTTGCACATATGAAGCTGCCCTTAAAATCACTACAATCTCTTCCTGGCACGTTGCTTGACAGTCTACTGTGCAGTGCGTGAGTGTGTGTATAGGTTGTCTAAAGTGCCGGGGAGATATTACAGCATGTCACTGTATAATGAGTGGTGACTGTGACCGATCCCTGCACCGCCCCAATGACTAGAAGCGAGCAGCTGCAGGGAGCATATAACCTCATTTTCCAGTACGTCCCTGCGAACATCACACCAGAAGGTAGCCCTTCCTTGACCTATTATGGGTCAGGATCACAGAGGCTAAAAGACCCCTCCAGTGTTTTTCCTGTTCTCGCAGGGTATAGTCTCATGTGAGGTGCTCCTAGAGTGAAGAGATCTTCTGATCTTACAGATTGGTTACTATATCTAGCCTGGTTCTTGCCCGGGACTTTGGTCCTTTAGGGCTTCTGTACTCGGCATGTAGCTATTTTTCTAGCACTCCTGGTGTACTGTCCGGAGGGGCATTCTGGAAAAGGAATTAAACCTACCAGTAATTTTATTTCCAGGTTGTCCCTCAGGACAGCACCCTTTTTTCTCCTCCCTTATTTTTATCTTTAGGCTTGCATAAGATCAATCTTCCGGAAGATCGGTTATTCATCAAGTCAATGTGGCTCTAGTTCGAGCTGAGGCCTTTACAGCAGGCAGTGTAAATCAGATTCTAGCAGCACAATTGCAGTCAGGTATATTTTTCAGAGAAAAAAAAAAAACCTATAAACATTCGACTTCTCTTGCTATGGTAGTCAGACTGGGGCAGATACTGAATAGTCTCCTCTCTTGCTGTGTTCCCTAGCCAAATCTTTAAAGGCCGAAGTATTAAAGAGAAAATTATATATCTGGCTACAATTGTGCCAGGCTCTGATTGCTGCCTGTGGTTTGGACAGCATGAATCAGGCGAACAGGTGCCTTTTAATGTAGTCATGTGTAATACACAATGAGCCATTAGTAGTAAAGCACATTTTAATAAATACAGTCAGGGCCAGAAATATTTGGACAGTGACACAATTTTCGCGAGTTGGGCTCTGCATGCCACCACATTGGATTTGAAATGAAACCTCTACAACAGAATTCAAGTGCAGATTGTAACGTTTAATTTGAAGGGTTGAACAAAAATATGTGTTAGAAAATGTAGGAATTGTACACATTTCTTTACAAACACTCCACATTTTAGGAGGTCAAAAGTAATTGGACAAATAAACATAACCCAAACAAAATATTTTTATTTTCAATATTTTGTGGCGAATCCTTTGGAGGCAATCACTGCCTTAAGTCTGGAACCCATGGACATCACCAAACGCTGGGTTTCCTCCTTAATGCTTTGCCAGGCCTTTACAGCCGCAGCCTTCAGGTCTTGCTTGTTTGTGGGTCTTTCCCTCTTAAGTCTGGATTTGAGCAAGTGAAATGCATGCTCAATTGGGTTAAGATCTGGTGATTGACTTGGCCATTGAAGAATGTTCCACTTTTTTGCACTCATGAACTCCTGTGTAGCTTTGGCTGTATGCTTGGGGTCATTATCCATCTGTACTATGAAGCGCCGTCCAATCAAGTTTGCAGCATTTGGCTGAATCTGGGCTGAAAGTATATCCCGGTACACTTCAGAATTCATCCGGCTACTGTTGTCTGCTGTTATGTCATCAATAAACACAAGTGACCCAGTGCCATTGAAAGCCATGCATGGCCATGCCATCACGTTGCCTCCACCATGTTTTACAGAGGATGTGGTGTGCCTTGGATCATGTGCCGTTCCCTTTCTTCTCCAAACTTTTGGCTTCCCATCATTCTGGTACAGGTTGATCTTTGTCTCATCTGTCCATAGAATACTTTTCCAGAAGTGAGCTGACTTCTGGAGGTGTTTTTCAGCAAATTTAACTCTGGCCTGTCTATTTTTGGAATTGATGAATGGTTTGCATCTAGATGTGAACCCTTTGTATTTACTTTCATGGAGTCTTCTCTTTAGGCCGGGATCACACATGTGAGTAAATCGGCCGACACTCGCATGTGAAATCCCAGCTCTGGCGCCGGCACTCGGGAGTGGAGTGCGCGGCTGCATATAAATACATGCAGCCGCGCGCTCCACTCCTGAGTGCCGCGCCAGAGCTGGGATTTCACATGCGAGTGTCGGCCGATTTACTCGCATGTGTGATCCCGGCCTTACTGTTGACTTAGAGACAGATACACCTACTTCACTGAGAGTGTTCTGGACTTCAGTTGATGTTGTGAACGGGTTCTTCTTCACAAAAGAAAGTATGCGGCGATCAGCCACCACTGTTGTCATCCGTGGACGCCCAGGCCTTTTTGAGTTCCCAAGCTCACCGGTCAATTCCTTTTTTCTCAGAATGTACCCGACTGTTGATTTTGCAACTCCAAGCATGTCTGCTATCTCTCTGATAGATTTGTTCTTTTTTTTTTCTGCCTCAGGATGTTCTGCTTCACCTCAATTGAGAGTTCCTTTGACCGCATGTTGTCTGGTCACAGCAACAGCTTCCAAATGCAAAACCACACACCTCGAATCCACCACAGACCTTTTCACTACTTCATTGATTACAGGTTAACGAGGGAGATGCCTTCAGAGTTAATTGCAGCCCTTAGAGTCCATTGTCCAATTACTTTTGGTCCCTTGAAAAAGAGGAGGCTATGCATTACAGAGCTATGATTCCTAAACCCTTTCTCCGATTTGGATGTGGAAACTCTCATATTACAGCTGGGAGTGTGCACTTTCAGCCCATATTATATATATAATTGTATTTCTGAACATGTTATTGTAAACAGCTAAAATAACAACACTTGTGTCACTATCCAAATATTTCTGGCCCTGACTGTACATCTCAGAATAATAGTAATTTCAACAATTAGATTGTGTTATAAAAATGTCCCTGTGCTGAGATAATCTTATAAATGTGCCCCTGCTGTGTACTGTGTAATGGCTGTGTCTGACCGTGCAGGAACATGGTCTGATCATACCATAGCTCCTGGGCAGGGGAAGAAGCAAAAGAGAGTATACAGACAGGACAGCATGGGATCACAGCTGATTCTTTCTGTGAGGTAAAACATTGCTTAAAGACAGGCAGAGAAATGTTTTATGTCACTGAATGCAGCATCTGCAATCTCATGCTGTCCTGTCTGTATACTCTATTCCTTCTTTTACTGGAGATTTTGTCACAGTGAGACACAGCTATTATACAGCACATGAACATTTTTTAAGACATCCAATTATGGAACCTATTTTTATAAGATCTATTGATGAAAATGTACTTTGTGGGACAACCCCTTGAAATGACAATTTGTTTGTTTTTTATCAGGAAAAAAAAAGACACTCAACTTTGATTTTTTTTCTGAAGACTGGTCGCAGGACTTGATGATGTGTTTCCTATCAAGACCTGAAAATACCATTTGAAATTGCACAACCAAATCATATGTAAGATGTGGGTACACAAGACACACCAACAGCTATACACCTCAGCAAGTGTATGGAGAAATAAAAACAAATGCAGAGAAAGAATAAATAATAAAAATGTTTAAATAATTGGAAAAAAAATGAAAAAGCATGAGCAGCTTCATATTCAGTGCTTTGAAAAAGTATTTATACCCCCTGAACTTTTACATATTTTTTTACGTTACACCCACAAACTTTTTTTTTATTGGGATTTTGTGCCATAATTTTTTATACAAACACAAAGTAGCAAGTATTTGTGAAGTGTAAAGGAAAATGATTAATAGTTTTCTAATTATTTTAACCCCTTCACGCTGCAGCCCTTTTTGTTATTGCGTTTGAATTTCACCTTCCCAGAGCCATAACTTTATTTTTCCGTCAATATGGCCATGTGAGGGCTTGTTTTTTGCGGGATGCGTTAAACTTTTGAACGACATGGAAGAGATGGGGTATGAACGCATTTTATTTCGTCAATGCATTTCAAGATTTACAAACCTCTCCATCCTTCATTGGGACAAAACCACAATGAAATAGTCTGTGAACTCTTCAGTCCAGCAGGTTTACTCATCCCTTGCCATATGCTTCTTGACATTGTTAGGGTCTGCAGAACGCACCAAGTAAATAAAGATAATGGGTGCGTTCGCAGTCCGGGGTCCACCGTGCAGGCAAAGCCTGCTGCTAGTAAGATGGCGGTATAAGCGAACTCTGTTACTTCACAGAGTCGCAAACAGATACTGTGGCACTATATGGCGTTATAAGCGAACTCTGGTACACCACAGAGTCGCTGAGGTAGAGACGCAGAGATAGAGACTGTGTCCTGTTAACACCACAGGGGTACACAGATAATGCTGTGCGGATAGCAGTCCGTGGTCATGCAGTCAGCAACGCAAACAAGCAACTCCTCACCGGAGTAGCCGATATTCTAGAGGCTATTTCTGCCAAGCCCTGAACACGTGCATACAAATCTCACCGGAGGTGCCGGTATTCTAGGGGCTTATTTCAGCCGAGCCCTAACCGCATGCATGTATGATCACACTGGCGCAAAGCACATAACACTATTGATACTAGCGCATGGCCGAGCGGCCATGCAACCCTTTTATAGCGGCAACAAGACCTTCCAGAAAAGGACCTATGAGAAACTGTTTCAGAACACAAGCAGTTTCAGGACCTTCCTGGTGGACCAATAGGAGCTGCTGCAGTACCTGAGCATGTGACCCCTGATCTCCAATGAGAGATCTTACCCTGGGCATGCTCAGAAGGGGAAACGCAGGACTTAGTCCCAAGACTGCCTGCTCTCGCACTGGTTATAATAGAGGAACCAGAAGAGGCAGCAACAAGCCTCTGCACAGTATTAGACCAAGCGAGACGCTGGGACCGACGTCTCCGCTGAGCAGGCTCCATTGCGGCCGGAGATGGATGGGGGACCGCAGCGGGACTGATTCGAGATTCCCCTTGTGCAGCAGCGGGAACTCGATCCCTAACAGACATATTATTGAAGTTTGTTTGCAATACCTTCACCTGCTGCCGTTTAACCCACTGCTGCTGTGAAGAACCTGAACTATTATTGGAGACTTCGCATTACCTACATCTGCGTGCCTGCTTCAGACCGATCATCTTCCTACTTCTGTCCTCCTACTTCCACCGTCTCTGGCATTGCTAAATTGTCTGCTGTACGCAGGCCAGTTATCCCAGTGTTCATCGCACCACGTGCCTGATAGCATGTTGTGCCAACGCCTGGGGTCCGTGTGTCCACCTTGACCTGCGGCTTAGTACATCCACCTCAACAGCTGAACCTAACAGCTTGTGACACATGTACCAGCAATCTAGTGCTAACTCCATGGAAACACAATGCTGCAAGCACTAGAAAGATCCAATAGGAGAAAACTGGAATACAATAGCGCAAAGTAGGGTCTTACCTGGATTGAGGATAGGAGAACAATAGGTGTCGGAATGTGCTCACCTGACAGGGTTGTGTACTGCAATACCAAATAAAGCTCAGTAGAATGGCTGCTGCCGTGCCAGGATACATACAATGGAAAGAAAAACCATTGAGGATGAATCTAACTGTGTTGCCTAAGACACATATGATGAAAAAGGAGATCCATGAGGCGATGAGTTGAAAACTGTGGTTTTATTAGTCAACACGCTTCAGAGTTAACAGACTTCTTCATCAAGACAAAATTCTGAGGTTTTGAGACTCACCAATTACATCAGCAAAATAAACGTAATGTTTTTTTTTTCTCCAACACAGCTTGAACAAACCCCCAAGTAAGGACTTGTGTGTGACCCATTAGTTTTAAACAGTGTAAGGAGGGAATAGAAGGCTGCTGTCATGGGTTTTGAAAAATCAAATTACTGGTAATTATCTTTTCTTTTACCCATGACAGCAGCCCAGAGAGAGTAGAAGAGAAACCTCAACCCTTAAGGAGGTCCACCGCCTGAAAAACTGTACTCGAAAGACCGGTAGAAGACTCCAAATCTAACCTATAGTGCTTGTAAGATGTGGTCCAGGTTGCGACCTTACATATTTGTTTAATAGGAACATTAGCTCTCTCTTCAGGAGGTTGAAACCGCTGTAACGAATGAGTTGTCAGTCCCACCCAGAATGGTCCGATTACGTGCTGAGTATGCTAATATGATGGCTGCTCTAATGCATCTAGCTAAGGTGCTTTTGGAACCCCATAGACTTTTTCGGAAATGCAGAGAGATGAGCACTTCCTCCATTTTGTGGCCGAGATGCAACTTTCGAAACTTCTCTTGACGTCTAGGATATGGATCTACCTTTCTTTAGAGGTTCTAGGATTCCTACAAAAAGAAGGAAGGACAATTTTCTGATTCCTGTGGAACCTAGAGGCTACCTTGGAGAGGTTGGCCAGGTCAGGTTTTAACACAACCCTGTCCTCCAATAATTCAGTAACTGGAAGATCCACTGACTAACTCTACGAGCCTACCTTAGGTCCATGAGAAGGCTAGTTTTAAGTGTGATGACTGATAAGAGATGAATCCAAGGGCTCAAAAGGGGCTTTCGTTAGGGCTGTAAGGACCAAATTAAAGTCCCAGGAAGGAAGTTTTGAATTGGACATTAGTCTGTACCTAAAGCTTACTTTTAGAAATCTGGAAATCCAATGATTACTTGCAAGATCACAATTATGAGGGGCGTCCTTTAAAGATTTCCCCTGACCCACTGTAATGTATGTAGTACAGTTCATATAGCGTCTTGTGCTTGGGTGCGATGAAAACACAGGAGTCACAGGTTTGATATAGAAAAGTCCTGTATTACTTCATACAAGTTGGCAGAAATAGTCACACAGTTTGCAGACACAGAAACAGGAGACACAGCAGGCCAGAGTAATCCAAGCTCAGCAATCACTCTCCAATACAGATTCAGGATCTTCTTCTCTGTTACCGTAAGTCCATGCAAACGTGGGTCTTTCAAAGAGCAGGGTTCAGAGTCCACAAGTGCTTCAGAGTTCCTCAGTAGGAATAGCTGGAGTACAAGGTCCAAGGCTTACAGGAGTCAAGTCACAGGTTCACTGCAGGCTAGATTCTGAAGCACTGATTGCTCAGCTGTGGCTGCTTAAGAAGCAAAGGAGAGAATCAGGGCGGGAACATGCAAGCTGGAAACTCCATTTTGACTGAGGGCAAGATAGCTGCAGCAAGACAGAAAGTAAAATGGCTGACGAACAAACTGAGTTTCAGGAATATATACATAGAACCTTACATTACTCCCCCCTTAAGGACAACCTCCGGATGACCTCAGACCAGGCTTGTGTGGGTACCTCTGATGAAACTGACGGAGCAAGCGAGGAGCATTAACGTTATTGACCGGTTCCCATGAGTTGTCCTCCACTGGGTAGCCCTGCCATTTAATCAGATATTGTAACTGATTTCTATACAACCTGGAATCTAAAATCCTTTCCACCACAAATTCTTCCTGACCATCGACTAGCACTGGGTCAGGGCAAGGAGAGGAACGTCCAGGAAACGTATTGGGTGTCGCAGCCTTTAGTAGGGATACATGAAAGACAGGGTGGATTCTCATAGTTCTGGGCAGTTGAAGACGACAAGCAACGGCACTTATAATTTTACTGATTTTATAGGGTCCAATGTACTTATGTCCCAACTTAGACGATGGAATCCTTAACTTAAGATTTCTGGTTGACAGCCAGACCAAGTCTCCTACCTTGAAAGCTGGTGCAGGTTTACGAAATTTATCTGCTGCTTTCTTGTACCTTTCTTGAGCCGATTCCAGATTTTCGTTTAGAAGATCCATATTCTTCTGTAAAGACGTGATTCTTTCAGCCACTGCTGGTAAAGGCGTTTCTATGGGAAATCGTGGTAGAATGTTAGGATGATAACCTAGATTAGAGTAAAAAGGAGACTGTTTAGTGGAGGCACTCTGAGAGTTGTTATACGAGAACTCAGCTAATGGAAGTAGATCCACCCAATCATCCTGTAGGTGGCAGATAAAGCAGCGGAGATACTGCTCCAGGGTTTGATTGGTTCGTTCGGTCTGTCCATTAGTCTGGGGATGAAAAGCAGAAGAAAGGTTTACTTTAATGTCCAATGCTGCACAGAAATTTTGCCAAAACCTAGAAGTGAATTGCACCCCTCGATCCGAAATAACCTCATCCGGTACTCCATGTAAGCGAAACACATCTTTAATCATCAAATCTGATGTCTGTTTTGCAGTGGGTAAGCCGACACAAGGGATAAAATGAGCTGCCTTTGTTAGACGGTCAACCACCACTAGAATGGTGTTCTTCCCCTGAGAGGTTGGTAACTCCACAATGAAGTCCATAGAAATGGATCCCCACGGGCGGGACGGGGTGGGAAGAGGCTGTAACAGACCAGTTGGTGAGGAGCGAGGTGTTTTGCATCTTGCACAGACCTCACATGAAGTGACATAATTCAAAACATCCTTCCTGCAAGTGGGCCACCAAAAGAAACGAGAAAGAAATTCCTGTGTCTTTAGAATTCCTCTATGCCCAGCTATCTTGGAATCGTGAATGAGTTGCAATACTCTTAATCTGACTGTTTCAGGAATATACAGACGTTGTCCCTGAATCCACACACCATTCTTAAAGACAAGACTTACGTCCCTTGGGGTTGTGCCAAAAAGGAATCCGCATGGTATGCTTCCTTGATGTCCTTAAGTAGGTCTTGATTATGAATTACTCCTAGGAATCTAGAGTCAGGAAGAATAGTCTTAGGAGGAGTAATTGGACGTGTCTCTGCTGAGTAAATCCTAGAGAGTGCATCAGCCTTTCCATTGCGCGATCCTGGTCTATAAGAGATGATAAAATTAAATTGGTTTAAGAAAAGATTCCAGCGAGCCTGGCGAGGAGTCAGGCACTTAGCCGACCTGATAAACTCAAGGTTACGATGGTCTGTCAGGACGACTATTTGCTGTGCAGCTCCCTGAAGAAGGTGTCTCCATTCTTTGAAGGCGGCAATAATGGCCAACAACTCTCTATTGCCCACATCGTAGTTCCTCTCAGCCGAAGACAACTGCTGGGAAAAGAAGGCACAGGGATGCAAGACATTCTTCTCACCTGTTCTCTGAGAGAGTATAGCTCCAACGGCACAGTCTGAAGCATCCACCTCTATTATGAAGGCAAGTTCGGGGTTGGGATGTACTAGGATAGGTGCAGTGGTAAATTTATCTTTTAGACGGGAAAATGCTTCCTGGGCTTGGGGAGTCCAGGAAAACCTAGACTCTTTCCGGGTAAGTTGAGTGATAGGTGACACTACCTCAGAGAAATTTCTAATGAAACGTCTATAGAAGTTGGCAAACCCGATGAAGCGCTGTACCTCCTTCACATTTCTAGGACTTGGCCAATCCTTGATGGCTTGGGTTTTGCTTCCATCCATACTAATTCCTTGTGTAGACAGTACATACCCCAGAAATTGAATTTCGGTCCTATGGAATTCACACTTTTCAAGTTTGATGTAAAGATGATTTTGTCTTAGACGTTCCAAGACCATTCTCACATGTCCATGATGTTCCTCTGTGGAGTTAGAAAAAATTAGAATATCATCCAAATAAATTACCACGAATGTATCTAGGAGATCCCTGAAGATGTCATTCACCAAGTGTTGGAAAGTGGCTGGGGCGGTACTCAGACCAAAAGGCATAACTAGATATTCAAAGTGTCCATAGCGTGACCTGAATGCAGTCTTCCATTCATCCCCAGGTCTAATACGGACTAAGTTATAGGCCCCACGAAGATCTAGTTTAGAAAAAATTTTGGCATGTCGCACTCTCTCCAATAACTCAGGGATTAAAGGCAATGGATAACGGTTTCTAATAGTAACCTTATTGAGTTCCCTATAGTCTACGCATGGTCTCAGAGATCCATCTTTCTTCTTTACAAAGAATATGGGTGCACCTGCAGGAGATGAAGAGGGGCGTATGAAGCCCTTGGCTAGATTTTCATCTATGTAATCCTTTAAAGCCTTTAGCTCGGGCCCCGCCAGGGGGTAGATCTTACCAAAAGGTATCTCTGCTCCAGGCAATAATTCAATTGGACAATCATATGGACGGTGAGGAGGAAGCTGGTCAGCGTTCTTCTTGTCACATAAATCCACATAGTCCTGGTATACAGCTGGTAGTTCAGGGACTGACATGATTCCTTTAGGAACAGAGCAAGCTGAAACTTTTGGACTCATCTGTTTCTCTGGAAAGTGTAATTCCTTGGTCTCCCAGTTAATGGTAGGATTCTGAGCCTGCAGCCATGGTAGCCCTAGAATAATGGGAAAGTGGGGAGAAGAGATAAGCATAAAGGACAGTTTCTCTTGATGATCTTTACCCATAAGAACCCTCAAAGGCTCTGTTTCCTGATCCACTGGTCCAGAGGTCAGCAGGGAGCCATCCACAGTTTCCATCTGTACTGGAGTAGCCTTCTTCACTGAACGTATTCCCTGTTTCAGAGCAAAGGAGACATCCATAAAATTCCACTTGCCCCTGAGTCGATCATAGCAGAGCTAGACACCCAAGCTGAGTCAACCCAGAGTTTGATGGAAAGAAAGCAATGAGAATTGTTTTTCTTACAACTCAGCTGGGACACCGCTGAGGAAACTTGAAAAATGGCAGCATTTACACAGTCAACGTCCTCAGAGGTAACGGAGTTTAAGTCCGAGAAATCAAGATCTGTTGCTGCAGATCTCTCTGGAGCCTGAGGCTCGGACCTGACAGATCCTCTCTCGCAACACTCACAATGAATGAGTGCTGCAGTAGTCTTACGAGAACGGCTGGGGCAGTTTATAATGAAGTCCCCTGACTTACCACAATAGAAACATAGATTCTCCTTAAAACGATGTTCCTTGCGTGCATCACTGACCCGTCGTTGTAAAGAGTCTACCTGCATGGGTTCAGGTTCAGGTTCCCGTGTAATCCTACTCAAAGGTTCCTTAGCTGGAGAGGAAGGTAGGAAAAGGTTAGTACGATTGCTTTCGAACCATCTCTCTTGCCTGCGTTCAGTCAGACGAGTATCAATACGGATGCAGTAGTTAATAAAGTCACCTAACGCAGTGGGAGGGTCGGCACGAGCAAGTTCATCCTTAATCAGTGGAGATAACCCCTTTCGAAAAATAGATTTTTTGGCGGAACTGTCCCAGGTGGTATCAAGGGCCCATCTCCTGAAATCCAAGGCATATTCAGCTACCGAGTGCTTACCTTGGCGCAAAGCTAACATGGCTGCTTCAGCTGTTGCACCTCGATTGGGGTCATCAAACACCTGCCCCATGGCTGAAATAAAATCATCAAGGTGATTCAAACAATCATCCTCAGTCTCAATCAGAGGGTTTGCCCACATTAAAGCCTTGTTGGTAAGCAACATAATTATAGTAAGCACCTTAGATCGTTCAGTGGGAAATTGTGAAGCATGTGCAGAAAAAAAAAGATTGCATTGATTAATAAATCCCCTGAATTTCTCACGTTCACCGCCAAAACGAAAAGGGGGCAACTTGGGAATCCCAGCACTCGGGGCTACGGCAGGAGCCTGGACTCGCCCCTCTAGAACCTCAATCCTGGCTCGCAAATTCTGGGTAGTCTGTCCAACCACTTGCAAATTGTGATTATTGAGGTCCTGTAGATTTGTAAAACGGGTCTTTATATTCTGCAAATCTGCAAGGATATTATCAGTCACTCCGCAAAGTTCCTTTATGCGGGCCTCCATTTTCCAGATCTTTTAAGACAGGATTACTGGAAGAAGAGGAGAGAAAAAAAAACAATAGTGTTCACCTGTGGCAACACTGCAGAGAGAAAAAAAAATTAAGGGAACTGCTCACCTGGAATGGTTGTGAGAAGTCACAACCACTATCATCACAGAAAGTTTCAACCAGACATCTGATATCCAGAGTTACAGCAGACAAAAAAGAGAAAAGAAAGGAAAAAAAAAAAAAAAAACAATAGTGTTTACCTGTGGTAACACTGCAAAAAGAAAAAACTTAAGGGAATTGCTCACCTGGAATGGTTGTGAGAAGTCACAACCACTGTCATCACAGAAAGTACAACCGGACGTCTGATATCCACAGTACAGCAGACACAGCCTTCCAGACCCAGCAGACACTAACGTTTTGGCTTCAGAATCTTGTAATGTATGTAGTACAGTTCATATAGCGTCTTGTGCTTGGGTGCGATGAAAACACAGGAGTCACAGGTTTGATATAGAAAAGTTCTGTATTACTTCATACAAGTTGGCAGAAATAGTCACACAGTTTGCAGACACAGAAACAGGAGACACAGCAGGCCAGAGTAATCCAAGCTCAGCAATCACTCTCCAATACAGATTCAGGATCTTCTTCTCTGTTACCGTAAGTCCATGCAAACGTGGGTCTTTCAAAGAGCAGGGTTCAGAGTCCACAAGTGCTTCAGAGTTCCTCAGTAGGAATAGCTGGAGTACAAGGTCCAAGGCTTACAGGAGTCAAGTCACAGGTTCACTGCAGGCTAGATTCTGAAGCACTGATTGCTCAGCTGTGGCTGCTTAAGAAGCAAAGGAGAGAATCAGGGCGGGAACATGCAAGCTGGAAACTCCATTTTGACTGAGGGCAAGATAGCTGCAGCAAGACAGAAAGTAAAATGGCTGACGAACAAAACTGAGTTTCAGGAATATATACATAGAACCTTACACCCACTTGTATTTATCGCAGGACGCTGAAACTGCATATGTGTAATGATATAAGTCTCGATAGGTTACCTGCCAATTTGCAACACAGAACTGAGAACAGTCTTGATTTTACAGGTGCTGAAGTGGTGTGAGGTTTGATAATGGACCCAGTGGAATACAGAGCAGTTATCAAGTTCCTTTACTTGAAAGGCCGCACACAAAAGGAGACGTTCGATGAGATGAAAGAGGTTTATGGTGATGATTCCCCATCATATGATGTAGTCAAGAACTGGCATCGTCAATTCAAATGTGGTCGGACTTCAGTGCAAACAGCTCCAATTCCAGGCCAACCCCACTCTGCGATTAATGAACACACCATCCAGCAAATGGAGGTCGCCATTTAGAAAATCGCCGCATAACCATTCGCCATCCAGCCCAATATGTCAAGATTAGTGTAGGGTCTGTGGAAAAAATCATCCAAGACCGTATTCACATGCATAAGGTATCCGCTCACTGGGTTCCCCAGATGCTCACACCTTTCCAGAAGCAGGAACGAGTTGAATGCTCTCAGGCTCTATTGATGATGTGCCATGGAAACCAGGAGGACTTTTTCAACAGCTGATCACACAGGATGAAAGCTGAGTCCATCACTATGATCATGAGATTAAAGTGCAGATGATGCAATAGAAGCATCATGACTCACCGCCTCCAAAGAAGGAACGTGCCCAATCCTTGGCAGGCAAGGTCATGCTCACAGTATTTTGGGACCAGCACGGAGTATTATTGATGGATTTCCTAGCAAAGGGTACCATGATCACTGGGGTATACTATGCTTCACTGCTGCAGAAATTGTGGAAAGCCATCAAAACCAAGAGACATGGCATGCTCACCAAAGGTGTCCGCCTTCTGCAAGACAATGCACCAGTTCACAACTCACATGTTGCCCAAATAGAAGCATACTCCTGTGGCTTTGAAATTCTACTGAGTCGCACGTACCAGGGCTTTGGGGTACTCGGCACCGAGCCCGTTCACTTCACTGGGGGATGTCACGGGTAGCGCAGCTCGGTCCGTTGCCCTGGGCGCTCACTAAAGGGGGATATTTACAGGGATGATAGAATGTTCGTGACGCCACCTGTGGTTCCTGATCAGGGTGACCAGCGCTGCGGGGTGAATCTTCTGAGGGGTTGTTACTGGGCAGCAAGGTGTTAAGTCTCCCACAGGTAAGACTGATCCCTCGAGGTATATGGCGGTATAGAGGTGCAGGAGCAATAATGCAGACACACACAAGACAGTCTCTTTCTGTACCTTTACTGGTGATGAAGTTGCAGGCACGTCCCGGGAGGCCGTCAGGGTGGAGGATGCACGTCCAGTAATCACTGAGTAGGTGTAGGGCCTCCTTACGTCTATATGTGTGTGAGTTTCTAACTTGCATGAAACAAAGTTTAACTCCATTCTCTTTGCTACGCCCGGCTGATCTTGTGGTGGAGCCTTCTTTTGGACAGAACTAAGTCTCCAATGGTTGCGCTGACCAGACTCCTGTTCTTCCTGACCCCGGTTACGTATCAGCACTGTTGGGCCCCTCTGTGACCTGAAGTCCAGCAGGGTCTCCGGTTTTTCCCACTAGCCGTGAAGGTTCTAGCAAGCTCGGACCCGGTGTCCGGTAGTGCAGAGTGGAGGTAAGCCATCCTTGCTATTCATCCTCAGTCACTCTCTCTTTCCCTTTTCCACTTGCCTGTCATCCTACTCACACCTTTAACATAAGCACAAGCAGCAGTAGATGTCAGCTTCCTTCTCTTCACCGCTCTCCAAGCGTCGGCACGCTCGCTCTCTAACAATACCTCAGTTGACTCGATCTTACAAAAACTGCAATTCCCTTTCCTTCACTTCCTTCTTAGGCTCTGTCCGAAGTAGCTATCAGGACCTTCCGTCAGACTGATCTATGCTCACTTCGAGAGTCAGTTTCCACTTCCCTAGGGAGCTATCAGTCCGCACGTTCTGAGGTAACTTTCCTCTCGGCTCGTTTCTCTGAGGTACAACCAACGTCTAGCTAACGTTCAGCTAGACTGCCTTCATCTCCCTGCTCTATCTCTCCACACCCTTATATACCTGCGTATTCTAAAGGGCTCCCTCTGGTGGCACCAGGAAATGTGAAGTGTGAATGAATATCGGGTGATTGTGAATTACCTTCCATGCATCCTCCAGGGTAACATGTGGCACCAAGCGCAGCTGGGCTACACATCCCCCCCTAGTTAATATCAGCACTCCCGGGCTGAAAAAGAAAACAATTTTTATAACATCAACAAAACATAACTCATCCCTTGCGGGAGGTAAGGACACTTCAAACGTTACAATGTGTACAAATGGCAAATAGAAAATATCAAAATACTTTCACACAATAAATACAGGATTCTTGTGGAGGACCCGTACCAAACCTCCCACGGTGGTCCTGGGTGGGCTGCAGGACTTCCTTGCTGCAGACCTCACTCAAGGCCACACTTTACGGGTTTTTCTTCTGAGGTAGAATGGCTTACGTAAAACCAAGATGGGCACCGAGTGCCAACTATTTACAATAAAGTTCTGTGCTGCAAGAGTCCTCAGCACGCAGTCCTTTAAAAGAAACACATTTCACATATCACATTACCCAACTGGGGTATACTACTTCAGCATGTAAACATTATCATCATATAACATTCTCAATAAAGTGCAATTCTCTTCATAACTTTGTACAGTTCAGTAAACCCTGTCTGGGTCCTACTGGTCTTCTTCAAATATAGTGGCACCTTCCACACCTGGGGCTGGAAGTATACGGTGCGCTCTGGAACGCATCACCAAAAGATCGTGTCCTGCTACCAGTGTCTGAGTAGCTACAGTCCTCTTTTCAATTTTTACTTTGCGACTTCCTTGAGGCCTGACAGGTGCCTCTCCTAAATACAGGCTTGGCTCAATAGGGGTCGCTGTTGCAGTCGCTACACTCTGCAGCGTTTCCAATTGGGACGCAGGTGCATGCAGTGGCTCAGTTGGAGACGCACTAGCAATCGTTGCGCTCTGTTGCGTTGCGGGATAGGACGCAGGATAAGATGCAGGTGCGCGGCCGGACGCTGATGTAGCTGGGCTTGGGACGCTGAGACACGGGGTACGTTTCTGGCTTCAGGGACTGGGTCGCTGATTCGGGAGACATTCAGGGCATACCACCCCTTAAGACCCCAATGCCGCGTGTAGGTGACAATATCCCCAATAAGCAGATCCCTTCCCGGGTGCCCCTCTGGCAGGTGAGACTCTACATCTCTGCGATTTACAAAGACCTCCTGGTACAGGCCTGGTTCGTGGATGAACCCCAGCCTCCCTGGAGTTTGAAGTCTCTAATGGCCCCATGGCACCGCGGTTCCCGGAGCGTACCTTTGTCTCGCCTGACATTCTCTTTGTCAGCAAGATCTTTCTCCCGGTACCTCTGGCGAAGCTGCTGCGCCTCTCGCTGCTCCTGCTGCTGTCGCTGCTCATGCTCCCGGCGTCGCCACTCGTTCTCCTACTGGGCGGCGTAATCCACGTCGTCTAGGTACTCCATCTCCTCCCAGTCGATCTCCATCGCTTGCGGCTGGGTGTCTTCCGTCGTCGTCCCTACCGGGGGACCGCATTCCGCTGCTGCCGCTGGTTCCAGGCCTGGCTGGCATTTCGGTCCGGGCAGGGCCTCCTCAGCCTCCTTCCCTCCCGCCGCGTCCTCGGCGGAGTCAGGATCAGCTCTTTTGGGGCCGGCCTCCGGTTCTTCCTCAGCCGCTGGTTCCAGTGGTGACGCGGGTGGCATTTGCGCATTTTGAGGGGAGAGCAGTGGGTCCCACAGCAGCCGCTGTTTCAGGGCAGCCAGCTTTGCTCCATCGCCTCCATCTCTGCGCGGTGTCGGGCCATATCCCTCAGCGCCGTGTCCACCTCCTCCACACGGTACATCTTTTCTTCGTCCTCCCGACCTGGGGAAGGTTTGAGTACATGCTGCACCACTTCAGGGGAACGGGGTCTGCACACCGCCATTCCCCCACACAGCGACTCCTGTCCTTCCGCCATCTCACTCCAGGCCAGACTGTGCTTCCCATCTGAAACAATCTGGTCTTTTCCGTGGAGGCGGGACTTTTGCTTTCTCTTCTTAATATAGAGGATGAAGATGGAGGCGGATCTCTCTTGCAGTGGGGCAGGCTCGGACATTATAATAGCACTTAGACAGGGCGCCCATTACTTTCGCGCCACGGGGGGGCACGCCCATGAATATACGCCCCTCTTCACCAGCGCCTCAGGGCGAAAATATGGCGGCAAAATGGCGGAAAATGCGCCAAAAATCACAAAAACGCAACACAGTCTTTTTGCACAAAACAGTCCACTTTAGGCACACAGGACTCACATATTGCGAGCTTCGGATCCTGTTCGTGACGCCAAATTAGATGAGTCGCACGTACCAGGGCTTTGGGGTACTCTGCACCGAGCCCGTTCACTTCACTGGGGGATGTCACGGGTAGCGCAGCTCGGTCCGTTGCCCTGGGCGCTCACTAAAGGGGAGATATTTACAGGGGATAATAGAATGTTCGTGACGCCACCTGTGGTTCCTGATCAGGGTGACCAGCGCTGCGGGGTGAATCCTCTGAGGGGTTGTTACTGGGCAGCAAGGTGTTAAGTCTCCCACAGGTAAGACTGATCCCTCGAGGTATATGGCGGTATAGAGGTGCAGGAGCAATAATGCAGACACACACAAGACAGTCTCTTTCTGTACCTTTAGTGGTGATGAAGTTTGCAGGCACGTCCCGGGAGGCCGTCAGGGTGGAGGATGCACGTCCAGTAATCACTGAGTAGGTGTAAGGCCTCCTTACGTCTATATGTGTGTGAGTTTCTAACTTGCATGAAACAAAGTTTAACTCCGTTCTCTTTGCTACGCCCGGCTGATCTTGTGGTGGAGCCTTCTTTTGGACAGAACTAAGTCTCCAATGGTTGCGCTGACCAGACTCCTGTTCTTCCTGACCCCGGTTACGTATCAGCACTGTTGGGCCCCTCTGTGAACTGAAGTCCAGCAGGGTCTCCGGTTTTTCCCACTAGCCGTGAAGGTTCTAGCAAGCTCGGACCCGGTGTCCGGTAGTGCAGAGTGGAGGTAAGCCATCCTTGCTATTCATCCTCAGTCACTCTCTCTTTCCCTTTTACACTTGCCTGTCGTCCTACTCACACCTTTAACATAAGCACAAGCAGCAGTAGATGTCAGCTTCCTTCTCTTCACCGCTCTCCAAGCGTCGGCATGCTCGCTCTCTAACAATACCTCAGTTGACTCGATCTTACAAAAACTGCAGTTCCCTTTCCTTCACTTCCTTCTTAGGCTCTGTCCGAAGTAGCTATCAGGACCTTCCGTCAGACTGATCTATGCTCACTTCGAGAGTCACTTTCCACTTCCCTAGGGAACTATCAGTCCGCACGTTCTGAGGTAACTTTCCTCTCGGCTCGTCTCTCTGAGGTACAACCAACGACTAGCTAACGTTCAGCTAGACTGCCTTCATCTCCCTGCTCTATCTCTCCACACCCTTATATACCTGCGTATTCTAAAGGGCTCCCTCTGGTGGCACCAGGAAATGTGAAGTGTGAATGAATATCGGGTGATTGTGAATTACCTTCCATGCATCCTCCAGGGTAACATGTGGCACCAAGCGCAGCTGGGCTACACACTACCGCATCCCCTTATTAACCCGACCTCGCACCATCAGACTTCCTCCTCTTTCCAACAATGAAGTTATTTTTGAATGGCTAGCATTTTCCAGATGCTGAAACTCTGATTTCCGAAGTCACAACGTGGTTTTTGGAGCAACCTGTGGACTTTTACAAGCGAGGTGTTTACAGTTGCTTTGAGAGATGGGAAAAGTGTGTGTTCCTAGGTGGCACCTAAGTAGAGAAGGACTAATAACTGTGCCAAGTTTCATTGCTCTCAGTCCACAGGAAGTGGGTCATGGTAAATCTTTAATGAATGCCCGTCAAATATTATGTGTCCAGAGCAGACACCTGTACTTTGCGTATACTCGTAGACAATCTTTTTTCCAACATGTCTTGGAGGAACTATAAAATAAATGTACCTGGTGAGCTGTCATCCTTCTCTAACCCTGAGTTACTTAGGAATTTTTACCAAGTTCTGCCATAGATTTTTGTGGTTATCATTTTCCTACTTTGCTATAGCGTAGAGATCAGATTAGCAAAAAAATATTTTTTCTAGTAATTCCCTTTCAAATTCCAGGCTGTCAAATGTAGGCTGCTTACTTGACAATGGAAGATTGGCCCTTGGTATAGCAGATTCAGAACTTCTGGTAGAACTTCGAGATCGGAGACTGACATAATTATTGCCCATTAGAATCATGGCCTTTTGGGCCAAATGGGGGCTACCAGGCTCACTCTTGCCTGATCTTCTGATTTTTTCAGAACTACTGGAATTAGAACAATTGGAGGAAAATTGTTGGCCAGTCCGAAATTCCACGTGAGTAGCACAGCATTGACTGCTTGAGGGAAAATACTGAGATCCAGAGAACTAAAAGTAATTACTTTCCTGTTTTCTCTGTCTGCGACCAGATCTATTTCCGGAATCCCCCATTGGCTCATAATCTATTTGAACACTTTTAGATTTGGTATCTACTCCCCGTCTAAAGGCACTGCCACACTTAGCGATCGCACTAGCGATAACGACACGACCTGGCGAGATCGCTAGTGCGATCGCTATGTGATCGCTAGTTAGATTCCAAACACAACTCATCAGCGATCTGTATAACGACCTCTGCGGTCGTTGGGAAAACCTAGTCCCACCTGCGACGCTGGTGAAGTCGTTCATAAAGGGTGTCACACTGAGCGATTCAGGCTCACCAGCGGGACACCAACGACCAAAAAACGGCTCAGAACGTTCATAAGCGATCAGCGACATCTCAGCAGGGGCCACATCGCCGCTACATGTCACACACAGCTAAGTCGCTAACGAGATCGCTACTGCATCATAAATGGTGACGCATAGATAGTCGATCTCGCTAGCGAGCTCGCTTAGTGTGGCATACCCTTAAGTTGAACACTACTTACAAAGTCTGCTTTGATGTTCTATTTTCCTCTTATGTGAAGCGCTAATAAAGATAAGAGATTTGTCTCCAGAAGGATTTGCTTAGTTTCTGCCATCAGGGACCTGGAAATTTTTCCTCTTTGTGATTTATGTAGGCTACTGTAGCTCTGTTATCTGAGGTAAGATCCCAACATAACAACTTTGTGCGAGCGGAAGCATCTCCCTTAGTGGCCATTTTATTACCGAAAGTTCATTCAGATTGAAGGAAGTGGAAATTTCCTGGTCGGATCAAAAACCTTGGATAAAGCTGTCTTCCATATTAGCTTGACAGCTTTGAGGCCTGGCTTCCCAACTATCCAGAAACTCCAGGACAGTCCATAAAAGCAAGGTACATTTTTACCGTCTGTAAAAAAAAATGTAAGACGGCTGTGATTTTGAAGCTGAAGAAGCTGTCGTCACTGCTTGTCTCGTTAACCCTTTCCTCCTCAGAATGTGGTACCAGAGAGAATAAGACACAGACACAGAGTATGCGTCAATAAACTCTGCTCTTTATTGCTGGATACGGGATTTATATACACCCCTGAAGCAGGAAGCGGAATTACCATATATGGCGGTTAATACAACTTATCACTAAAACACGTAGAATACTGATTTTAACCGAAAACTCCATTCTTGCCCTTGTCTCCCAGCACTACTCAGGCGGGCGGGGGTGTATTGACTAAAATGAGGAACATCTTATCTTGACTTCTGGTACGCATCAGCCTGTCTAAAAGAAAACAAGGCCTCTGAACTTTAAGAAATGCTGGTTCAGCTCTAACATTCCCTCCTTTTGTTCCTTCATTTGATCAATACACATCTTTATACCTCCTCTGTGTCCTAGTACATCGTTTACTACACATCAAACACATTTTAAAAACTAAATAGATAGCAAGACATATCAATAAAACCTGTAGGCCAGCTTGTATTACCCCAGTCAGCCAACCCCCTATACCTTTGAACCAATTTGCGGGGTTAAGAAAAGAGAAAGTGTTTGCCCACCATGAATCTTGATTCTTCAGATTTGCCTCATCATATAGTTTCCTTAACTTTATGACATCCTCTAGCTTATGTTTAAGGGTTAAAACACTAGAATTATCAATATAATGACAACATGCAGGTCCAATAATCTGGCACATCCCTCCTTGAGCTGCAGTCAGGTAATCTAACACGAGGGTATGTTGGTTAGTAACAATAATTAACTGGTTCTGTACTGCAAGGGACCCATTGATGATATCTAAAATATCCCATATTTGATCATCTAGGTAATCTGTGGATTCTACCAACTTATCCCATGTCTGAGCTATCATTGGGTAGATAAATAATGCACTGAAAAATTTATTCGCTATCCCCATCTCCACTATATGTGGTCTCCCATTTGGGCGAGGTCTAATGTCTGCAGATCGTTTATGTAGTGTATGTTTTGGAATAGATAATGGATCTAATCTGTCCGGAGTGATGAGATAGGTGGCTGGTGTCAATCTAGCTAGGGTGCATTTCCCGGTGACTCCTACTGGAAGC
The DNA here is from genome assembly GCA_033576555.1 of Oophaga sylvatica. Lineage (NCBI taxonomy): Eukaryota > Metazoa > Chordata > Amphibia > Anura > Dendrobatidae > Oophaga > Oophaga sylvatica. Next base: position 60,167,886 of record JARQOD010000008.1, on the reverse strand, counting down.
CACTTAAATGCCTTGTCCCCACATACCCAATACATTGATGGTGGAAGGTTCCATATAGCTGAATGCTGTAATACTAATCGGTGTGCCAAATCTATAAACTTTGAAATATTACTCATCATGCACCATCCGGGCTTTTGTCCTAGTGGGGAGCAGTATCCTGCGGTAGGTTCTCCGCAGGAGGGAGTGTTCTTCTGATACCCTTCATCTTTATTACACCTCAGGTTACCTGGTTTGTTAGCACAAGTTTCATCATTACCATTTTCAAAGAAAACATTATTTTTCCATCTATCAGTGTGTAGGTATCGCTCCAATAGGGAGGGCTTGAAAGCATCTGAGCTTCCTGAAGTGACCCCAAAACTTATTTTTAACCCCTGTGTCGGTATTTCTCCCAAAAAGGTTATGCTAGTTCTATTTCTGGGTACCCATGCCCCACCTTTAAAAGATAGATACAGTCTTGGAATTATCTGTCCTGTTAGATTTCCCTGCCACCATTGAAAATCAGTCCAACCCACTACCGGTATTCCTACCGTGGTGTTCCAAAGTTTTTGAGTGGCATTGTTGCTTAATGTGTCTGAACAGTTACCCCAAGAGTTAATTTCTTCCCACGAGACTGGGACTGCAAGAAATGGTAGACTGGTGGATGTCACCGGCGCGTGTGTACAAATCCAACAGTTTGCAACAGTTTGGTTTTGTTCTTTCAGTCCATCCACTAAAGCTAAATGGTGTCTAATGAACCTGTTATCATCCCCATCTACACGGCTAAGTCTGTTCCAAGCATCCGATACTGCAAGGATGCAAGCAAATGTCATTAGTAGCATCATTCCTCTTCTGGAAGCTCTCCAAGGATCTTACAATGCGATGCGTGGATCCAAGTTTCCTTGCCTTGTAGCTTGACTGCGGTACTTGTCGTCAGTAGAACTTGAAAAGGTCCATCAAATCTCGGATCCAGACTCTTTCTCACGTGTCTTTTAATGACTACCCAGTCTCCGGGCTGCAGGCTGTGACTCCCAGAATCCTGGTTCGGATCTGGAAGAGAACTGAAGACATTATCATGTACTTTCTTAAGTCTTTTATTCAAATCCCTTACATATGAGCTTAATACATGGCTACTCATTTCCAGTGCTTGGGGAAAGAAACATCCTAAGCTAGGCACTTTGCCAAATAGTACTTCATACGGAGAAAGTCCAGTTCTCCTATTTGGAGTATACCTTACTGAATATAGGGCTAATGGTAATGTAACGAATGGAAGCGGAGGCAGAGGTGGTGAAGTTCACATTCGTTTTTATTTTTTAATGTGGAACCTCGAGACCGCGGTCCAGGGGCTCCGAAGGGGCGTAACTAGTGAGCCCGGGTACCGTAGTAAGGCCCCTCGAACAGGACAGAATGGAATACCCGGAGGACACAGGTGCTACCTCCAGTTAGACCCCGGACACGTGGCAGCTGTCCCAGAGGGACCAAAAGGGTAACAGGTATTTACAGAGTCCGTGGAGGGTTCTTGACGGAGAAGGGTAAGGTCCTGGTCCAGAACGGATGGTAGTAGGCTGGCTCCAGTAACCTTGTCACGGTCCACAGGTACGGATGGCTGATGGCGGAACGGGATGACACTTGCGCCAGTAATAGCCGAGATTGTCCAGGTTAGCCAGATACGGGTTAGCAATGATCTGAGGAGACAAACAGTATCAGCGAAGCACAGAGACTGCAGACGCAGCGCAGACAGATCAGGAACGGAACCGGATGTAGCAATGATAGAACACGTTGCTCCGGCACTCCCCTAATGGTGGAGTGACCAGATATAGTACTGAGTGTGCAGCCATTGGTTAATTAGCTATTTCAAAAAATGCACGCTGCCCCTTTAAGAGAGACGGTGGGCGCGGCCTCGCGTCCTAAGCAGACCATCTGGAGGCCTGCCAGCAGCGTGCCAGGAAGTGGAGGAGGACACAGGACGCCGAGGAGCAGATTGGACAGGTGAGTGAGCAGAACGGAGTGCAGAGCCAGCGCTGGGACCGAGTGTAACAGTATCCCCCTCTTTACTCCCCTCTTTTTCAAGCCTGCGTGAAATCTTTTAAGAAGAAGAGGAGCCTGGATGTTCTCTTTAGGCTCCCAAGATCTCTCCTCAGGACCAAAACCTTTCCAGTCTACCAGGTAATAGATCCTACCTCTTACTCTCTTAGAGGCCAAGATATGTTTTACCTCAAAAACATCATCCTCAGAGACTGGATCAGGAGTGGTACCCGGGTCCTAAAAGAAGGAGCTCAACACTACTGGTTTGAGAAGGGAAACATGAAAGGAGTTAGGTACTCGTAGAGAATTAGGCAATTTTAGTTTATAAGAGACCGGGTTGATTTGTCTCAAGACTTCAAAGGGACCAATGAAACGGGGACCCAATTTGTACGAAGGTAACTTCAGACGGATGTACTTGGAGGAGAGCCATACCTTGTCTCCTGGACGAAAGATGGGAGCCTCCAAACGTCTTTTGTCCGCATGCGTTTTCATACGTTGAGAAGCTTTCTCCAAAGCCGACCTGGTCTCTCTCCAAATGTCCGAGAAATTCTTAGACAAGGTATCGACTGCCGGAACATCAGACAATCCCGAGACAGGAAGAGGAATTCCGGGTTGCAGTCCAAACACAATCTGAAAGGGAGACTTTCCAGAAGATTCACTTACTTGGTTGTTGTAGGAGAATTCCGCCCAGGGCAGTAATTCTACCCAGTCATTATGATGAGCGTTGACGAAGTGACGCAGGTATCCAGCCAGGATTTGATTGATCCTCTCCACTTGCCCATTAGACTGGGGATGATATGCAGAAGAAAAATCTAGTTCAATTTTTACCATTTTACAGAGTCCTTGTCACGCTGTATAGCAGATATATATATATGTGATGTCAGTAATCTATATCAAAAGGGCAACATACTATATAACATGCGCATAGATATATGATAACATAGAATTACCTGACAGAATGTCCAGTGGGTCAATACGGAATCCGTTATACGCTGTCTCCGGCTAGAGGGTGACCGGGGTCTATGCTGACCCTAAACTGGGGTCCTAACTAATCCCTCTACCTGGAGGTACTGTTAAAGGTACAGAGGTCCAGGCCACCAGCGTAAACCCTGTCTCCTATCAATCCCTGCCAACTGTAATCTAGTCCTAAGAAGGACCCTGATTACCACCAAAGGGAATGAACAGGTAACGGTTAATGAACAGAAAGACATACAAGAAAGACAAGAAATAAAGTAAATAAAGTCTTACATACAACACTCACACACAGTAGGAACACCTAAGGTCTCAGAGATAAACTATAAGCTGTAAGAGTAAAAACAACTAAGGAACTCTTAGCTTAAGTATTCTCAGAACCGATCCAGTCTGCTAGACTACATGAATGCTTTCACCGGCATCTAACAAGCAGACTGGCAGGTATATGAAGGAATCTAATTAGAACATAATCAAAAGCAGCCGGGCGAGGCTGGACCTAGTCTTAGCAAAGAGCTAGGTAAAATTAACTCCCTCATTACCAAACACAAAGAAACAGCAACTCAGCTGTGAGAAGTCAGAGTGTGTAATCGCGACGATCCTCGTGGCGATACACCCATGACAGTACCCCCCCCTCTACGAGGGGACTCCGGACCCTCAGGGCCAGGTCTGCCCGGGTGAGTTGTGTGAAAGGTCCGAACCAATCGATCTGCGTTAACATCAGACGCAGGGACCCACGTCCTCTCCGCAGGACCATACCCCCTCCAATGAACCAAGTACTGAAGGGATCGGCGACTGAGACGTGAGTCAATGATTTTCGACCCATGAAATTCCACGTTATCATTGACCACCACTGAAGGAGGAGGTAGAGGTGACGGTATGACTGGTGCCACATACTTTTTAAGTAATGGCTTGTGAAACACATTATGAATTTTAAACGTAGGAGGAGGTCCAGACGAAATGCCACAGGATTAATTATGGAACTGATCCTGTACGGCCGATGAATCTGGGACCCAACCTCCAGGAGGAAACTTTAAGTTTTATATTCCTGGTAGACAACCAAACCAGATCGTTCACCTTCAGATCTAGACCAGAAACTCTCCCCCTATCAGCCATCCGTTTGTAACGGTTCCCCGTAACCTTCAGTCTTAACCGATCTGGAACTATCAGTCTCCCTGGAAGTCCCCCAGGGGCGTCCCCCTGAGCCCCCAATACCTCCCCCTCAAGCTCAGAGCATACAGCTGACACTACAACTCCCTCCTGAGGAATAGGAACCGGATCATCCATCTTCCCGGCCCCTGGGAAAGTACGAGATAAGGCATCAGGAAGCAACTTTATTGAGCAGTCATATGCGCGATGAGGAGGTAACTCTTTACACCCCTCCTCTGAGAACATCTCCCCAAAGTCCTCCAGAAAAGGAGACAAAGTCCTAGGCACAACTGCACCGATGACCGTGCTCATGCAGTTATTCCTGCAAAATTCACCCCACTGGCTTATCTTTCCGGATTGCCAATCAATCACTGGGTTATGTTTAGCCAACCAAGGAAGTCCCAACACAATAGGAGTGGGTAGACCTCCAACACATAACAAGACAATTGCTCTTTATGTATTGCCCCTACTCGAAGATCTATGTTATGAACAGCTTGTACCAAGCTACCTTGACCGAGAGGTCTAGAATCAATAGATACTATAGGGACCGGTTTGGCCAATACACTCAGTTGCATACCATGCACCTGGGCAAACCGAGCGTCCACCAGATTAGCCCCGGACCCACTATCAAGAAAAACAGAAATCCTCTCAGTTCTAGTACCAATCACCACCTCCGCAGGCACGAGAAACAGAGGGATTTGGGACGAAATACACACTCCCAGGTTAACTCCTTTGCTCAAAGAGGCCCGGGATGGACACCCCCCAACAAAATGTCCCTCTCTCCCGCAAAAGAAACACCTTCTAGTCTAGCAGTGCACCGCCGATTCCCTCCTACAAAAAGATGTCCCTCCCAACTGCATGGGTTCCTCAGAACAGACCAGGGAACCTCAGTATAAGGGACTTTAGTAGTAGGTGGAGTCATCACGGGAGGCGGAGTTACCTCGCGACTTCCCCGAATTCGTCTATCAATGCGAATAGCGAGGGCCATAGCAGCCTCCAGTGATGGAGGAGAATCATACTGAGCCAACACATCTTTTAATTTGTCAGACAACCCTTGACAAAACTGGCTCCTAAGAGCTGGGTCATTCCACTGAGTATCTGTTGCCCATCTACGGAACTCAGAAGAATATTCCTCCGCTGGACGATTTCCTTGCCGTATTTTACGTAACTTTGTTTCAGCAAGGGAAACTCGATCCGGATCATCATATACCAGACCCAGGGCAGTAAAAAATCGATCCACTGACTGGAGATCTGGGAGCCTGGAGGAATAGAGAACGCCCAAGATTGAGGGTCCCCTTGTAAGAGCGAGATAACAATTCCCACCCTCTGCTCTTCACTCCCAGATGACCGAGGCCGCAGCCGAAAGTACAATTTACATGCCTCCGGAAGGTAAAAAATTTGTCCCGCCCACCAGTGAACCTGTCCGGGAGAGCAACCTTAGGTTCAGATCTGGTTTGCTCCGGGGGGACAAAACCTTGGACTTAATGTCTGCAAACTCCATGGACAACCCCTGCAACTGCCGGGCCAGCTGGGCTACTGGATCCATGACAGCTGGGAGAATCTTTAGTAAGGCCGGTGAAAATGTCACGCTGTATAGCAGATATATATATATGTGATGTCAGTAATCTATATCAAAAGGGCAACATACTATATAACATGCGCATAGATATATGATAACATAGAATTACCTGACAGAATGTCCAGTGGGTCAATACGGAATCCGTTATACACTGTCTCCGGCTAGAGGGTGACCGGGGTCTATGCTGACCCTAAACTGGGGTCCTAACTAATCCCTCTACCTGGAGGTACTGTTAAAGGTACAGAGGTCCAGGCCACCAGCGTAAACCCTGTCTCCTATCAATCCCTGCCAACTGTAATCTAGTCCTAAGAAGGACCCTGATTACCACCAAAGGGAATGAACAGGTAACGGTTAATGAACAGAAAGACATACAAGAAAGACAAGAAATAAAGTAAATAAAGTCTTACATACAACACTCACACACAGTAGGAACACCTAAGGTCTCAGAGATAAACTATAAGCTGTAAGAGTAAAAACAACTAAGGAACTCTTAGCTTAAGTATTCTCAGAACCGATCCAGTCTGCTAGACTACATGAATGCTTTCACCGGCATCTAACAAGCAGACTGGCAGGTATATGAAGGAATCTAATTAGAACATAATCAAAAGCAGCCGGGCGAGGCTGGACCTAGTCTTAGCAAAGAGCTAGGTAAAATTAACTCCCTCTGTAATGTATGTGGTACAGTTCATATAGCGTCTTGTGCTTGGGTGCGATGAAAATACTTGAGACACAGGTTGATAAAGAAAGTCTTGTATTGCTTCATACAAATTGGCAAAAATAAACACACAGGTTGCAAACACAGAAGCAGGAGACACAGCAGGCCAGAGTAATCTAAGCTCAGCAATAACTCTCCACAACAGATTCAGATCTTCTTCTCTGTTACCGCAAGTCCATGCAAACGTGAGGCTCTCAAGAGCAGAGTTCAGAGTCCACAAGTGCTTCAGAGTTTCTCAGTAGGAATGGCTGGAGTACAAGGTCCAAGGCTTCAGGAGTCAGAACACAGGTTCACTGCAGGCTAGATTCTGAAGCACTGATTGCTCAGGTGTGGCTGTTTAAGAAGCAAACGGAGAGAATCAGGGCGGGAACATGCAAGCTGGAAAACTCCATTTTGACTGAGGGCAAGATAGCTGCAGCAAAACAGAAAGCAAAATGGCGACGAACAAACTGAGTTTCAGAAACAGATACACAGAACCTTACATTACTCCCCCCTTAGGGACAACCTCCGGATGACCTCAGACCAGGCTTGTGTGGGTACCTCTGATGAAACTGACGGAGCAAGCGAGGAGCATTAACGTTATTGACTGGCTCCCATGAGTTGTCCTCCACTGGGTAGCCCTGCCATTTAATCAGATATTGTAACTGATTTCTATACAACCTGGAATCTAAAATCCTTTCCACCACAAATTCTTCCTGACCATCGACTAGCACTGGGTCAGGGCAAGGAGAAGAACGTCCAGGAAACGTATTGGGTGTCGCAGCCTTTAGTAGGGATACATGAAAGACAGGGTGGATTCTCATAGTTCTGGGCAATTGAAGACGACAAGCAACGGCACTTATAATCTTACTGATTTTATAGGGTCCAATGTACTTATGTCCCAACTTAGACGATGGAATCCTTAACTTAAGATTTCTGGTTGACAGCCAGACCAGGTCTCCTACCTTAAAAGCTGGTGCAGGTTTACGAAATTTATCTGCTGCCTTCTTGTACCTTTCCTGAGCCGATTCCAGATTCTCCTTTAGAAGATCCATATTCTTCTGTAAAGTCGTGACTCTTTCAGCCACTGCTGGCAAAGGCGTCTCTATGGGAAATCGTGGTAGAATGTTAGGATGATAACCTAGATTAGAGTAAAAAGGAGACTGTTTAGTGGAGGCACTCTGAGAGTTGTTGTAAGAGAACTCAGCCAATGGAAGTAGATCCACCCAATCATCCTGTAGGTGGCAGATAAAGCAGCGGAGATACTGCTCCAGGGTTTGATTGGTTCGTTCGGTTTGTCCATTAGTCTGGGGATGAAAAGCAGAAGAAAGGTTTACTTTAATGTCCAATGCTGCACAGAAATTTTGCCAAAACCTAGAAGTGAATTGCACCCCTCGATCCGAAATAACCTCATCCGGTACTCCATGTAAACGAAACACATCTTTAATCATCAAATCTGATGTCTGTTTTGCAGTGGGTAAGCCGACACAAGGGATAAAATGAGCTGCCTTTGTTAAACGGTCAACCACCACTAGAATAGTGTTCTTCCCTTGAGAGGTTGGTAATTCCACAATGAAGTCCATAGAAATGGATCCCCACGGGCGGGACGGGGTGGGAAGAGGCTGTAACAGACCAGTTGGTGAAGAGCGAGGTGTTTTGCATCTTGCACAAACCTCACACGAAGTGACATAGTCCAAAACATCCTTCCTACAAGTGGGCCACCAAAAGAAACGAGAAAGAAATTCCTGTGTCTTTAGAATTCCTCTATGCCCGGCTATTTTGGAATCGTGAATGAGTTGCAATACTCTCAATCTGACTGTTTCAGGTATATACAGACGTTGTCCCAGAATCCACACACCATTCTTAAAGACAAGACTTACGTCCCTTGGGGGTTGAGCCAAAAAAGAATCCGCATGGTATGCTTCCTTGATGTCTTTAATTAGGTCTTGATGATGAATCACTCCTAGGAATCTAGAGTCAGGAAGAATAGTCTTAGGAGGAGTAATTGGACGTGTCTCTGCTGAGTAAATCCTAGAGAGTGCATCAGCCTTTCCATTGCGCGATCCTGGTCTATAAGAAATAATAAAATTAAATTGGTTTAAGAAAAGATTCCAGCGAGCCTGGCGAGGAGTCAGGCACTTAGCCGACCTGATAAACTCAAGATTACGATGGTCTGTCAGAACGACTATTTGCTGTGCAGCTCCTTGAAGAAGGTGTCTCCATTCTTTGAAGGCGGCAATAATGGCCAACAACTCTCTATTGCCCACATCGTAGTTCTTCTCAGCCGAAGACAACTGCTGGGAAAAGAAGGCACAGGGATGCAAGACATTCTTCTCACCTGTTCTCTGAGAGAGTATAGCTCCCACGGCACAGTCTGAAGCATCCACCTCTATTATGAAGGCAAGCTCTGGGTTGGGATGTACTAGGATAGGTGCAGTGGTAAATTTATCTTTTAGACGGGAAAATGCTTCCTGGGCTTGGGGAGTCCAGGAGAACTTAGACTCTTTCCGGGTAAGTTGGGTGATAGGTGACACTACCTCAGAGAAATTTCTAATGAAACGTCTATAGAAGTTTGCAAACCCGATGAAGCGCTGTACCTCCTTCACATTTCTAGGACTTGGCCAATCATTGATGGCTTGGGTTTTACTTCCATCCATACTAATTCCTTGTGTAGACAGTACATACCCCAGAAATTGAATTTCGGTCTTATGGAATTCACACTTTTCAAGCTTGATGTAAAGATGATTTTGTCTTAGACGTTCCAAGACCATTCTCACATGTCCATGATGTTCCTCTGTGGAGTTAGAAAAAATTAAAATATCATCCAAATAAATTACCACGAATGTATCTAGGAGATCCCTGAAGATGTCATTCACCAAGTGTTGGAAAGTGGCTGGGGCGGTACTCAGACCAAAAGGCATAACCAGATATTCAAAGTGTCCATAGCGTGACCTGAATGCAGTCTTCCATTCATCCCCAGGTCTAATACGGACTAAGTTATAGGCCCCACGAAGATCTAGTTTAGAAAAAATTTTGGCATGTCGCACTCTCTCCAATAACTCAGGGATTAAAGGCAATGGATAACGGTTTCTAATAGTAACCTTATTGAGTTCCCTATAGTCTACGCATGGTCTCAGGGATCCATCTTTCTTCTTTACAAAGAATATGGGTGCCCCTGCAGGAGATGAAGAGGGGCGTATGAAGCCCTTGGCTAGATTTTCGTCTATGTACTCTTTTAAAGCCTTCAGCTCGGGCCCCGCCAGGGGGTAGATCTTACCAAAAGGTATCTCTGCTCCAGGCAATAATTCAATTGGACAATCATATGGACGGTGAGGAGGAAGCTGGTCAGCGTTCTTCTTGTCACATAAATCCACATAGTCCTGGTATACAGCTGGTAGTTCAGGGACTGACATGGTTCCTTTAGGAACAGAGCAAGCTGAAATTTTTGGACTCATCTGTTTCTCTGGAAAGTGTAATTCCTTGGTCTCCCAGTTAATGGTAGGATTCTGAGCCTGCAGCCATGGTAGCCCTAGAATAATGGGAAAGTGAGGAGAAGAGATAAGCATAAAGGACAGTTTCTCTTGATGATCTTTACCCATAAGAACCTTTAAAGGCTCTGTTTCCTGATCCACTGGTCCAGAGGTCAGCAGGGAGCCATCCACAGTTTCCATCTGTACTGGAGTAGCCTTCTTCACTGAACGTATTCCCTGTTTTAGAGCAAAGGAGACATCCATAAAATTTCCACTTGCACCTGAGTCGATCATAGCAGAGCTAGACACCCAGGCTGAGTCAACCCAGAGTTTGATGGAAAGAAAACAGTGAGAATTGTTTTTCTTACAACTCAGCTGGGACACCGCTGAGGAAACTTGAAAGATGGCAGCATTTACACAGTCAACGTCCTCAGAGGTAACGGAGTTTAAGTCCGAGAAATCAAGATCTGTTGCTGCAGCTCTCTCTGGAGCCTGAGGCTCGGACCTGACAGATCCCCTCTCGCAACACTCACAATGAATGAGTGCTGCAGTAGTCTTGCGAGAACGGCTGGGACAGTTAATAATAAAGTGCCCTGACTTACCACAATAAAAACATAGATTCTCCTTAAAACGATGTTCCTTGCGTGCATCACTAACCCGTCGTAGTAAAGAGTCTACCTGCATGGGTTCAGGTTCAGGTTCCCGTGTAATCCTATTCAAAGGTTCCTTAGCTGGAGAGGAAGGTAGGAAAAGGTTAGTACGATTGCTTTCGAACCATCTCTCTTGCCTGCGTTCAGTTAAACGAGTATCAATACGGATGCAGTAGTTAATAAAGTCACCTAACGCAGTGGGAGGGTCGGCACGAGCAAGTTCATCCTTAATCAGTGGGGATAACCCCTTTCGAAAAATAGATTTTTTGGCGGAATTGTCCCAGGTGGTATCCTGAAATCCAAGGCATATTCAGCTACCGAGTGCTTACCTTGGCGCAAAGCTAACATGGCTGCTTCAGCTGTTGCACCTCGATTGGGGTCATCAAACACCTGCCCCATGGCTGAAATAAAATCATCAAGGTGATTCAAACAATCATCCTCAGTCTCAATCAGAGGGTTTGCCCATATCAAAGCCTTGTTGGTAAGCAACATAATTATAGTAAGCACCTTAGATCGTTCAGTAGGAAATTGTGAAGCATGTGCAGAAAAAAAAAGATTACATTGATTGACAAATCCCCTGAATTTTTCACGTTCACCACCAAAACGAAAAGGGGGCAACTTGGGAATCCCAGAACTCGGGGCCACGGCAGGAGCCTGGACTCGCCCCTCCAGAACCTCAATCCTGGCTCGCAAATCCTGGGTAGTCTGTCCAACCACTTGCAAATTGTGATTATTTAGGTCCTGAAGATTTGTAAAACGGGTCTTTATATTCTGCAAATCTGCAAGGATATTATCAGTCACTCCACAAAGTTCCTTTATGCGGGCCTCCATTTTCCAGATCTTTTAAGACAGGATACTGGAAGAAGAGGAGAGAAAAAAAAAAACAATAGTGTTCACCTGTGGCAACACTGAAGAAAGAAAAAACTTTAAGGGAACTGCTCACCTGGAATGGTTGTGAGAAGTCACAACCACTATCATCACAGAAAGCTTTCAACCAGACATCTGATATCCAGAGTTTCAGCAGACAAAAAGAGAAGAGAAAAAAAAAAAAAACAATAGTGTTTACCTGTGATAACACTGCAGAAAAAAAAAACTTAAGGGAATTGCTCACCTGGAATGGTTGTGAGAAGTCACAACCACTGTCATCACATAAAGTACAACCGGACATCCGATATCCACAGTACAGCAGACAAGCCTTTCCAGACCCAGCAGACACTAACGTTTGGCTTCAGAATCTTGTAATGTATGTGGTACAGTTCATATAGCGTCTTGTGCTTGGGTGCGATGAAAATACTTGAGACACAGGTTGATAAAGAAAGTCTTGTATTGCTTCATACAAATTGGCAAAAATAAACACACAGGTTGCAAACACAGAAGCAGGAGACACAGCAGGCCAGAGTAATCTAAGCTCAGCAATAACTCTCCACAACAGATTCAGATCTTCTTCTCTGTTACCGCAAGTCCATGCAAACGTGAGGCTCTCAAGAGCAGAGTTCAGAGTCCACAAGTGCTTCAGAGTTTCTCAGTAGGAATGGCTGGAGTACAAGGTCCAAGGCTTCAGGAGTCAGAACACAGGTTCACTGCAGGCTAGATTCTGAAGCACTGATTGCTCAGGTGTGGCTGTTTAAGAAGCAAACGGAGAGAATCAGGGCGGGAACATGCAAGCTGGAAAACTCCATTTTGACTGAGGGCAAGATAGCTGCAGCAAAACAGAAAGCAAAATGGCCGACGAACAAACTGAGTTTCAGAAACAGATACACAGAACCTTACACCCTCATTACCAAACACAAAGAAACAGCAACTCAGCTGTGAGAAGTCAGAGTGTGTAATCGCGACGATCCTCGTGGCGATACACACCATGACAGTCCTCTCCAGAACTTAGAGGTGAACTGGACGCCCCTGTCGGACACGATGTGGAGAGGAAATCCATGTTGACGGAAGATGTGCTGAATGAAGTGAGTGGCCAGTTCTGGAGCAGACGGGAGGCCAGATAGCGGAACGAAGTGGGCCATTTTAGAGAAGCGGTCCACCACAACCCATACCACTGAGCAGCCAGAAGAAATGGGAAGATCCGTGATGAAATCCATTGCGATGTGCTGCCAGGGAGCGGACGGAATCGGAAGAGGCAGAAGCCTGCCGGCTGGTAGATGTTTAACAGTTTTGTTACGGGCACATGAAGGACAGGCTGCGACGAACTCCTGGATATCCTTGCCCATGGTAGGCCACCAGTAATAACGGGAGATGAGTTGCTGCGTCTTTCTCTGACCAGCATGGCCAGCCAACTTAGAAGAATGACCCCAGCGCAGAACACGACTACGATCAGAGGCGGACACGAAAGTCTTCCCAGGAGGAAGCCGGGCCAGATCAGTGGAGGCAACAGAGACTAACTTAGAAGGTTCAATAATGTGCTGAGGTTCCTCCTCCAGTTCAGGAGGCAAGAAGGCTCTAGAGAGTGCGTCTGCCTTGATGTTCTTGTCAGCTGGACGGAAATGAAGTACAAAATTGAAACGGGCAAAAAATAATGCCCAACGGGCCTGACGGGGATTCAGTCTTAAAGCAGATTGGAGATAGGCGAGGTTTTTATGGTATGTGAATATGATTACCTGGTGATGAGCTCCTTCAAGAAGATGTCTCCATTCTTGCAGAGCCAATTTGATGGCCAACAGTTCGCGATCACCGACAGAGTAGTTTCTTTCTGCAGGAGAAAAAACCTTGGAAAAAAAACCACACAAGATCATCCGCCCGGTAGACGACTTCTGGGTCAGAACTGCTCCTGCACCTATGGAAGAAGCGTCAACTTCAAGAAAAAATTGCTCACTTGAATTAGGACGATGGAGAACGGGTGCGGAAGCGAAGGCTTTTTTGAGAGAAACAAAGGCCTCTTCTGCCTCGGAGGACCATTCCTTAGAGTTTACACCTGTCCGGGTTAAGGCTGTGACTGGAGCCACTCGGATGGAAAAGTGTGGAATAAATTGCCGGTAGTAATTGGCGAACCCGAGGAACCTTTGTATGGCTTTTAGCCCAGACGGACGAGGCCAGTTGAGAACTGCAGACAACTTCTCCGGATCCATCTTTAAATCCTGTGGAAGATACAATGTACCCAAGGAACGGCAAAGAAGACTGCTCAAAGAGGCATTTCTCATATTTGGCATATAGCCTGTTCTCTCTCAGTCTTTGTAAGACCAGGCGTACTTGCCTCCGGTGTGACGTCAAGTCAGCAGAAAAAATCAAAATATCGTCCAGGTAAACCACGACACAAGTATAGAGCAAGTCCCTGAAAATGTCATTAACAAATTCCTGAAAAACCGCAGGTGCATTGCTTAGGCCGAATGGCATTACCAGGTATTCATAGTGGCCGTCACGGGTGTTGAAGGCTGTTTTCCATTCGTCCCCCTCTCTGACTCGGATCAGGTTGTAGGCCCCTCTGAGGTCCAATTTGGTGAAGATTTTGGCCCCTCGGAGACGATCAAACAGCTCTGAAATAAGAGGTAATGGATACCTGTTTTTTACCGTGATTTGATTTAGACCCCGATAGTCAATGCAGGGCCGCCAGGATCCATCCTTTTTCTTCACAAAGAAGAATCCAGCTCCTGCCGGTGATGATGACTTTCGGATAAATCCTCTAGCCAGATTCTCTTGGATGTAGTCCGACATGGCCTGAGTCTCTGCCTGTGACAGGGGATAAACTCTCCCGCGAGGAGGAGATGCTCCAGGAAGAAGCTCTATCTGACAGTCATACAACCTGTGTGGAGGTAGTCTCTCAGCCTCCTTTTTCCCAAAGACGTCAGAGAAGGACCAATAGACGGAAGGCAACCCTGGCAGGGTATCAGGCTGGACTGGAGGCGAAACAGGTTGAATCCGGGTTAAGCAATGATTCATGCAGGTATCTCCCCAACGCAGAACTTCTCCAGTTTTCCAATTAAGGACTGGTTCATGCATCTGGAGCCAAGGTAAACCTAAAAGCATGGGATGGGATAAACCGGGAAATACATAAAATCGCATTCGTTCAGTATGCATTAGACCTACCCGGAGTTCCACCAACTCGGTTTGAAACTGGACGGGCTCGGTCAGCGGTTTGCCATCCACGGCAGACACCTGTAACGGATCAGGAAGACGCTGGACTGGTAAGCGGTAATGATCCACAACCGCCTGCTGGATGAAGTTCCCTGCAGCTCCAGAATCCAGTAGACAATGTTCGGAGAATTTTATTGCTCCATAGGACACGGAGACTGAGATGTGTAAAGAGGGAGAAGACTGTTCTCTACCTAGGTTGGCCCCTCCTACCGGACCTAGGCACTGGAGTTTCCCGACTTTTTAGGACAGAAATGGATCAAATGTTCAGAACTACCGCAGTAGTAACAACTTCCCTCCTTGCGACGTGCCTCCCGGCGGCGGGTGGCCAAACTTACATGGTCCACCTCCATGGCCTCGGAGGCGGAGGGCGAAGTACCTGTTTTGTACAAACTAGAGTCCAGGTGATAGGACCTTTTGTCCCGCTTGATCTCCATGGAGCGCTCCTGAAAACGCAGGTCAATTCGGGTTGCCAAGGATATTAGCTCTTCCAAGAGGGTAGGTCTGTCCCGTCCCGCCAGCTCATCCTTGATTCTTCCGGATAGGCCTTCCCAGAAGTTAGCAACCAGGGTCTCATTGTTCCACGACAATTCAGACGAGAGGGTGCGGAATTTAACAGCATACTGAGCTACCGTGAGAGTACCTTGGCGCAGGCGGAGCAAGGCAGAAGCAGTCGAAGTGGTGCGACCAGGTTCATCGAAAGTCCTGCGAAAAGCCTCTAGGAAAGATTGAAGATCGTTAACCAGCGGATCCCCTCTTCCCATAGCGGATTTAGCCAGGCGAGGGCCTCTCCTCCCAGGTGTGACATGATGAAGCCCACCTTGGCTCGGTCAGAAGCAAACAGATGCCCCAAGATTTCGAAGTGTAGAGTGCACTGATTGAGGAAACCCCGACACAGAGTAGGGTCACCCTGGAAACGGGTAGGAGCCGCCAGACGGGGACCTTGACTTGCCATGGGAACTGGTACCTGATTATTGATAGAAGAGTCAGGTGCAGACGAGGACCCTAAGGAATCCATGCGGGTAGACAAGCTGCGTAGATAAGTCGTGATCTTGTCCTGTTGAACTCCCAAACGGGTCACCTCCTGGCACAGATCCGTGGTCGGAGATCTCTGGGATCCAGCGGGTTCCATGGCCGGAGCAATCTGTAACGAATGGAAGCGGAGGCAGAGGTGGTGAAGTTCACATTCGTTTTTATTTTTTAATGTGGAACCTCGAGACCGCGGTCCGGGGGGCTCCGAAGGGGGCGTAACTAGTGAGCCCCGGGTACCTGTAGTAAGGCCCCTCGAACAGGACCAGAATGGAATACCCGGAGGACACAGGTGCTACCTCCAGTTAGACCCCGGACACGTGGCAGCTGTCCCAGAGGGACCAAAAGGGTAACAGGTATTTACAGAGTCCGTGGAGGGTTCTTGACGGAGAAGGGTAAGGTCCTGGTCCAGAACGGATGGTAGTAGGCTGGCTCCAGTAACCTTGTCACGGTCCACGGGTACGGATGGCTGATGGCGGAACGGGATGACACTTGCGCCAGTAATAGCCGAGATTGTCCAGGTTAGCCAGATACGGGTTAGCAACGATCTGAGGAGACAAACAGTATGAGCGAAGCACAGAGACTGCAGACGCAGCGCAGACAGATCAGGAACGGAACCGGATGTAGCAATGATAGAACACGTTGCTCCGGCACTCCCCTAATGGTGGAGTGACCAGATATAGTACTGAGTGTGCAGCCATTGGTTAATTAGCTATTTCAAAAAATGCACGCTGCCCCTTTAAGAGAGACGGTGGGCGCGGCCTCGCGTCCTAAGCAGACCATCTGGAGGCCTGCCAGCAGCGTGCCAGGAAGTGGAGGAGGACACAGGACGCCGAGGAGCAGATGGGACAGGTGAGTGAGCAGAACGGAGTGCAGAGCCAGCGCTGGGACCGAGTGTAACAGGTAAACATTCAGGCCAAGATTTCCCTGTTTCAGCCATGGCCTTTTGGATTTTTAGTTTCAATGTCCCATTTAGTCTTTCTACTTTTCCACTGCTTTGTGGATGATATGAGGTGTGGAAAGCTTGTTGAATTCCTAGAGCTGTCAAGACTTCATTCATTATTTCACCTGTGAAATGTGTACCTCTGTCACTTTCGATCACCTCTGGTACTCCATACCTGCACACCACCTCCGCAAGCAGCTTCTTTGCGGTTGCTGCAGCCGTAGCCTTGGCAATCGGGAAAGCCTCCGGCCATCCTGAGAATAAATCAATACAGACCAACACATACTCCCATGACCCTGATTTTGGCAGCTGAATATAATCAATCTGCAGTCTCTGGAAAGGATAGAGGGCCGAGGGGCGTGTTTGGGTGGTGTCTTGACTACCCTTCCCTGATTATGTGTAGCACATACCATGCATCCCTGGATCAAACCTTCTATACAGGTGGAAAAGCCTGGTGCCACCTAATGCTTCTGCATCACACTCATCACAGCAGTTTTGGACTGGTGGGTTGGCCCATGTAACATCTGGGCGACCGCAGGGTACAACGCCCTTGGAAGGCATCGACGCATCCCTCTTCCCCATACCCCATTTGCTTCATTCAGACATGCACCTTCTTTTTCCCACTTTTCTACTTCCTCCTGGTGCACCTGAGCCTGCATCTGAGATAAGGCATCCTCCGACACAAAGGGATTTTTGGGAGCGCTTACCTGGTGCATCGTTACCCCTTGGAGTGGTCTACTGGCTGCTGTTTTTGCTGCTGCATCGGCCATTGCGTTTCCTTTACTCACCTGATCAGTGCGTCTGGTATGTGCTTTAACTTTTATGACAGCTACCTCTTTTGGTAATTGTAATGCATCAATTAACTGCTGGAATGCGTCAACATTTTTAATGGGATGTCCTGCTGCCATCAGGAATCCTCTAGATTTCCAAATTGGACCAAAATCATGAGCTATACCGAATGCGTATCTAGAATCTGTGTAGATGTTAACAATTCTACCTTCAGCTATCTTACAGGCCTCGGTCAGAGCCTTAAGTTCAGCCTCCTGGGCTGACTGATGTGGGAGCATTGGTTCTGCCTTGATTACCGCATTCTGGGAGACGATGGCATACCCAGTGTGGAAGGTACCTGAATCATCTTGGTGGCGAGATCCATCTACAAAAAATTCAAAATCAGCATTAGGTCTTTCAGTTTCAAACACTGTGGGTAGGCCTGCTGTTTCCTGTGCCATAAGCTGAACACAATCATGAGGAATCTCCTCTCTTGGATCTTTGTACAATACCGTACCTGACACCTCCTTTAGATCCGAGAGAGGTAACAATGTGGCAGGATTAAGTGTGGTACATCTCTGCAAAGAAACATTTGGAGGCATTAAAAGTGCACATTGCAATCGAAGGTGACGTGCAGCTGAAAGATGTGCCGGCTGCACCTGGTTCAGTATGGTGTATACATCATGAGGTGTAAGTACTGTAAGTGGGTGATCAAGAACAATGTCTGACGATTTGTGGAGCAATAGTCCTACAGCATGTAATGCCCGTACACAGGACGGGGCACCTCTAGCCACTGCATCTAGTCTTCCACTGAAATAAGCTACTGGCCTTTGATTGTCACCATGTAACTGGGTCAATACCCCTGCTGCGTGTCCCTGCTGTTCGTGGAGATACAGGGTGAATGGTAATTCATAGTTGGGGTTCCTAGCGCTGGAGCTGCCACAATCCTGTTTTTGAGAGAATAAAAACAGTCTATACCTTCAGGAGTTAGTTTAAAAGGCACCATGGTGATACAGTCATAGAGAGGTTGCATGAGGATTGATACAGCATGTATCCACTGCCTGCAGTAGGAAACCAGTCCAAGAAATGTCCTAAGAGCGGCAACATTAACAGGCATAGGAAAATTCTGTACAACTTCTTTGCGAGCGCTGGTCAGATGTCGCGCCCCCGGTGTAATGCAATGTCCCGAAAAGATAACTGAATATTTACAAAATTGAAGTTTATCCTTTGACGCTTTACATCCAGCTTGGTACAGAAACAACATGAGTGATATTGTTGCAGTGTGACACTGTTTCCTGGAGGGGGCACAGATCAGTAAATCATCAACATATTGCAGAACAACTACTTTTGGCATTTTCCATTTTTCCAGTATCTCTTGCAGACTGGCAGTATACATAGTGGGTGAATTCTGGGCACCCTGGGGCAATACTGTCCAAGTATACTGATTCCCTTGAAATGTAAAAGCAAACAAATACTGGCATTCAGGGTGCAATGGGACACTAAAAAATGCGTTTGCCAAGTCAATCACTGAAAAACAAAGAGCACTAGCCGGGATCTGAGACAGAAGGGTGTGAGGATTTGGAACAACTGGTGTGAGGAGCTCTGTAGCTTTGTTCACTAGCCGGAGATCATGGACCATTCTGTACGCTGCTGGCTGCCCCGGTGCTGTTTTCTTTTTAACTGGGAAAAGAGGGGTGTTACAAGGGGACTGGGTCTTAACTAAAACACCACTTGCTACCAGTTTCTGTACCTGCTGAGCTATAGCCGACTCTTGAGGCGAACTAAGAGGATACTGTCTCTGTTGGGGCAGGATTGCACCTGGCTTTAATTTGACCATGACTGGCTGCACCCTTAATCTGCCCACATCTGTTTTATCTGAAGCCCAGAAATCATGCGGTATCACACCTTCTAACATTGAAGGAAATTCATTTGTGTCCTCTATACTAGCAACATCTAGTGACATGATTTTACAAAGAGTGCTTGGCTTCAATCCTGGTGTCATAGTGACAGTCCCATCAGGATGATACTCAATATGTGCTTGCAATTGAGACAATACATCACATCCTAAAAGATTACATTGACCCCGTGGTGATACCATTAACTGTGTGTGTACAGTGGTTCCTTGAATTTGCAGGGGAATCTTTTTAGTGACGGGGAGCAGGATAGATGGAGAGTTGTAAGGAGTCGCTATAACATGGTGGGAGAAATCACTTTTCCCAAATGGCCAGTCCTCTTCTGTAATTACCGAATTGTCTGCCCCCGTGTCCACTTGGAACTCAACCTCATGTCCCCCTGGTAGGTTCACCTGCACTGTGCAATTAGGAGTGGGGGGTAAGGAGACAAGGGGGTTCATGTGCAAGCTACCATTATCCTATGGGAGCGGCCCTAATTGGTCTTGGGGGCCTCTTGCAGGCGGGTCATTTGGATATGGATTAGTTGGACAAGCTGGATATGGATTAGTTCTGCAATCTCTCCTGAAATGTCCTGGTTTCCTGCACCCGTAGCACAATTTCTGTCCATCTCCTGGCACACGTCTCCCCCCCTGTTGTTTGCAGGACGAGTACCTACAGCATGTAACCTTGCGCCTCTCTCTTGCGCTAAATCATGTTGTGCCCTCTGTGCTATTCTGGCTAGATCCTCTGCTTTAACTGACCTCCAATCTGGTCTACTTACTTTGACCTTTTCTGCCACTTCCTTTTTCAACCCATTCATATATGCACTTGCCAGTATCCTCTCACTAGTCTTGTTTTCTGGGACAAAACCCATTTCTACCCAAGTTTTTCTTAGGGCCCAGAAATAATCTTTTGGCTCCTCTTCCTTTCCCTGAACTCAGTCTTCTAGTGTAACCTCCTTCTCTGCCTGTCTATCTTTACATGCTTTTTTCAACGCTTCTGTAAACAGAACCCCTGCTGCTGCGTCATTGACTTCTGCATTATCAGGTCCGGTCCTACCAACATAACACTTGTATGTCTCATCTATCAGTCTATCGTATCTGGCTTCATCTGCCAATTTCCCTTTCATAAGTGCTTCTAGATCCTGTCTAGTTGCTTTATACGTATCCTGCATTGTAGCTAACATTCTAGCGAATCCCATTGGTGACTGTGAAGGGTCCGGGAGTTGCGTTATTAGAGCCAACTGCTCTAAAGGGCTCTATGGTCTGTATAACACTGCTGTCCGGGGGGCGCCTGGAGCTGGTCCGTCCCCCTCGCCTCCCGCAGCACCCGGGGTACCAGGTACCATTACTGTCCTCATTGGAAATAGATTGGCCGGGGGAGGTCTGGGTCCACCACAACCTACACAGACATCTACCGTCAGGGGATTTTGCTGTCCACACCTGGGGCAGACCCAACAGTTCGGTCCGTGGGAAGTCAGTGGGAAAGTCTGATACTGGGGTGGAGGTAACGTAGGGGGCAAACAGGAGGGTAATTCACTCATCCCTGTTTTTGTCAGTCTGTAATGTCCGTCCCCTAATTCTTCAGTCTTTCCCGTAAGTAATCACACGCACTCATCCACAGGTTCACTGTTTTCAACAGTCCTTTGTCTCTCAACCGTCCATGATGTGAGTTAAAGAACCTTTTCCATTTATCACTGTTCAATTCTCCGTTTTCATTCATGCCTGCTTTACACAATACTTTGTCAATGCCTACCAACGCTTGCTTTCACTCTCTGCGTACCACTAAATCTTTGGCAGTAATGCCTTCCTTGGCATTTTGGTTCCCCATTTTTGTATCTCCTCACCTAGAAGAGATTCTCCTGTCACTTAGACAATTCTGTCACCAAGACTCTGTCACCAAGACAATTCCGTCACTTAGACAATGGGCCACAAAGGTTTCTGAACCATTCCGCTGCTTGCTTGCCAAGATTTGTACGCTAACCAAATAAACAATCCGATCACACAAACACCAAGAAAAAACCACACCACAATCATTGGATCCATACTGTCATTTTTCAAAGGAGGAAAGGCAGGACTGACAATCTGAGGGTTTACTGGTTCAAAGGAACCTTGAGCCAGGAACAGCTGTCGTCACTGCTTGTCTCGTTAACCCTTTCCTCCTCAGAATGTGGTACCAGAGAGAATAAGACACAGACACAGAGTATGCGTCAATAAACTCTGCTCTTTATTGCTGGATACGGGATTTATATACACCCCTGAAGCAGGAAGCGGAATTACCATATATGGCGGTTAATACAACTTATCACTAAAACACGTAGAATACTGATTTTAACCGAAAACTCCATTCTTGCCCTTGTCTCCCAGCACTACTCAGGCGGGCGGGGGTGTATTGACTAAAATGAGGAACATCTTATCTTGACTTCTGGTACGCATCAGCCTGTCTAAAAGAAAACAAGGCCTCTGAACTTTAAGAAATGCTGGTTCAGCTCTAACAAAACTTAAGCACAATTTTTTGACAGTGATTCTCAGCATCTTACAGTGAATCCAGCTGGTGTCTTCATATCAGAATTCTGGACTATACACATGTATCACTTATAATGATTTGTTATGGTTTTCTAATGTGTCCGTAAAAATTGTTTTCTGTCCATTACTTTTTTTGATAAGCTGTCCAGATAAAAATAAAAAAGTTCAATTTGATAACCCTGCTCGAGGGCTTAAGTCTGTTGTTATAACACAGGGTGTTGGATTTGTCCAGTAAATACCTATGGACAGATTCTAGCCACCAGAGAAGAAATTGCCTAGTAGCAGCGGACAGAGTTAAACTTGCCGGCTAAATGCCTTTTCCCCCTCAATTTTTGGAAGCCTGTCCCAGATAGCCAAAGTCTCTTTTTCAAAGGGGTATTTCTACGTTGCTACCAACATTAGAAAACCTTTCCACTTAGTTTTCTTCTGGTCCCTTTTGAGTGACATAGCCTTTTTTTTTTAACCAGAAGGCCCAACATTTATGATGTTTCAAGCCTCCAAACATTATATCCAGTATTGAACTAGGTGCATTAGGCTTTATGTTCATAGTGGACTTAATGGCTTTAATAAGTTTGTCCGTGTTCTCTACTGGAAAACAAGGCCATCCTGCTTCTACCTCATCCAAAGAGGATGTTGAGCAAGAGGAGACATATTCTCCTTCAGAGATGTCAAATAACTCATCCAAAGGTAGGACGTTACTGCTTCTCCCCAATTTATCCCCTCTTAATTCCTTAGCGTGTATTAAGGTTTTAAGGAGTTTTTAAGCTAGACTTTAATAATAGACCTAATTTCCAAGGTAAATGAAGTGGATTCTTTGCAAACTGTTTTCTCTATACAGAACTGACACAATCTCTTATCCGATGCACCTGGTAATTTGGTTTTACACAATGCACAATCCTTGTGCTTAGTTTTAGCGACACACTCTAGACCTGTCCTATAAGAATGAAGCATTGTACCACAATTAAAAAGGTGAACTTTCACAGAGGTCACTTACACCCTCAGAATAAAATCATGGATTTGGAGGTGGAATCGGATCCCCTCTGGAGGCTGTGGGCTCAACCATCCTGATGACACAGAAACCACGAGAAGCACTTTGACTCAATCCACCAGATTGAGGAAAGCGCAGCCTTTAAGACACCCAGCCTTCATCCGGCGTAACTAATAAGCCATCTCATCCCTAAGGTGGTGTATGTGTCTGAGTGAAGCATGTTAGTTGCCCCTGACGGCGCAGTATGTCTAGACTGCACAGGCACTGGACGTGTTGGATGACATCGGGATTGCAGTGCTGAAACTCAGCGCCATCAGGGACAGCTTACTGCTTCACTAAAGCACTTACACCGCTGCCCGACCTCAACGTAATCCTTACCAGGAAGCACCCCCTACCTGTCGGGCATCAAGCATCACACTGTGTAGTTTCCCTCTCCAAGGCCAAGAAACCACTGATGTAATTGGAGAGGCTCCTCCTTTTTATTCTTTAGGTTTCCTGTCCTTAAAGGATAGATCCTCTCTCTCTGTGTTACTGTCATGGATGAAAGTACTATTTCTTCTACATAAGATAAAGTTTCAAACACCAACATCAATGAAAAAATATTAAGTTAATGACTGCTGAAATACTGAGAGGCAAAGCAAAAAAAAAATTTGGCGATTCATTACGGGACAAACTGGTCTTGTCATTAAGGGGTTAAAACTATGTTTACACTGCACGTAGAATGTGCACTGGGAATGCTCCCAGGTTACATATTAAAAGTATTCACATTCCCTATTCACCGGACAGAGTCAAAAGTATATTGTGTGGGTTTCCATTGACATACCTGTTTGTTTTTTTTAACTGCATAGAAAACAATTAATTATACTTCTCATGTTAAGGAATCCTACAGAAATACCATGATAAGTTCAAAACTTTATTTTATAACCTAAACCTATATAGTGGCATGTCAAGATAAAACCACTTTATACCTATGATAGATAGCTTCTAGAGACCACATCAAGTTCACGTGAACTTTAATGTGGACATGAATCAGCTGAAACATAGAAACTGTAAATGCAAACAGTGCAAAGTTTTTAGTGAAACCCAATATTAAAACATATTCAGCCCAAAATACATGCATTTAAAGGGGTTGTCTATAGGTTATGCATAAATGACTGAGTGATGTAGTTCCAAACTGTAGTATCCATGCTTACCTCCAGAACAGGGATCTCTGGATTTCCAGTTCTGGCCAGCATCCGACCACCATTGAGTGCAGAGGTGGAGGCACAACTGCTTAAAATAGTAGCAAAGGCCTGTCCTGAGCAGGTATCACGATCTAGATTTCATATTTCACGCACTCCCAATAAATTTCATTAAAAGCCAATTGGTTATATCAGAATATTACTGAAATGGAGACCACTTAAAGAAAAACACAAACGTCATGCAGATATCATGTGAGCAACCTAATTGCTATTCACAGATCCATTAATACAGATCTTATTAAAATCAGCTTTTCCATATAGGACATTAATAATTAATACTATTCAAACTACTTTTGTATAGTTTTTGCTGCCATCTCTTTAAGAAATGGAGAAGTGATACTCTTTTCTGTAGTCATTTATTTCCAAATACAAAAAGTACAAAAACAACATTGTTACTAATGACTTGTGCTCAGAGAGGAAGTTACAAGAAACCTTTAAACACCTCATTTTACAAAGTGAAAACCACCCTAGCTCGGAGTCATCTTTTTCCTGAAACGCGCGAGTGTGGTTGAGAGGAAATGCTGAAAAGGTTTTCTTCATAGCTTTCTGAAACCAAAAACAAGTGAAAAAAATATGTCTGAATCTTAGAGCACAAGGCATCAAAGTCTTCAGATTTGTCGAAACATCTCTCCTAAAATAACAAAAAATATCCTGGCAATGAAAATTGTTGAATTTTTTTTTTGTGTGTGAAGTATTTGACGTCTTATCTTCTCTGTAACCATTTCTGATATTTTTAAGTCTGCTGTACAGATCCTAAGAGGAAACCATTAAAGGGGTTTTCTCACTATTTGGACAACTTCTTCTTCCACCTCCTGCATCAGTGGTATTCTAGCGATGTTGGTGCCAGGTCTCTCAAGGCTCACGAAAGATTGTGTAATGGCAGTGTCAGCGTCCATGCACTATGTCTGTTGCCCCCTCCCGACAGGGTCATTGACGTGCTCACTCACCCACTCTGCTCCAGTCCCTGCCATGTCTGCATCGTTCCAGGACCTTCACCGTGCAGGTCTCCTGGGAGTGTGCTTAGGGCATGTGCACGTTTTCACTGCTTTTAAAAAAGCAGCATGCATGCTTCTGAAATTTCCCCAGCCATAAGCTGGGAGACGTCAGATATTTAAGGCACCTTCCCCTATAGGGAGGTGCCTTAGCAAAACTAGTGATCAGTATGTAAACCTGCTTCTTAGTTGTAAGGTCCCAGTTTCTGTGCACATTGAGTTTGATTTGCCAATCCTGTCTGAAATTGGTCCTGTCCATCCTGCTGAACCTGTTCCTGAACCCATCCTGCCTATACCTAGTCCTGTAGTCTGAGCTGCCTAGTCTGCACCTGTACCGTAACTCTCACCTGTCCAGTCTGAACCTGCACCCGAGTCCGCCCTGTGTACCTGAACCTATCCTGTCCGTGCCTGATCTAATATCCGTTCTGTCTAACGGCCATGCAGTCTTATACAGAACCTGTTCTAACCAGCTGCACGTCCTACGGTTAACAGCTCCTGACCGGCCTGACTCTCCTAGTCCAGTCCTGCTTCCCTGCCCCTGCTGCAGCTCCAGGTTCTGTCCTGGAATAACATCTGGCGTCCACCTAGGTTCGAATCTAATGATACCATCAGGGGCTCTAGTGAGGAACCAGCTGGTCGCTTAGTTATGCCACTCCAGGCTCTCCTCGGTCTGTGGCACAATGGTTCCACAACCACCAGTGTGACACATTGTTATGCCCTGCAGTCAATCAGTAGCCAATATTGGGCTGCTGTGTTGTCATTGCTTCTGCTTGTTTAAGGGTCACCCATAGGAAGTGAGAGTGCAGCATCCGAACAGCAGCCCCTGCAATAATAACGTCACACTAGACCTTCGGAGACCCGGTGCAAACATTGATAGGACAGCACTAGTGCATAGGTGAGTATATGGTGTTTTCAATTTACATTGGGAACCGTAGTATTTAAGAAGAGAGGTTGTCCAGTTACCAAAAACTTTAATACCTTAATGGCCACAGTAAAAATTACATCTTTTCTAAGGCTGGATGAGAACAGAATAGCTAAAAAAAAAAGTACTCATATAACCTTAGTGTCTCTTTTTCATATATTTAGCTAAAAATGTTAATTTTGTTTAGTAAAATTTGAGCTAATATACTTTATTTTAGCAACTTATAGTTTTCAAATAGGGGATTTCAGGTTGTGGTCACTAGAAAAGTCACCAGTTGGCAGCTCCAGCCCACAAGATCAGATATATGGCAGGACCATGGACCTGGAGTGTGAAATGTATTTAAAGCATTATATGTCAAACTCTAAATCTGGCCACGGGGTAATTACTTTTGGCCCACGAGGAAAAACCCGATGGGTGATTACATTTGTTCCGCAAGGGGGACTAGTTACAGAGTGGCAATGTCTTTTCTGCAGTCTGAAGGAGCTGCGTTACAGACAGGCAAGTGGTGAGGAGAAGGAGGCTCAGAAGCTCACCAATGAGATTCCTGCACTGACTGGCATGAGACCTCTACTACCTACAGCAGCGAGTGACCTCAACCAGTTAGGGCAAACGCTAGTGAACTTATACTTCTCCCCCAGTGCATGAAATGCCACTTGCCGACACTTAGCGCAAAAATCTGCCATCTTAAGAGGCACCGGAGAAAGACCTCCTTTCTTACCATTACCCCCCCACAATCATAACACGGGTGCCGATAGTTGCCATGGTATGCTGAGCTCATCTTATGACCTCAGTGTATGGTGGCCTGTTAGATCCTGCTATAAACACAATCTAACAGGCACAGTCAGTGAGACACTGACAGGTCTTAGGTACTGCAGTACACGAGTTTTGCAGTGCATAAGATCAGTGATCAAAGGGAAAAATATTAATGTCCCACAGTGGGATTAAGTGAAAAAAATTACATAAAATATGTAAAAAAAAAAAAAACTAAAAAATGCACATAAATCAAAAAAAACAGATTCACCACTAAAAATGCAGTTTGTGATAAATTAAAAATAAACAAAAGTATACATAATTAGTATTGACGTGTCTAGAACAACCCAAACTATAAAAATGTCACTTTAAAAATATGGTGATGCAAAAAAAATAACTTTTGTGAAACATAAATTTTACTTTGTGAAAGTAGTAAAGCATAAAAAACTGTATAAATCTGGTATTGCTGTAATCGTACTGACTCAAAGAATAAATTGGTCTTATGGCTTTTACTGCACAAGGTGAAGTGCTCAAAAAATAAAAACCGTAACTGAATTGCTGTTTTTTGTTCATTCTGTGGCTGAAAAATGTGAATAAGAAGTGATCAAAAAACGTCATGTACCAAAATATGGTACCAAAAAATCTCCAACCCGTGCTGCAAAAAAAAAAAGCCCTCATCCAGCTCTGTTCGCCCAAGAATAAAAAAGTTACAGCTCTCAGAATATGGCGGCAATTTTTTTTTTTATATAAAAGAAAGCATTTTCATTTTGAGATCTCTGCAAAACAAAAAAAAGATATAAATCTGATATCGCTGTAATCGCACTAACACGAAGAATAAAGTCATCTTATCAATTATACCACACGGTGAAGTGCGCGAAAAAAAAAGAACTATTCTTGTACTGCTGTCTATTTGTTCATTCTGTCTCCCAAAATCGGGAACAAGGCTCAGTTTACATTTATCCTGTGCTCTCCACTGAATGCTTACATCGGGGTTTCCGTGTAAATCCCAAAAAATGCCATTTAGACTAAATCCCTGACGGAACCACTCACTTATGAGGCACATGGAGTCACTTTGGGCTACGTCTGGTCTTTGTTCTGGAGTTGTCCCATCGTTTTGTGTGTCTTTTTAGTACTAAAAAGTGGTCGACCACAGTTCTGTGAATACATAAAAACATGGACACCACCGGATCAGACGTCAAAAGGCGTAGAGAGTGTCCCATCTGCCTCATTATAGTGAGTGGTTCCGTCAGCGGTTTTGTCTGAATTGCCTTTTTGTGGGATTTACGCGGAAACCCCTGTGTAAGAACTCAGCGTACAACACAAGAATGTCATCCCAGCCTTATTCTGGAAGCGTTATGTTATGTACCCCAAAAATGATGCCAATAAAAGCCCTAACTTATCTCGCACAAAACCAGCCCCCACTCATGTCCATCATCTGTCACTAGAACAATATGGGGTTCCCATGTTATTGATAACAGAGATGTCAAACTGTACACTCATAGGCCAAATCTGGCCTACCACATCATTTTATGTTATCCACGAGGTCAGTACACAGAAGGACTGGCTCTCCACTTTTCCCATACGGAGAGATGGTTTGAGCAGTGTGCAAGAGTGAGCCAGAGCCCATAATCCAAGATGGTACCCGCCCCTTGTGCTGGCGCCATCCCCTCTATTAAGTACTGGCTGCCTTCTACATCCACACAGCCAGCATTCAGCAAAGGAGGTAGAGCAAGCACAGGAAGCTGGTGCTATCTTGGAATCTGAGAGAATGCAGTTAGCGCTTAGTGGAGGGTGTGGCGCCAGCACAAAGAGCGGGTGCCATCTTTGAAACCCAGTGAACACAGTTGGCTAGCACTTTTGTATGGTTCCATCTTTGGATTGCAGCAAGTGCTGCCAGTACTTAGCATAGGGAGCAAGCCATCTTGGACTTTGAGACTGGCACAGCACTCTATTAGCCCTACTGCCCAGGGGAAGCTCTCATAGCACTACTACTCAAAAACATCTCTCTTTTAACCCCTGACAAGTACATGCATTGCAGTCCGTACTTGTAACGTGTTGCTTGAGCCCTTAAAAAAGTGGCCCTTTGATGTTGACTTGGCTCACAGTGAAAATAAGTTTAACACCCCTGTCTTGAAGGATTGTGTTCCCAGGACAGGAATGATAGCATAAGATGAAAGAATAATCACAGGACAGGAATGTGATCCTAATACTGGAAGACAGAGTCCGAGAAGAGACCAGGAATGGGAACTATGATCTACAAGGAACACATTCAAAACCAAGTGATACCAGGAATGGTGGTGTCCAGGAGCAGGACAAAGAGAGCCAGAACCAGAAGGATACCAACAGCTGCATCTGTGAGCAGGACATGGTATGCCACATAGAAAGTTCAGTAGTAGTAGTGTAAGGGAATGGAAAATGTTATTATTTTACTATTTACCTCTTTCTCGTATATTACTGGTATTGCTACACGTTCATGTGTATTACCATTATGTGTGTCACTAGTGGTACTGCTACACTATTTTGTGCATTACCTTAAGAGATGAAAATATAATGTATATTCATGTGCTGTTACGTATAAAGTTAGGGAAAATGCAGTTTGTAGGATTGGCCACTAGATGGGGGGGCATTTTAGTACCCACAGTTCTTAGACAGTATATAGTGTAAGTATATGGTTAATAGTACTAGGGGCCGCTGTGTGGTAAACTAGGGTAGGTGTTAGATTTAGTCAGAGTGCGAGGGCGCCCGAAGGGTCCACAAGGGCTATAGACCCAGGATGCCTCATCAGTCACGCAACTTAAATTGAAGTGAACCTCAGCTGTCCACAGCACCAGAATAGTTCAGCAATGGGCCAGTGCAGTTTGAAGAGCCAGAATGTGGCAACTCATTGTTTGGGCAGAAACCCTTAGAACCGGGGCGAAACGGCCAAGGGACCCCACAGATGCCGTGAGTATGGACAGTAAAGAAGTGATGCAAGTTCAGAAGGCATAATAGAAGGGCAGTACTCTCTTTCAATGGCTTTTTACTCCGGGAGTTAATGATCTCGTGTCTGGGTCGAAACAGACCGAGGGATGCATATCCGTAGCAGAGCTGTGCAGAGAGAATGCTGAGGAACCGTCAGGGACGATCCAACCTGGGCCCGCACTTTGTGATCAGGAGAGTAACGCAGGGAAAGAAACGGAACATTGTTTTGTGAAGCCCATTGTAAAAGATGTGAAGCTTTTGGATGTGCTGTGTAATGAAACTAGTAAAAATGTTCTTGTTGAAGTTGAAATGGACTGTGTCTCAGTTTGTGCTAATCTACCTGGAGAGAATCTCCCACAGCATAAAGAACCAGAAGGAACTGGACCTGAAGACACAGTTGTGCTGACTAATGGTGAATATGTTTTTATGAGGGGAGGCCAGGACACAGAAGCCCTGGCCGAACCTTACAATAGTATCCCCAGCAATGCAGGAAATGCCGCCCAACTCCTTACTACTACCTTCTGGTCTGTGACCTGTGGTTTGCAGTAGCTGACACACGCTTTGAAATTGTTGCAATTGCAACAATATAAAGTGAGCAAGCACCCCCCTTTATTTAATACCTTATATCACAGATAACACCATATTTTGCACCATTTGCTCCCTGGTTCCATTGCGGGAAGCAAGGTTCAGGATCAGGGCTTCAACAGAATCAGGTGGTGTCGGGAACAAAAACCATAAATAGGCCTCCAACGGATAACAGGAGAACAAGGCACGGCAGAATCTAAAGGTACTGTCACACTAAGAAAGAT
The DNA here is from genome assembly GCA_033576555.1 of Oophaga sylvatica. Classification (NCBI taxonomy): domain Eukaryota; kingdom Metazoa; phylum Chordata; class Amphibia; order Anura; family Dendrobatidae; genus Oophaga; species Oophaga sylvatica. Next base: position 60,137,483 of record JARQOD010000008.1, on the reverse strand, counting down.
CGCTAGCGAGATCGCTTAAGCGTCAGCGATTTTATGACGCAGCAGCGACATCATTAGCGACGTTGCTGTGTGTGACATGTAGCAGCGATGTGGCCCCTGCTGCGATGTCGCTGATCGTTCATAAACGTTCTGAGCCGTTTTTTGGTCGTTGGTGTCCCGCTGGTGAGCCTGAATCGCTGAGTGTTACACCCTTTATGAACGACTTCACCAGCGTCGCAGGTGGGACTAGGTTTTCCCAACGACCGCAGAGGTCGTTATACAGATCGCTGATCTCTGATGAGATCTTTGTGTTTGGAAGCTAACTAGCGACCATATAGCGATCTCGCCAGGTCGTGTCGTTGTCGTGATTGCTGGTGCGATCGCTTAGTGTGACAGTACCTTAAAAGTGAAGTGTAATCATGAACAAAGCCAAAGCTCATCACCAGGTGAGTAGTCAAGATGTGAAAATCCAAGCGATAAGACAGGAGCATAGTCAGGAGGAGCCAGAAGTAGAGCCAAGCGTGGAAATAGGGGTAAAATGCAGGAATGTAGTCAGGATCAGGATTAGTACTTCTGTAAGTAGCAGGCAAAATATATGACATAAAGATCCAGGCACTGAGTGGGAGACCTGGCTGGGTTTAACCCTGTAATAATGTTGTCAAGTTTGGATTTTAAAGGGAACCTGTCAGCAGGATTGTGCACAGTAACCTACAGACAGCGTCAGGTCAGAGCCGTCATACTGATTACAATGATACCTTGGTTGATGAAATCCGTCTTGTGGTTGTTGTGTAATCTTTATTTTCAGTTTTGAGTTAATGAGATGCTCATGCTCTGGGTCAGTCTGTGGGGTAGGTCTTCAATCATGTGGTGCTCTGATTAGGTATTCACAATTATGGCTTCTGATAAGCCACTGATCCCTCACTGACCTGCCTCCTAATTTACATAATGAATATTATATATATATTTAAAAAAAAAACCTTTAAAAAAACCTTCCGCAGGCAGGCGCCGGTGTAGCACCATGATCGCATCCATAAATGTGCAGTTAATTATTCTTTTTGATGGTATCCATAAATTCCTTAAAAAAAAAAGCAGTTTTAACATGGCGCCGACCGTGATCCCATAGCAGCTATTGTGCAGGTGGTCCCATCTTGCTAGAAAAAAAAATTGTCTCTACTGATTAAACCATACCTCCCAACTTTTGAAGAAGGGAAAAAGGGACAAAGGCTGCGACGAGCAGCGGTAAATTTTAGGCCACGCCCCCAAACCGCACCCATTTCACTAGTCACACCCATATCCACGCCCCAACCACACCCAAGAATGGATGGAGCGTACCGTAAAATCCTGACTGACAACCTCCTTCCCTCCGCTAGGACATTAAAAATGGGTTGTGGCTGGGTCTTCCAGCAAGAGAATGACCCAAAACATACATCCAAAGCAACAAAGGAGTGGATCAAAAAGAAGCACATGACAGCCCTGACAGGAAGTGTGCAGGCCCCCGACATGTGCCAGTATATACACTACCCCCAACATGTGCCAGTATAACGGTACATATACACACTATATATGGACACACTGTACACTACATATTTATACAGTGTACACTGTATACCCTGTACACTATGCAATTATACATTGTATATACCTCGTACACTACATGTTCACTGTACATATATACCCTGTACACTATATATATATTCCCCATACACTACATCAACACTGTACATATAGGAGAGTCTTCATTGGAGAAAAAAGCAGATAGACATAATTCTACTCTATCTTAGGTTAGGTTCACATTGCGTTAGTGCAGTCTGCTCAACGTATGCGTTAAATTGACTGCGCTAGCGCAAGTGCCTTTTAAAGATCGCGATATGTGATCGCGCTAGCGCAGATGCTCCATCTGCGCTAGCGGTGACGGACCCCTGAAGGCCGGGTTAACCCTGCGTCAATGGCAATACACTGACGGCATCCGTTACATAGTGGCACTAACGCTATGTAACAGATGCGTTAGCGCACCCATAGACTGCAATTATGTAGCGCATCGCTAACGCATGTCATATTTGGCATGTCCATCACCTCTAGCACGATCACATAACGCGATCTTTAAAAAGGCCTTGCGTTAGCGCAGTCCATTTAACGCATACGTTGAGCAGACTGCACTAACGCAATGTGAACCTAGCCTAATGCTGCAGACCGCATTCGAGGGTCTGTCACAGAATGATGGCACATCGCTAACGCATGCCAAATATGACATGCGTTAGCGATGCGCTACATAATTGCAGTCTGTGGGTGCGCTAACGCATCCGTTACATAGCGTTAGTGCCGCTATGTACGGATGCTGTCAGCGCATTGCCATTGACTCCATGTGAACCCAGCCTTACAGAGGAATCCTACTGACTCATCGACATGGTGCCAATTGCTGACAGTCAGCTTCATGACTGGATCTTCTCTACACTACTGAATCAGGAGCCTCAGGACTGAGATATACCACTGGTGGTATACTATCTCTCAGTCCTGAGGCATACGCATACCACAGCCAAGTGAGACACTGATTGTTTACAGCCAGAGAGTGACGCAGACAGGGCTTAGGTGCTACACTGGCCAGCACTGAGGATGATGTGGAAACAAATGGCTGGCACAGTGCAGCGCCTAAGCCCTGCCTGCGTCACTCTCTGGCTGTAAACAATCCCTCCCTGGTGGACAGATAGCGCTGCATACAGTACCCGGCTCCAACTCCAACAGATGATCCCATCCTGCCTGTCTCACTCTCACATGCTGTCGCGCATGGAGCGCTGGATGCGCCGCGCCGGTTCTGTCCCCCGAATGACTATTACCTCCTCGTGCTGTAACAGCTGACCGACGGAAATGAGGTCAGCGGTCACTTCCGGTGAAATGTGACAAGCGATTGCTAGAAAGTGCTCCCAGTTCCGCTGTGCACTCTGCTGTCATCACTGCCCAACCGCGATCGCGGGACAGTAAGCCTCCGACCGGGACAGCGGCACAGGACTCAAAATCGGGACTGTCCGCTGAATCTGGGACGGTTGGGAGGTATGAATTAAACAACAACCACAAGATGGATTTCATCAGCCAATTATCATATTAATCAGTATAACGGCGCTCACCTGACACTGTAGGTTACTGTGCACAAGACTGCTGACAGGTTTGCTATAATAATGAAGTGTACGTTTTTTGGTTTTTCATCTCTGCATTTCAAATGTTATAACTGTCACGATCCATCTTTGGATCTGTGGCAGATCTGGCTTTCATATTAAAACTTTTTTATCTCAGGCTATTCGGGGTTAACGTCATTTTTTTCCCCCCGCTGGCCTGCTGGTGTAATTGCATTGCTGCTAGTTCTGCTTAAGTGGGTGGTGACCACTCCCACCATCCTTAAAATGTCACTGATGCATCAGCTGACTGTTGGTTATACAGGTCCTTGTGGAGACCAACCGAGCTGGACACAGCTTTCTGGTGCAGTGGTGCTTCAGCTGAATACTGTGATCTGGTGCCTTAATCTGCTGTGTGGTGCATTGCAACAGAGAAAGCTAAGTGTTGTATTTTTGTTCCCATTCCCCGTGGTGTCTGTCTTCCTTTCCTGGTGTTTATTAGTGCTGTGGTGGGACTAGTGCCTCTCACCTGCCAACTCCCTATTTAGGGATTAGAGCAGGGCAAGTGAGGGCTTTAGGTATCCTGCTCGCGACGGGGTGAAAGAACCTGTATAGGGACGATAGGGAGATCAGGGCACATCCTTAGGTGAGTGCAGGGGTGTCCATTTCCCCCGTTCCCTATCGCAGGGCCTACCGTTGTTAAAGTTTCCCTGGTGTTCCCTTGTGTGTTGTGCCGTTTGGTGACCGACCAACCATTGGTCGTGTCACACCAGGACAGTCACTTTGTGACAATAACTTTTTTAATTTCCATTAACATTGCTGTATGAAGGCATGTTTTGTTGTTGTTCTACTTTTGCAAAATAAAAATCTGTCACCAGATTTCCAGACATCTTTCATTAAATTAATCTTAGACCGGACGAGGGTGATGCACTTACTTTGAAAACCATCCATGTCAGAACGGCTGTAAATTCATTTTGCCAACTCTTCCTTCTGGTATTAAAATGAGCATTTCACATACCTAGCTCTTAAAGGGAATCTGTCACCCTAAATTGGTGGGATATTTAAATGATGGCAGTCAGGTCAGATGGGCGGTGTTTTGGGTACTTGCCTTAACATGTTGTTCGCCGCTGTCTCCATTATTTCTGGGAATTGTAGTCGTTGCCCTCCATATAACGCGCCTGCGCATTGCAATTTTGAATTGCGCATGGGCAGTATGCTTTGCCCGCAGATTGCAATGCGCAGGCGCGTTATATGGAGGGCAACGACTACAATTCCCAGAAATAATGGAGACAGCGGCGAACAACATGTTAAGGCAAGTACCCAAAACACCGCCCATCTGACCTGACTGCCATCATTTACATATTCCGCCAATTTAGGGTGGCAGATTCCCTTTAAGAAAACTTTCAAAAAGAAGTATACAGTCATTATAGCATGGATAAGCACACCGGCCTCATAAGGTCTAAGAGATACATTTAATAATGTGTACAAATTTGACAATGTGAAATCTAGTGAGGAATCCACCCTAAAGGTGAAACTGACAATGCCTGTAGTTTACTCAGCACAATCTTGATGACAGGTTAACTTTAATGTGTGCTTTTTATTGTACAGAATGACACATCTGTGGTGTTACCAATTTTAGAAGTCATCTGCATGTCATAAAAAGGTATATAGATAACTAATCTAGACATTCATTCCAATTGCCGTATTTGGACTTAACCCCTTTCTACCATCCGACGTACTATCCCATCCATGGTACCTGGGGCCGTATGACCATGGACGGGATAGTACGTCGCATGCGATCAGACGCGGCCGGGTGTCAGCTAATTATCACAGCTGACACCCGGCACTATGTGGCAGTAGCGGTCACGGACCGCTCCCGGCACATTAACCCCTTGCACACCGAGCTCAAACATGATCGCGGTGTACCGGGGACACAGGGAAGCATTGCGCAGGGAAGGGGCTCCCTGCGTGCTCCCCTGAGACCCTCAGAACAGCGCGATGTGACCACGCTGTTCTGAGGGCCTCTTCCCTGCAGGACCCCGGATTCAAGATGGCCGCCGGGTCCTGCAGGGAGGCGGCTTCCTCAGGGCCTGCTGAGAGCAGGCCCTGAGGAAGCCTGCAGCACTGCCTGTCACATCGCTGGTGTGACAGAGTGCTGTGCACACTGTCACACCAGCGATCTGACCCTATACTGTGATGTCCCACCCTGGGACAAAGTAAAAAAGTTAAAAAATAAAAATCACACATGTAAAAAAAATTCCCAAATAAAGGGAAAAAAAAATATTCCCAATAAATTAATTTCTTCATGTAAATAAAAAAAAACAAACAACAAAAAGTACACATATTTGGTATCACCGCATCCGTAACAACCTGCCCTATAAAACTGTCCCACTTGTTAACCCCTTTAGTGAACCCCTTAAAAAAAATAAAAACAAAGCAAAAAACAATGCTTTATCATCATACCGCCGAACAAAAAGTGGAATAACACGCGATCAAAAAGACGGATATAAATAAACATGGTACCGCTGAAAACGTCATCTTGTCCCGCAAAAACCAAGCCGCCATACAGCATCATCAGCGAAAAAATAAAAAGTTATAGCTCGCAGAATAAAGCGATGCAAAAATAACTATTTTTTATATAAAAATGTTTTTATTGTATAAAAGCGCCAAAACATAAAAAAAATGATACAAATGAGGTATCGCCGTAATCGTACTGACCCGAAGAATAAAGCTGCTTTATCAATTTTACCACACGCGGAACGGTATAAACGCCCCCCAAAAGAAATTCATGAATTGCTGATTTTTGTTCATTCTAATCTCTCAAAAATTGTAATAAAAAGTGATCAAAAAAATGTCACATGCCCAAAAATGGTACCAATAAAAACATCAATTCATCCCGCAAAAAATAACACCTCACATGACTCCATGGGCCAAAATATGCAAAAATTATAGCTCTCAAAATGTGGTGATGCAAAAACTATTTTTTGCAATAAAAGCGTCTTTTAGCGTGACAGCTGCCAATCATAAAAACCTGCTATAAATAGTAAATCAAACCCCCCTTTATCACCCCTTTAGTTAGGGAAAAATAATAAAATTAAAAAAATGTATTTATTTCCATTTTCCCATTAGGGTTAGGGTTGGGGCTAAAGTTAGGGTTGGGGCCAAAGTTAGAATTAGAGTTAGGGTTGGGATTAGGATTAGGGGTGTGTTAGGGTTAGGTTTGTGGTTACGGTTATGATTAGGGTTGGGATTAGGTTTAGGGGTGTGTTGGGGTTAGGGTTGGAGTTAGAATTGGGGGGTTTCCACTGTTTAGGCACATCAGTGGCTCTCCAAATGTGACATGGCGTCTGATCTCAATTCCAGCCAATTCTGCGTTGAAAAAAGTCAAGCGGTGCTCCTTCCCTTCTGAGCTCTCCCATGAGCCCAAACAGTAGTTTACCCCCACATATGTGGTATCAGGTACTCAGGACAAATTGCAAAATAACTCTTGGGGTCTAATTTCTTCTGTTACCCTTGGGAAAATAAAAATTGGGGGCGAAAATATCATTTTTGCGGAAAAAAATTATGATTTTTTATTTTTATGGCTCTACGTTATAAACTTCTTTGAAGGACTTTGGGGTTCAAAGTTCTCCCCACACATCTAGATAAGTTCCTTGGGTGGTCTAGTTTCCAAAATGGGGTCATTTGTGGTGGGTTTCCAATGTTTAGGAACATCAGATGCTCTCCAAACGCGACATGACACCCGCAGACCATTCCATCAAAGTCTGCAATCCATAACGTTACTATTTCCCTTCCGAGCCCTGACGTGTGCCCATGCAGTAGTTTTCTCCCACATATGGGGTATCATCCTACTCAGGACAAATTGGACAACAACTTTTGGGGTCCAATTTAATCTGTTACCCTTGTGAAAATAAAATATTGGGGGGGGTGAAAAAATAATTTCTGTAAAAAAAAAGATTTTTTTGTTTTTACGGCTGTACGTTATAAACTTCTGTGAAGCACTTGGGGGTTCATAGCGCTCACCACACATCTAGATAAGTTCCTTGGGGGGGTCTATTTTCCAAAATGGGGTCACTTGTTGGGGATTTCCACTGTTTAGGCACATCAGGGGCTCTCCAAATGCGACATGATGCCCGCAGACCATTCCATCAAAGTCTGCAATCCAAATGTCACTACTTCCCTTCCGAGCCCCGACGTGTGCCCATACAGTAGTTTTCTCCCACATATAGGGTATCAGCGTACTCGGGACAAATTGGACAACAACTTTTGGGGTCCAATTTCTCCTGTTACCCTTTGGGAAAATAAAAAGTTGGGGACTAAAAGATCATGTTTGTTGAAAAAATATGATTTTTTTATTTTCATGTTCTGGCGTTATAAACTTTAGTGAAACACCTGGGGTTCAAAGTTCTCACCACACATCTAGAAAAGTTCCTTGAGGGGTTTCGCTTCCAAAATGGTGTCATTTGTGGGGGGTTTCCACTGTTTAGGCACATCAGGGGCTCTCCAAACACGACATGGCATCCAGCCAAATCTGTTTTGAAACAGTCAAACGGCGCTCCTTTCCTTCCGAGCTCTGCCATGCACCCAAACAGTGGTTTACCCCCCATATGGGGTACCAGCGTACTCAGGACAAATTGCACAATAACTTTTGGGGACTTGTTACCCTTGGGAAAATAAAAATTGGGGTGTAAAGATCATTTTTGTGGAAAAAATATGATTTTTTAATTTTACAGCTCTACGTTATAAACTTGTGTGAAGCACTTGGGGGTTCAAAGTGCTCACCACAGATCTAGACAAGTTCCTTAGGGGGTCTAGTTTTCAAAATGGGGTCACTTGTGAGGGGTTTCCACTGTTTTTAGGCACATCAGGGGCTATCCAAATTCAACATGGCGTCCAATCTCAATTCCAGCCAATTTTGGTTGGAAAAAGTCAAATGGCGCTCCTTTCATTCCGAGCTCTGCCGTGCACCCAAATAGTGTTTCCCCCCCACATATGGGGTATCAGCGTACTCAGGACAAATTGGACAACAACTTTTGTGTCCAGTTTCTTTTGTTTCCCTTGGGAAAATAAAAAATTGATGACTAAAATATAAATTTTGTGGGAAAAAAATAGGATTTTTTTATTTTCATGCCCGGGCATTATAAACTTGTGTGAAGCACTTGGGGGTTCAAAGTGCTCACCACAGATCTAGATAAGTTCCTTAGGGGTCTAGTTTCCAAAAAGGGGTCACTTGTGGGGGGTTTCCACTGTTTAGGCACATCTGGGGCACTGCAAACGGAACATGACACCCATCAAAGTCTGCATTCCAAAACGTCATTACTTCCTTTCCAAGCCCTGCCGTGCGCCCAAACAGTTCCCCCCCCCACATATGGGTATCAGCGTTGTTAAATTGGACAACTTTTGGGGTCCAATTTTCTTGGGAAAAATCAAAAAATGGAGACTAAAAAATCATTTTTGTGGAAAATTGTTTTTTTTTTTTCACACCCAGGCATTATAAACTTTTGTTAAACACTTGGGGGTTCAAAGTGCTCACAACAGATCTAGATAAGTTCCATAGGGGTCTAGTTTCCAAAATGGTATCACTTGTAGGGGGTTTCCACTGTTTAGGTGCATCAGGTGCTCTCCCAACACGACATGGCGTCCAATCTCAATTCCAGCCAATTTTGGTTTGAAAAAGTCAAATGGCACTCCTTCCCTTATGAGCTCTGCCGTGTGCCCAAACAGTGGTTTTCCCCCACATATGGGGTATTGGCGTACTCAAGAGAAATTGTACAACAACTTTATCTGTCCATTTTCTCCTTTTACCCTTGTGAAAATAAAATGTTTGTTAAAGATCATTTTTGTGACTAAAAAGTTAAATGTTCATTTTTTCCTTCCACGTTGCTTCAGCTCCTGTGAAGGACCTGAATGGTTAATAAACTTCTTGAATGTGGTTTTGAGTAGCTTGAAGGGTGCAGTTTTTAGAATGGTGTCACTTTTGGGTATTTTCTGCCATATAGACCCCTCAAAGTGACTTCAAATGTGAGTTGGTCCGTAAAAAAAATGGCTTTGTAAATTTTGTTGTAAATATGAGAAATCGCTGTTCAACTTTTAACCCTTATAATTTCCTAACAAAAAAAAATTTTGGTTCCAAAATTGTGCTGATGTAAAGTAGACATGTGGGAAATGTTATTTATTTACTATTTTGTGTGACATATTTCTCTGTTTTAAGGGAATAAAAATTCAAAGTTTGAAAATTTCAAAATTTTTGCCATATTTGCATTTTTTTCAAAAATAAACGCAAGTTTTATTGAAGAAATTTTATGACTAACGTGAAGTACAATATGTCACGAGAAAACTATCTCAGAATCGTTAAGATCCGTTGAAGCGTTCCAGAGTTATAACCTCATAAAGAGACAGTGGTCAGAATTTTAAAAATTGGCCCGGTCATTTACGTGCAAACCACCCTTGGGGGTTAAGGGGTTAAGGAATACTTTTTCTTAAAATATGGACATTTTGCAATTTATACATTTTTGCATTTCTTTGGAACTGCACGGTAAAACGTTAACCGAAATGGATGTCTGCCATTTTCAAACATAATACTTATATAACTACAAAAACTGTATAACCCGAGGGAGAACAAGTCACATTTTACCTTTAAATCACAGGGGTAATGTATACTTCTGGTGTTACAACCATGGGGATTCCTTTGTGTAGTTTTATGTGGACAGCCCTGGGCATCCGCTCTGATTTCATGTGTGAGAACTGAACAGATAACTGGAGGGAATACGCTCCCTAAGCCTATTAGTCTAAATGAAAACATATAACATTCTCCAATCTTGGCAGCAAGCCCTATTCCACAAATATATTGTTCGAGAAAAGTGCTGAAGTCAGGAAAGATGCATTGCTGGACAAAGCAGCCATGTAACAGAAGATGTTTTCAGCTGAAGACTCTTTCACATGAGTACATGTGATATCCATCTCTTATCTCTACTGAGTAACGTCTAAGTAAGTGGAGCACTGCACAGACGTATTCCTCAAAGAAGAGGTTGTACAGTCATATGTAGTTATTGCTTTAAGACTTTGTATACCTTTAACATGAAATGTATGTGTTTGCACTGTTATTTGATCTGAATTGAACATTAATGAGCTTTCAGATCACAGGTAAGCTGCTTGATGAGCTCTCTGATGGATTTAGCTGTGCGCAGTGGCGTAACTAGAGTCCGGTGGCCCCCGGTGCAATATTTGATCTGGGCCCCGCTATGCTGGTATATATACAGTGAAATGTAAAAGTTTGGGCACCCCTGGTCAAAATTACTATTATTGTTTTGGGGACTGCCCTATGATTAAACCGCTTCTGTGAAAGTCCAACTCCTCTCTAAGCAAGTTTTCGAAGTAGATGTCCCTCAGCTCTTTCTATTAAATATTTTCCCTATCTAAGAGATCCATTAGATTCCTTTTACATATGTTGACAGCAGCATGCTGTTTGATTGCCTACCATTGGAAGCGAACCTCTCCACCTTCCCAACTAGATCTATATTCTCGCATCAAGGATGTCAGGAATTTTTAGTACCGGGCAGCCCTTAATGACAATACTATAGAGAGATTTAACCTTGTTTGGTCTCCTTTGGATTCCTTTTGGGTCATGTTACATATATGGCCTCTATGAGATGGATATCAATAGGTCAAGGGTAAAAAAGAAAAAAAACAGGCACTGCCGTGACACCTGCAGCCAGCTTATACAGTATATCCATTTTGGGAAAGCTGATTATACCTTGCCCCTAAGATCACAGGTGCTCACCATCAGAAAATACAATTCAGGCAATGTCTATGAGCAATAAAAAAGGTGGCACTCACCGTTCCATTTAAAAGTTCCTTTTATTGGTCCATGTTAAAACATGCAAGCAGGAAGGTTTTCGTGTGGTACACACCGGACGACGGCAGTTTCACGCCTTGTGAGCTTCAACGGGTCCTATTGTTACTGATAGGTCACAACATTCTATATCATATCCCCCTATTTCCTTTTGCCTGAGTCTATGTATTTGTTTGTTCGTGAGCTTTCACACTTTACATACTTGAAAATATTTAACCGAAAGTTAAAGTATTATTATAGAATAATATTGCTTGACAACCTATAAATGATAGTGAAAAATTTAAAATAGTTAAAAAAAATTTCTTCTTTTCCTGTAAAAATTGAAAAATTTATTTCAATAAAAATGTAAAGAAAAAAATTACTTTTATTGTGAATAGTTAAGCAATCTGAAGATGAAATGATCTCTAAGAGGCTAAATTTAAAGATGACACATTTCCTTTGTATTTTATATATACATAAATATATTTTCATCTTTAACATTTTAAAAATTACAAAATTAAAATGGGCTGATTCAAAAGTTTGAGAACTCTGCATGGTTAGTACCTAGTAGCACCCCATTTTGAAAGTATCACAGCTTGTAAACAGTTTTTGTAGCCAGCCAAGAGTCTTTCAATTCTATTTTTAAGGATTTTCATCCATTCTTCCTTGGAAAATTCTTCCAGTTCTGTGAGACTCCTGGGTCGTCTTGCATGCACTGCTATCCTGAGGTCTAGCCAAAGATTTTCATTGATGTTCAGATTGTAAAACCTTCAGCTTGTGCCTTTTGAGGTCTATTGTGGATTTTGACATGTCTTTAGGATCATTATCCATTTGTAGAAGCCATCTTCTTTTCAACTTCAACTTTTGTGCAGATGGTGTTATGTTTGCATTATTATTTGTTGAAATTTAATTGAATCAATTCTTCCTCTACCTGTGAAATGTTCCCCGTGCTATTGGCTGCAACACAACCCCAAAACATAATTGATCCACCCACATGATGAATGGTTTGTGTGATGTTCTTTTCCTGAAATTATGTGTCCTTTTTTCTCCACACATACCTTTGATCATTGTGGCCAAATAGTTCTTTTTTAACTTCAACGGTCCACAGGATTTGTTTCCAAAATGCATCAAGCCTGTTTAGATGTTCTTTTGCATACTTCAGACATTGAACTTTATGGTGAGGATGCAGGAAAGGTTTTCTTCTGATGACTCTTCCATTAATGCCATATTTGTGCAGGTCTCTGAACAGTAGAAAAATGTACCACAACTCCAGAGTCTGCAAAATCTTTCAGAAGGTCTTTTTCAGTCAATCAGGGGCTCTTATTTGCCTCTCTAGCAATACTACAAGCAGCTGTCACTGAAATTTTGCTTGGTCTGCCAGACCTTATCTTGAACTCCACCGTTCCTGTTAACTACCATTTCTTAATTACATTTCGAATTGAGGAAAGAGCAACTTGAAAGTGCTTCGCTATCTTCTTATAGCTTTCTCCTGCTTTGTGGGTTTCCACCATTTTAAATTTCAGAGTGCTAGGCAGCTGCTTAGAAGAACCCATTGCTGCTGTTTTTTAGCACAAAGTTAGAGGAGGCCGGGTTTTATAAAGCTGGGAAATTTGCATCAACTGGCCTTTCCTAACGATGACAGTGGACAAGCTATAACATTAACAGGCTAATTAAGGTCTGAAACCTTGGTCAAAGTTATCTAAGCACATAAATCTCCAAGGATGCCCAAACTTTTGCATTGACCCATTTTCCTTTCTGTGATTTTTAAAATGTAAAAAAGGACAATATATTTTTTTTTGCCTAAAATACAAATGAAATGTGTCATCTTTAACTTTAGGCCTTTTAGAGATCATTTCATCTTCAGCTTGCTTAACCGTTCACAATAACAGTCATTTTGACCAGGGGTGCCCAAACTTTTACATGCCACTGTAAATGTTTTTCATCCTGGTATGTATAGACTGCTCACAAAAAGTTAGGGATATTTGGCTTTCAGGTGAAATTTCAGGTTGATCCTAAAATGCGCTGTCACACCCGCAGGTGGTGTACGTGGTTCGTGGACCCACTGTGCCACAGGGTCAGGCTTACCCAGGAAGGGGCGTAGCTAAGCGGCTACCTGATGTTAACTGAAGCTCCTGATGGTGGAGTCAGACTTCAGCTGCAGGTAGCTGCCTTGTGCCACTCCTCAGAAGTTCCCGATTCTTCAAATGGTACTTCAGCTGACCCAAGAGTCAGGTTCACTGACACGGACGCGAGCTCTGTTCAGGCTACTCCTCGAGCAGGACAGATACTGACAAGGAGTCACAGACAGGACAGGATTCAGAGACTGGATTTAGCAGTTTGGATATATGGAGTACACTGCTCACACAAGTACCAGGGGATATGGTTGAGGCCCTGGCTACATATGGATCAGGGGACAAGATTCAGATGCTGACCACACACAGACCACAAGACGAGGTTCAGGCTCTGTCCAGGGGAGCACATTCAGGAACTGGATGCACAAGGACCAGGGAGCACATTCAGGCACAAGTCACACAAGGACCGGGGGAGCATGTTCATGCACTGGATGCACACATACCAGGGGTTTGGGTTCAGGACATAGCCACACAAGGATCAGGGGACCTAACAACTCACTAGTTTCACTCAAACTAAAGAATCCATGTTGCTTGGGCACCCCCCTATTGAGGAGGTTGCCTTTTATACAAGATGTCTCACAACTATTGGCTGGGGACCACTTGGCAGGTGTAAGCACACTAGGTGCGCCATCGAAAGTCAGTGTGTAGGAAGCAGGGAAATTTGCCAGGTGACGGAGAGGTGACTACGCGGCCACCACTGCGAGTGTGTTGGTGTCCCTGCATGGGGGGGGGGAAGGTGAACCGTGCAGGAGCGCCAGCAAGTGTGTTACATGCACTCTAACCTTTTCAGCTGAACTTAATGTGACCGTCTCTAAACTTTTCAATACATACTGTATGTTCAGCTGTTCAATGTTTCAGTATTTTTTGCACAACTTACTGTTCTCTAACAGGGAGCTTAATGGCAAAAATTACAACAGGTGTTTAATCCATTAATCGCCCAATAAATTTTGTGGCTCAATTAGAATTGGTATTTAATTAGTTCTCCTCATCATGCTGTTCACATTTTGATCTCATCAGACTAAGATGATACATAACAGTTGATCAATAGTTTCTTGCCATTGCGAGGCTTCAAGCAGGATGTTCTTAGACAGAAGTGGCCACTGAGTTTAGAGTGTCACAGTCATCCGCAGGTTGTAACGGAGATATAGAGAGACTGGAAGAGTCATAGAAAGGCATAGAAGTGGACGTCCTTTGGCTGCATCCCACACTGATGACCGCTTCATCGTGAACAATGCCCTTCAGAACTGGATAATAAATCCCACACAACTCCAGGCACATTTAAGTGAGTCGAGAAGCATCCAAGTGTCACGTCAGACCATTCAAAGCTGTTTACATCCGCGTGGTCTGTGTGCTAGATGACCGGCAAGGGTAACTGACCACACCACCAGGCACAAGCATTATCATCTTGCGTGGACAAGGGAGCATCTACACTGGATGAGGGACCAGTGTGCCTCAGTGCTGCTCACTGATGAAAATTGATTCACGCTGAGCAGAGATGATGGTGTAATGTATGTGATACAGTTCATATAGCGTCTTGTGCTTGGGTGCGATGAAAATACTTGAGACACAGGTTGATAAAGAAAGTCTTGTATTGCTTCATACAAATTGGCAAAAATAAACACACAGGTTGCAAACACAGAAGCAGGAGACACAGCAGGCCAGAGTAATCTAAGTTCATCAATAACTCTCCACAACAGATTCAGATCTTCTTCTATGTTACCGCAAGTCCATGCAAACGTGAGGCTTTCAAGAGCAGAGTTCAGAGTCCACAAGTGCTTCAGAGTTTCTCAGTAGAAATGGCTGGAGTACAAGGTCCAAGGCTTCAGGAGTCAGAACACAGGTTCACTGCAGGCTAGATTCTGAAGCACTGATTGCTCAGGTGTGGCTGTTTAAGAAGCAAACGGAGAGAATCAGGGCGGGAACATGCAAGCTGGAAAACTCCATTTTAACTGAGGGCAAGATAGCTGCAGCAAAACAGAAAGCAAAATGGCCGACGAACAAACTGAGTTTCAGAAACAGATACACAGAACCTTACATTACTCCCCCCTTAGGGGCAACCTCCGGATGACCTCAGACCAGGCTTGTGTGGGTACCTCTGATGAAACTGACGGAGCAAGCGAGGAGCATTAACGTTATTGACTGGCTCCCATGAGTTGTCCTCCACTGGGTAGCCCCGCCACTTAATCAGATATTGTAACTGATTTCTATACAACCTGGAATCTAAAATCCTTTCCACCACAAATTCTTCCTGACCATCGACTAGCACTGGGTCAGGGCAAGGAGAAGAACGTCCAGGAAACGTATTGGGTGTTGCAGCCTTTAGTAGGGATACATGAAAGACAGGGTGGATTCTCATAGTTCTGGGCAATTGAAGACGACAAGCAACGGCACTTATAATCTTACTGATTTTATAGGGTCCAATGTACTTATGTCCCAACTTAGACGATGGAATCCTTAACTTAAGATTTCTGGTTGACAGCCAGACCAGGTCTCCTACCTTAAAAGCTGGTGCAGGTTTACGAAATTTATCTGCTGCCTTCTTGTACCTTTCCTGAGCCGATTCCAGATTCTCCTTTAGAAGATCCATATTCTTCTGTAAAGTCGTGACTCTTTCAGCCACTGCTGGCAAAGGCGTCTCTATGGGAAATCGTGGTAGAATGTTAGGATGATAACCTAAATTAGAGAAAAAAGGAGACTGTTTAGTGGAGGCACTCTGAGAGTTGTTGTAAGAGAACTCAGCCAATGGAAGTAGATCCACCCAATCATCCTGTAGGTGGCAGATAAAGCAGCGGAGATACTGCTCCAGGGTTTGATTGGTTCGTTCGGTTTGTCCATTAGTCTGGGGATGAAAAGCAGAAGAAAGGTTTACTTTAATGTCCAATGCTGCACAGAAATTTTGCCAAAACCTAGAAGTGAATTGCACCCCTCGATCCGAAATAACCTCATCCGGTACTCCATGTAAACGAAACACATCTTTAATCATCAAATCTGATGTCTGTTTTGCAGTGGGTAAGCCGACACAAGGGATAAAATGAGCTGCCTTTGTTAAACGATCAACCACCACTAGAATAGTGTTCTTCCCTTGAGAGGTTGGTAATTCCACAATGAAGTCCATAGAAATGGATCCCCACGGGCGGGACGGGGTGGGAAGAGGCTGTAACAGACCAGTTGGTGAAGAGCGAGGTGTTTTGCATCTTGCACAAACCTCACACGAAGTGACATAGTCCAAAACATCCTTCCTACAAGTGGGCCACCAAAAGAAACGAGAAAGAAATTCCTGTGTCTTTAGAATTCCTCTATGCCCGGCTATTTTGGAATCGTGAATGAGTTGCAATACTCTCAATCTGACTGTTTCAGGTATATACAGACGTTGTCCCAGAATCCACACACCATTCTTAAAGACAAGACTTACGTCCCTTGGGGGTTGAGCCAAAAAGAATCCGCATGGTATGCTTCCTTGATGTCTTTAATTAGGTCTTGATGATGAATCACTCCTAGGAATCTAGAGTCAGGAAGAATAGTCTTAGGAGGAGTAATTGGACGTGTCTCTGCTGAGTAAATCCTAGAGAGTGCATCAGCCTTTCCATTGCGCGATCCTGGTCTATAAGAAATAATAAAATTAAATTGGTTTAAGAAAAGATTCCAGCGAGCCTGGCGAGGAGTCAGGCACTTAGCCGACCTGATAAACTCAAGATTACGATGATCTGTCAGAACGACTATTTGCTGTGCAGCTCCTTGAAGAAGGTGTCTCCATTCTTTGAAGGCGGCAATAATGGCCAACAACTCTCTATTGCCCACATCGTAGTTCTTCTCAGCCGAAGACAACTGCTGGGAAAAGAAGGCACAGGGATGCAAGACATTCTTCTCACCTGTTCTCTGAGAGAGTATAGCTCCCACGGCACAGTCTGAAGCATCCACCTCTATTATGAAGGCAAGCTCTGGGTTGGGATGTACTAGGATAGGTGCAGTGGTAAATTTATCTTTTAGACGGGAAAATGCTTCCTGGGCTTGGGGAGTCCAGGAGAACTTAGACTCTTTCCGGGTAAGTTGGGTGATAGGTGACACTACCTCAGAGAAATTTCTAATGAAACGTCTATAGAAGTTTGCAAACCCGATGAAGCGCTGTACCTCCTTCACATTTCTAGGACTTGGCCAATCATTGATGGCTTGGGTTTTACTTCCATCCATACTAATTCCTTGTGTAGACAGTACATACCCCAGAAATTGAATTTCGGTCTTATGGAATTCACACTTTTCAAGCTTGATGTAAAGATGATTTTGTCTTAGACGTTCCAAGACCATTCTCACATGTCCATGATGTTCCTCTGTGGAGTTAGAAAAAATTAAAATATCATCCAAATAAATTACCACGAATGTATCTAGGAGATCCCTGAAGATGTCATTCACCAAGTGTTGGAAAGTGGCTGGGGCGGTACTCAGACCAAAAGGCATAACCAGATATTCAAAGTGTCCATAGCGTGACCTGAATGCAGTCTTCCATTCATCCCCAGGTCTAATACGGACTAAGTTATAGGCCCCACGAAGATCTAGTTTAGAAAAAATTTTGGCATGTCGCACTCTCTCCAATAACTCAGGGATTAAAGGCAATGGATAACGGTTTCTAATAGTAACCTTATTAAGTTCCCTATAGTCTACGCATGGTCTCAGGGATCCATCTTTCTTCTTTACAAAGAATATGGGTGCCCCTGCAGGAGATGAAGAGGGGCGTATGAAGCCCTTGGCTAGATTTTCGTCTATGTACTCTTTTAAAGCCTTCAGCTCGGGCCCCGCCAGGGGTAGATCTTACCAAAAGGTATCTCTGCTCCAGGCAATAATTCAATTGGACAATCATATGGACGGTGAGGAGGAAGCTGGTCAGCGTTCTTCTTGTCACATAAATCCACATAGTCCTGGTATACAGCTGGTAATTCAGGGACTGACATGGTTCCTTTAGGAACAGAGCAAGCTGAAATTTTTTGACTCATCTGTTTCTCTGGAAAGTGTAATTCCTTGGTCTCCCAGTTAATGGTAGGATTCTGAGCCTGCAGCCATGGTAGCCCTAGAATAATGGGAAAGTGAGGAGAAGAGATAAGCATAAAGGACAGTTTCTCTTGATGATCTTTACCCATAAGAACCTTTAAAGGCTCTGTTTCCTGATCCACTGGTCCAGAGGTCAGCAGGGAGCCATCCACAGTTTCCATCTGTACTGGAGCAGCCTTCTTCACTGAACGTATTCCCTGTTTTAGAGCAAAGGAGACATCCATAAAATTTCCACTTGCACCTGAGTCGATCATGGCAGAGCTAGACACCCAGGCTGAGTCAACCCAGAGTTTGATGGAAAGAAAACAGTGAGAATTGTTTTTCTTACAACTCAGCTGGGACACCGCTGAGGAAACTTGAAAGATGGCAGCATTTACACAGTCAACGTCCTCAGAGGTAACGGAGTTTAAGTCCGAGAAATCAAGATCTGTTGCTGCAGCTCTCTCTGGAGCCTGAGGCTCGGACCTGACAGATCCCCTCTCGCAACACTCACAATGAATGAGTGCTGCAGTAGTCTTGCGAGAACGGCTGGGACAGTTAATAATAAAGTGCCCTGACTTACCACAATAAAAACATAGATTCTCCTTAAAACGATGTTCCTTGCGTGCATCACTAACCCGTCGTAGTAAAGAGTCTACCTGCATGGGTTCAGGTTCAGGTTCCCGTGTAATCCTATTCAAAGGTTCCTTAGCTGGAGAGGAAGGTAGGAAAAGGTTAGTACGATTGCTTTCGAACCATCTCTCTTGCCTGCGTTCAGTTAAACGAGTATCAATACGGATGCAGTAGTTAATAAAGTCACCTAACGCAGTGGGAGGGTCGGCACGAGCAAGTTCATCCTTAATTAGTGGGGATAACCCCTTTCGAAAAATAGATTTTTTGGCGGAATTGTCCCAGGTGGTATCAAGGGCCCATCTCCTGAAATCCAAGGCATATTCAGCTACTGAGTGCTTACCTTGGCGCAAAGCTAACATGGCTGCTTCAGCTGTTGCACCTCGATTGGGGTCATCAAACACCTGCCCCATGGCTGAAATAAAATCATCAAGGTGATTCAAACAATCATCCTCAGTCTCAATCAGAGGGTTTGCCCATATCAAAGCCTTGTTGGTAAGCAACATAATTATAGTAAGCACCTTAGATCGTTCAGTAGGAAATTGTGAAGCATGTGCAGAAAAAAAAAGATTACATTGATTAACAAATCCCCTGAATTTTTCACGTTCACCACCAAAACGAAAAGGGGGCAACTTGGGAATCCCAGAACTCGGGGCCACGGCAGGAGCCTGGACTTGCCCCTCCAGAACCTCAATCCTGGCTCGCAAATCCTGAGTAGTCTGTCCAACCACTTGCAAATTGTGATTATTTAGGTCCTGAAGATTTGTAAAACGGGTCTTTAAATTCTGCAAATCTGCAAGGATATTATCAGTCACTCCACAAAGTTCCTTTATGCGGGCCTCCATTTTCCAGATCTTTTAAGACAGGATACTGGAAGAAGAGGAGAGAAAAAAAAACAATAGTGTTCACCTGTGGCAACACTGAAGAAAGAAAAAACTTTAAGGGAACTGCTCACCTGGAATGGTTGTGAGAAGTCACAACCACTATCATCACAGAAAGCTTTCAACCAGACATCTGATATCCAGAGTTTCAGCAGACAAAAAGAGAAGAGAGAAAAAAAAAAAAACAATAGTGTTTACCTGTGATAACACTGCAGAAAAAAAACTTAAGGGAATTGCTCACCTGGAATGGTTGTGAGAAGTCACAACCACTGTCATCACAGAAAGTACAACCGGACATCCGATATCCACAGTACAGCAGACAAGCCTTTCCAGACCCAGCAGACACTAACGTTTGGCTTCAGAATCTTGTAATGTATGTGATACAGTTCATATAGCGTCTTGTGCTTGGGTGCGATGAAAATACTTGAGACACAGGTTGATAAAGAAAGTCTTGTATTGCTTCATACAAATTGGCAAAAATAAACACACAGGTTGCAAACACAGAAGCAGGAGACACAGCAGGCCAGAGTAATCTAAGTTCATCAATAACTCTCCACAACAGATTCAGATCTTCTTCTATGTTACCGCAAGTCCATGCAAACGTGAGGCTTTCAAGAGCAGAGTTCAGAGTCCACAAGTGCTTCAGAGTTTCTCAGTAGAAATGGCTGGAGTACAAGGTCCAAGGCTTCAGGAGTCAGAACACAGGTTCACTGCAGGCTAGATTCTGAAGCACTGATTGCTCAGGTGTGGCTGTTTAAGAAGCAAACGGAGAGAATCAGGGCGGGAACATGCAAGCTGGAAAACTCCATTTTAACTGAGGGCAAGATAGCTGCAGCAAAACAGAAAGCAAAATGGCCGACGAACAAACTGAGTTTCAGAAACAGATACACAGAACCTTACAGATGGCTGCAAACGATGTTGGAGATGTCAAGGAGAGCACTATGCATCAGCCACTGTTGTCACCAGACAAGCCTTTGGTGATGGTGTTGTTAGTATGGGCAGGTGGATCTAGTCAATATAGAAGAGCCGTACATTTTGTGAACGGTACAGTCACAAGCCTCTACTACTTGAATTACATAATTAATCCAGTCATTATGCCTCTGCACAAACAACACAGGCCGAATTTATTCTCCATGGATGACAATGCTCCAGCTCATTGAGGTTGCATCATTAGGGAACGGCTGCTGGACACTGAGGTACCTCAAATGGAGTGGCCTGCACTTTCTCCAGAGAAGAATCCCACAGAAAATCTATGGGAACAGCTGAGTCGCAGTATAGAGGATCTTAACTCTGTACCCCAGAACCTCAATGATTTGAGGGACACCCTTCAAGAAGAGTGGGATGCCATTCCTCAGCAGACAATAACTCCACTTGTGAACAACTTGAAACATCCTTGTCAAGCTATAATTGATGCTCAAGGCCCCATGACATTGACATTTTTTGTTGGGGTATACCCATCACGGTTGTTGGCTTTTGATCCAATAAATTGTTTGAGATGAGGCAATCACCATTGCTGCTTCTACTTAAATGTCCTACCTTCATGATAAAATATCACTGTAGCGTGAACCTTTTGTTTTCCATAAATTTCACCTGAAATCCAAATATATCTAACTTTTTGTTAGTGTATGTATGTGTGTATATATAAATGTATGTACATATATAAACTGCTCAAAAAAATAAAGGGAACACTTAAACAACAGAATATAACTCCAAATAGATCAAACTTCTGTGAAATCAAACTGTCCACTTAGGAAGCAACACTGATTGACAATCAATTTCACATGCTATTGTACAAATGGAATAGACAACAGATGGAAATTATTGGCAATTATCAATACACACTCAATAAAGGAGTGGTTCTGCGGGTGGGGACCACAGACCACATCTCAGTACCAATACTTTCTGGCTGATGTTTTGGTCACTTTTGAAAGTTGGTTGTGCTTTCACACTTGTGGTAGCATGAGACACACTCTACATACAACCCACACAAGTAGCTCAGGTAGTGCAGCTCATCCAGTATGGCACATCAATGCGAGCTGTGGCAAGAAGGTTTGCTGTGTCTGTCAGCGTAGTGTACAGTGGGTCAGTAATGGTGTGGAGTGGCATTTCTTTGGAGGGCCGCACAGCCCTCCATGTGCTCGCCAGAGGTAGCCTGACTACCATTAGGTACCGAGATGAGATCCTCAGACCCCTTGTGAGACCATATGCTGGTGCAGTTGGCCCTGGGTTCCTTCTAATGTAGGACAATGTCAGACCTCATGTGGCTGAAGTGTGTCAGCAGTTCCTGCAAGATGAAGGCATTGAAGCTATGGACTGGCCCGCCCATTCCCCAGACCTGAATCCAATTGAGCACATCTGGGACATCATGTTTCGCTCCATCCACCAACGTCACGTTGCACCACAGACTGTCCAGGAGTTTGCGGATGCTTTAGTCCAGGTCTGGGAGGAGATCCCTCAGGGGACCATCCGCCGCCTCATCAGGAGCATGCCCAGGCGTTATCCCTTATCAGGAGCATGCCCAGGCGTTGTAGGGAGGTCATACAGGCACGTAGAGGCCACACACACCACTGAGCATCATATTGACTTGTTTTAAGGACATTACATTCCACTTTAATTTTGTGGGTGACTCCAATTCCAGGCCCCTACTGGTTAATAAATTTGATTTCCATTGATGATTTTTGTGTGATTTTGTTGTCAGCATATTCAACTTTGTACAGAAGAAAGTATTCAATGAGAATATTTCATTCATTCAGATCTAGGATGTGTAATTTGAGTGTTCCCTTTATTTTTTTATACCCTCCATCCTAGTTTATACAGTGTGTCCCCCCATCCGGGACCCACCTGCTATATATAGGCCCTCTCCTATGATTTAGTAGCCGAGGAGGACAGCAGCCAAAATAGCCTAGGCAACCAGACACCCAGAGAGGTTGGTAACTAGTGGATTGCAGACCACTAAACTGACAGCACAACTAGAAGCAGCCGTGGGACATGCCTACGGTGCCCTAGACGCCTCAACACAGCCGGAGAGCTAACTAAGCCTAAAGAGAGAAAGGGGAAAGATAACTGTCCCGGAGTAGAGCCCCCAAAGGAATAGAGAGCCCCCAAACATATATTGGCGGTGAGACAAGATGAAATACAAACACAGGCAGAAAATAGAGCAAGCAAATGCTGGGGCCCAAGCTGTCTAGATAGAATAGGACAGTAAAGAATACTGTCTGCAACCCAGCAAAAAACTCTAAGAAAAACTCCCACCAGTCTGATACGTAAAAATACTGAGACCACACGATCTCTCCCCCACTAGATCAGACTCTGGTGTGAACTGGTAGCAAATCAGCAGATATTGAAATAATAGAGAACTGAAACTACATAAACAGTGGCAAATGAGAAACAGAGTCCAGCGCAGGCCCCCGGAGGGGAACCCGGCTGAACAAATCCAAAAGGGCAGAAAACTGAGATAGACAAAAACAAATGCCACAGATATAAACAGCAAATAACTTATCTGAAAGTTGCAGGACAAGCAGGAAGCAAGCTGACTTCCAAAAGAGACCAGAAAGCAACAAATCACCGGCGAGGATCATGGAACGGTAGCTCACTTATATCTCCCCAGTCAGTCCCACCTGATTGCCACTCATCGAACCCATGTGATTGACTTCTGTTATCCAAAGCAGCTTCATTACTGTCAGCAGCCACCAGAGGGAGCCCAAACTCCAAAGTCAGATCCAGAGTGTTCACAACAGCCCTCCATCCTGGTATATATGTTCTCCTTCCTGGCCCTGTCCTGGTATATATATCCCCCATCCTGGTATATATGTCCCTTATCCTGGGACATATCCTGGTACATGTCCCCCATTCGGCCGCTGTTCTTTAATACAATTTAGAAAATAAACAATTCTACTCACCTTCCCTTTGCTCTCACGCCATGCGGTGTCCTCTTCTAAAGCCGGCAGCTGACTTCACTTGAATGAGACTGAACAGCAGTACCAGCAAGACCAAGTATTTTAAAAGGGTTTCCAATACTCAAACAACCCCTTCTCAATTCCTCATGTTTCCCCTTGTAAAATAAAAACACTTATAGTCACCTCCAGTGGCGGCACTGTTCCAGCGGTGTTGGCATTGGCTCCCCAGGGATTGTATTACATTATGTCATGTGACAATCAGCACTGGCTTCACTCTCCCCGAATTTGGACAGATCATATACTTCACATGAAAGCAGCAGCAGCTCTGACTTTGTGTGATATGTTTTCACACAAAACAGATGAAGTATTTAATGCCAGAACATCCAATTTTGCCAGTGTTTTAGGAGCTCCCAAAAATACATAAAGACAGGTTTCTATCATCTCTGACCAAGTAGAGCATGAATTGGGTCTTAGAATGAGTCAGCGCCTTGCTAGGGGACATCACAGAACCATTGGAAAGCAAAAACTGACTTGAAGCGCCTAGAATGAAGCAAGTGTGAACAGGTGCAAAAAGACCACACAATCTGCCAAATTATATGCAAATATTGAATATGTGAAATTTAATCTGCATTACTTATATATACACAGTATACTTATAAAATTAGGGTATTGAGGCCCCAATTCACCATTGTAGTTTCTCCAGTTTTCTGGAGTTATGTCACATTTGAACCACTTTTTAAGTTGTTGGTTTTTTTTTTTACTCTGCTTATCCAGATGTTTTAGACATATTAATGAAATGTCACTTTAACCAAATGTCGCATTTTTTTTCTGTCCCTCTGGTACTACATCATGCTGCTGTCAGATTACATATACTGCGGATATATTCCCTTTAACAGCAAGTAGACAATGAATTTTCAACAATTATTGAGGTGATAACCAAGTTAATATATGCCTTGAAAAGAATTATTTGATTGCTTACAACTGAGAACGTATGAAAAATTGTTAATGCATATATCTTCTTGTGTAAATAGACCCTTATTTAGGACAGAGTCCAAACTACCAAGGAATCTCCACTTCATCCTAAACAGGTGAGAACGCATCAAGATAAATGCATTGTGCCAAATATATTATAGCGATGTTTCAACCCATTACAGGTGTTTAACAAACATACTGTACACAGGAAGAACAGGACTGGTTTAAATAGTACAACACATAGGGTCCCACAAATCAATGTGCAGAAAGCGGCCCCCTATGTTTTGTGCATCACATAAGACCGATAAAAACCATGCATAGAGATAGAACCATTACTGTTATGATTTGGTAACTGAGGAGAGCAGGCAAAAAAGGAAATACACCAGAGCAGTTGGAAACTATGAGATTGCAGTACCCTGACTAACCACCACAACTAGAGGCAGCCGTGGAGCGTTCCTACGTTGGTCCTAAACGCCTCGTCACAGCCTAAAAAACTAACTACACCTAAAGATAGAAAGAGGAAAGCTATCTGCCCCGGAGCAGATCCCCAAAGAACATAGAAAGCCCCCAAACATGTAATGGCGGTTAGACAAGAAGAAATACTGACACAGACAGAAAATAGTATGAGCAAACGTTGGGGCCCAAACTTACTAAATAGAAAAGGATAGGAAGGGCACTTACTGCAATCCCAAAAAACCCTGAAAAGCACCAACTCTACTAATTTAAAAAAAACCTGAGATCACACGACCTCTACCACCTAAATTAGTTCTCTGGTGTAACCAAAGACAAAACAGCAGCCACTGAAAAAACTGGAAAAAGCAAAAGTACAAACAACAGTGGCTGAACTGAACTGAGAGGCAAAAGCCCCCGGAAGGGACCCTGAAGGCCCCCACAGAAGTGCAGGACAAAATGCAAAAATCAAGCACAAAAACAAAAAGAAGAAAATGTCTTATCTGTTAGCAGGAGATTCAGACACGACACAGCAGGCTACCAAGGAAACAGGAATCAAGGATTGAGACCAGAACAATTGATCACCGGCAACCCTGATGGGAAGGTGACTCCCTTATATAAGACCAGTCAGTAACACCTGATTCCCAATCCTCACAATCTTCACTGGACAGTCCAGTACCATTTGTAACCACCAGAGGGAGCTTCTGCTCAGAACTCATTTCCAGCTTATTCACAACAGTACCCCCCCCTTGAGGAGGGGTCACCGAACCCTCATTTGAGCAACCAGGTCGGTCAGGATGAGTTCTATGATACGCACGGATGAGTCTCCTAGCATGGATGTCCGAAGCAAACACCCAAGAATTGTCTTCCTGACCATAACCTCTCCATTTAACCAAATACTGGAGTTTCCGTCTAGAAAAACGAGAATTCAATATTTTCTCAACCACATACTCCAGATTGCCCTCAACCAAAACAGGGTCAGGGGGCGCAGCCATAGGAACCACTGGCTCAACAAACCTCTTCAACAAGGACTTGTGGAACACGTTATGGATCTTAAATGTCCCTGGAAGAAGCAAACGAAAAGAAACAGGGTTAAGAATCTCCATGATCTTATAAGGTCCAATGAACCTAGGCTTAAATTTAGGAGATGCCCTCTCATAGGAATATTTCTTGAGGACAACCAGACCAAGTCCCCCACTTTAAACCGAGGACCATCAGTCCTATGCCGGTTAGCAAACCGCTGGGCCCTCTCCTGAGAGAGGGACAACCTCCACTACCTGGTCCCAAATCTGTTGCATACGATCCACAACAGAGTCAACACCCGGGCAGACAGAAGCCTCCGTCTGTCCTGAAGAAAATCGAGGGTGAAACCCAGAATTACAGAAAAATGGAGACATCAAAGTGGCAGAGCTAGCCCTATTATTAAGAGCAAACTCAGCCAAAGGCAAAAAGAGACCCAGTCATCCTGATCAGCAGACACAAAGCATCTTAGATAAGTCTCCAATGTCTGGTTTGTTCTCTCAGTTTGACCATTGGTCTGAGGATGAAACGCCGAGGAGAAAGACAATTGAACACCAATTTTAGAACAAAAGGTCCTCCAAAATCTGTAAACAAACTGGACTCCTCTGTCAGACACAATGTTCTCAGGAATGCCGTGTAAACGAACCACGTGCTGAAGGAACAAAGGCACCAATTCAGAGGAGGAAGGCAATTTAGGTAATGGCACAAGATGTATCACTTGGAAAACCTATCGCAAATCACCCAGATGACGGTCATTCTCTGAGAAACAGGAGATCGGAAATGAAATCCATAGAGATATGGGTCCATGGTCTCTTGGGCACAGGTAATGGCATCAACAAACCACTAGAACGAGAGCAAGGCTTGGAGCGAGAGCAAGTCCCGCAGGACTGCACAAACTCCCTGACATCACGAGACAAGGTAGGCCACCAAAAGGACCGACCAACCAAGTCCCTGGTACCAAAAATTCCGGGATGACCGGCCAACGCGGAACAATGAATCTCAGACATTACACTCTTTTTCCACTGGTCCGGGACAAACAATTTCCCAACAGGGCAGCGCTCGGGCTTATCTTCCTGGCACCCCTCCAGAGCCAGTCTCAAATTGGGCGAGATGGCAGAAAGAACTACACCCTCTTTCAAAATAACAGAAGGATCAGATAACTCAGGAGAGTCCGCCAGGAAACTCCTCGAGAGGGCATCCGCCTTAACATTTTTAGTGCCAGGAAGAAATGAAACCACAAAATTAAAATGTGTGAAAAACAAGGCCCACCTGGCCTGTCTAGGATTAAGTCGCTTGGCAGATTCCAGATAAACTAGATTCTTATGGTCAGTAAGGACCACCACCTGATGTTTGGCTCCCTCCAGCCAATGTCTCCACTCTTCAAAAGCCCACTTCATGGCTAATAACTCCCGATTACCCACGTCATAATTACGTTCAGTGGAGAAAATTTTCGAGAGAAAAAGGCACAAGGGTTACTTTTAGAGGTCTCAGGATCTCTTTGGGACAAAACGGCACCTGCCCCAATTTCAGAGGCATCAACCTCCACCTGAAATGGTAGAGAAACATCAGGCTGCCGTAGAACAGGAGCAGAAGTGAATCTCTGCTTAAGTTCCTGAAATGCAGAGACTGCCTCAGGAGGCCAATTCACCACATCAGAACCCTTCTCGGTCAAATCAGTTAATGGTTTAACAATAACAGAGAAATTACCAATAAATTTATGATAAAAATTGGCAAAACCCAAGAATCTTTGAAGAGCCTTTAAAGAAGTAGGTTGGACCCAATCACAGATAGCCTGAACTTTGACCGGGTCCATTTCAATAACAGATGGGGACAAAATGAAACCCAGAAATGAGATCCTCTGAACGCCAAAAAGACACTTTGATCCCTTCACATACAGAGCATTCTCTCTCAAAATCTGGAACACAGTCCGAACATGTTTTACATGAGAGTCCCAGTCATTGGAAAAACTCAAGATATCATCCAAATAAACAATCAGAAATTTATCCACAAAATCCCTGAAAATGTCATTCATGAAGGACTGGAAGACAGAAGGAGCATTAGTGAGCCCAAAGGGCATCACAAGGTACTCAAAATGCCCTTCAGGGGTATTAAATGCCGTCTTCCATTCATCCCCGTGCTTAATGCGAATAAGGTTATATGCCCCCCTGAGGTCAAGCTTGGTAAACCAAGTAGCGTTTTTCACCCTGGAAAACAGATCAGAGATCAAGGGTAACGGATATTGATATTTCACAGTAATATTGTTCAAGAGACGATAATCAATACACGGCCTTAATGAACCATCCTTTTTGGCCACAAAGAAAAAACCGGCACCTAAGGGTGAAGAGGATGGTCTGATATGACCCTTCTCCAATGACTCCTTGATATAAGACCGCATAGCGTCATGTTCAGGTACAGACAAGTTAAAAAGGCGACCTTTAGGGAATTTACTACCAGGCACTAATTCAATAGCGCAGTCATAGCTTCTATGGGGAGGTAAGGATGCAGATTTACTTTCGCTAAACACATCAGAAAAATCAATCAAAAAGTCAGGAACATCCTGAGCCTGGGGGGAGGCAGAAAAAACAGGAGTGTTGGTATTAACACATTGACAGCCCCAACTGGTAACAGACACAGATTTCCAATCCAAAACAGGATTATGAGACTGTAACCAAGGGAAACCCAGTACGATAATGTCATGCAGATTATACAGAACCAAAAATTTGCAACTCTCCTGATGATCAGGTTCTACCCTCATTATCACCTGAGTAGAGAACTGAGGTTTATTCTCAGCCAAAGGGGTAGAATCGATCCCCAGTAGGGGAATAGACTTCCGTAGGGGTATCAAGGGAAACCCACAACGTTTAGCAAAATCAAAATCCATCAGGTTAATAGCTGCTCCAGAATCAACAAAAGCCTGAGCAGAAAATGAGGACAGAGAGCATATCAGGGTAACAGTTAACAAAAACTTAGTCTGAACACTACCCAAGACAACTGAGCGAGCAAAACGTCTTCCCCGCTTAGGGCAGACAGAAATAGCATGAGAGGCATCACCACAGTAGAAACATAACCCATTGTGCTTTCGAAATTCATGATGCTGTGCCCCAGAAACCACTCTATCACACTGCATGGATTCAGAAGCAGGTTCACAAGGCAACATTATTCCACGCATACCTTTCCGCTCACGCAAACGTCTGTCAATTTGAATCGCTAATGACATAGAATCATTGAGACCAGAGGGAACAGGGAATCCCACCATAACATCCTTTACATTATCTGACAGTCCCTTCCGAAAAAGAGCTGCCAAAGCGTCGTCATTCCATTTGGTCAGGACTGCCCACCTACGGAATCTCTGACAGTATAACTCAGCATCTTCAAGCCCCTGACTTAATGTCAACAAAGTTTTTTCAGCTTGATCAGTGACATTAGGCTCATCGTACAATAACCCCAAAGCCTGAAAAAACGCATCAACATCACTCAAAACAGGATCCCCAGGTGTCAGGGAAAAAGCCCAATCCTGAGGGTCGCCGCGCAGAAGAGAGATGACAATTTGAACCTGCTGCGCTGCGTTCCCTGAGGACTTAGATTTTAAGGCAAAAAACAATTTACAGTTATTTTTGAAATTCAGAAACTTAGCTCGATCCCCTAAAAACAAATCTGGCATGGGAATCCTAGGTTCCACAACAGGCAACCTAGCAAGATAGGTAGCAATACTCCGAACTTCAGTGGCAAGCTGATCCACACGGCCAGACAACTGTGCAAACTCCATTGAGAAAAAAATATATATATCCTCCTCAGCACCCAGAGATACAGAGGAAAAAAAAATGCAACAAACAGAAAAAAAAAAAAATCTCTGACAACTCTGACAACTTTTTTCTTTCACAATATTTTTCCCTTCTGTGAGTACCATATAATTTTCAGTTTAGGCCGGTGATACTGTTATGATTTGGTAACTGAGGAGAGCAGGCAAAAAAGGAAATACACCAGAGCAGTTGGAAACTATGAGATTGCAGTACCCTGACTAACCACCACAACTAGAGGCAGCCGTGGAGCGTTCCTACGTTGGTCCTAGACGCCTCGTCACAGCCTGAGAAACTAACTACACCTAAAGATAGAAAGAGGAAAGCTATCTGCCCCGGAGCAGATCCCCAAAGAACATAGAAAGCCCCCAAACATGTAATGGCGGTTAGACAAGAAGAAATACTGACACAGACAGAAAATAGTATGAGCAAACGTTGGGGCCCAAACTTACTAAATAGAAAAGGATAGGAAGGGCACTTACTGCAATCCCAAAAAACCCTGAAAAGCACCAACTCTACTAATTTCAAAAACACCTGAGATCACACGACCTCTACCACCTAAATTAGTTCTCTGGTGTAACCAAAAACAAAACAGCAGCCACTGAAAAAATGGAAAAAGCAAAAGTACAAACAACAGTGGCTGAACTGAACTGAGAGGCAAAAGCCCCCGGAGGGGACCCTGAAGGCCCCCACAGAAGTGCAGGACAAAATGCAAAAATCAAGCACAAAAAGAAGAAAATGTCTTATCTGTTAGCAGGAGATTCAGACATGACACAGCAGGCTACCAAGGAAACAGGAATCAAGGATTGAGACCAGAACAATTGATCACCGGCAACCCTGATGGAAGGTGACTCCCTTATATAAGACCAGTCAGTAACACCTGATTCCCAATCCTCACAATCTTCACTGGACAGTCCAGTACCGTTTGTAACCACCAGAGGGAGCTTCTGCTCAGAACTCATTTCCAGCCTATTCACAACACATTACATATAATCTCAAATATTGAATTCCAATAGCAAAATTCAAAAAGTGCAAGATAAAAACTGCCAACATCCACCAATATTAGTCAAGTGACACCATAACTAAACAACATAGATTATGAGTATAGAAGTAACTGTGCACACCAGCCGACCAATTATGTCTGACACCCAGTTGTCTGGATTTGCGGAACTATCCTAAGGACTATTGTTGCAGGTTGGAGATGGACACGTGCTATGGCCGTGGTATTTGTCGTCTGAATTTGAGTAATGTTGCTGGCTGGAGCTGGATACATGTGCTATGGTCGTGGTATACATCTGGAGGAGCATGGACTGTGACTACAGACTATACTGGCGGGAGATACAAAGGTTGTGGGCTAACCAAAAGTTGGGAGACAGTGTGTATCGCCTAGCAAGGGGCAGTGTAACTACTAGCCTCGGGTGGGGATCTTGTGGAATGGAGATCATTGCATTGTGGCCATATAACCGGAATTGCTATAAGACCACGCATGTAATTAATAAAAAATTAGTTGTATTGTTAATGTCATAGTTCCACCCCTCAGGGTGTCTGGGATGCAGTTACTGACAGCTCTGCTGTCCAATCTCTGCATGCTGAGCTGTCAGTGTGTTTGACAGCTGGACTAGTCAGTCTGTGACTGGGAGGCGTTGGCAGCCTCCAGGTGTTCACTATCCCAGGTAATTGTTATGCCTACTTAATTGAGCAGCTTCTCCCAGACCACTGCCAGACGTAAATTCATCTTGTGAGCTTTGTGCTCCCTGTGCCCTGAGTTCTATATGCTTTATCTGTTGCCTGACCTTGGACTTCGTTCTGACCATCTCCTGTTTAACCCCTTCAGCTCTGATCCGTTATCCTTCCAGTACTCTGACCTCGGAACGTTACCTGACTACGCTTTTGCCTCTTCCTTCTGTTTATGACGTACCCTCCTGGCTTCTGACCTTGGACTCCCTGACCACTCTGACTCACGGCTTAGCTATGAGAAGTGACTAGCGTCACAATTAACCTGCCTAGGTGATTTTTACAACCCACAACCTCAGATCTTCACAAGGGCTTTATACAGAAATATTCATTTTTACATCAGAAGCATGCATTTTTTTGTACTATCTTTTTCTATTGTAAATCTAATAAATTTGATTTTTTTTTCTGTACACAATATGTTCATCATTTATTCTTAGTCGATATAACTTTACCCTATGTTCATAATGGCTAATTCTCCATGTTATGGGTTTGTCTCTAATGATGTCATAGCTTCCATTTACTGAGGGTTTTTCTTGGGTGGCAATAGACATACTTGTGATGGCAAAATGGGGGGCCTCCTGACTGTCCCCTGACCAATGATGTTAGGAGGTAAGACTTGGCTACCGTAATTTTAATGTAAACACCTGATCCTATAGTTCTGCAGGGAGACCTTCCTCTGCCAGACCTTCACTCTCCCCTTTGAAAACTCTGAACATTGGCAGCTTGGATTTTAAATCCATGGGTGTTATTTATGTCCCGCAATGGTCGTGGAGTTCAATGTAGATGACAGAACTTGCAAAAAACTTGAGTTTGCTATAGATTAGCTACACATTCACACAAAATCTGAAAATCTATTTTAAAGAAAATCTTTTCTCAAAGTTTATATATAAACTTAGATACCCTGGAACTTTTGTAGCAATTTTATGCTGGTCCCCAGCTATTCCATGGTATCACATACCAGACTTGCAATCAATAATAGGCTACAGCGGTCACGTGATGGCATGACATGAATGTGGACTGACTAGTCGTGGAGAATACTAGTGTCTTTTTGTTGTTTGTTTGTTTTTTATTTATTTTAGGCAATCCGCAATGGAAAATCTGATGAGGATTTGCTACTGCAGATTTTCCTGGTGCTTCGTCTACAATTGCAGTTGAAATTTTTAGCAGTTAGCACTGTAGCCTTGCAGCGCTGGGGTCCTGGGTTCAAATCCCACCAAGGACAGCGTCTGTAAGCAGTCTGTATGTTCTCCCGTATTTGTGTGGGTTTCCTCCAGTTTCCTCCCACATTGTGCCAATAATGTATGTTAAGCGTAGTGGAATTAATGGCGCTATATAAATGAGTAAAATAAAAATAAATGAATGTAGCAAACACAGTTCTATGTGGCACCCTTTGCTGTATATGTTCTTTTTATGCAGAAAGTGTCGAAAATCTATGAAGTATAAATGCTGCGCTCATCGACAAATAATGCGGAGAATGAAGACACGAATATGGGAACGCTGAAAAAACAAGGCAGGCTCAGATCTACGACTCTCACTGAAAGATCACGGATAGATTGAATAATAATGAAGAGAGGACAGTATCGCTGCTTCTAAAGAATATCCCATTGAAAGCTTTGGGTAACAAAGAGCACAAAGCGTCTATTTACTGCCATTAGTAATTTGTGATTACGTAACTCCAGCATGACAGACAGCGAGAACACCAATGTCACCATTATCAATTTCTTTGTAGCCATGCACTGTAGGGGAGACATTTTCTCGTAGAAATTATTTAATTGCTTGTCTTTAAAAAGAAACATTTTACAGAATATCACTATCATTTTTTTATGTCCAGAGTCCAGATATTACAGCTATATAAAAATTTAATCTGTATAAAGGACTGTACTAGATTAGGAAAAAAATCGTCTGCTTTCTTGCCGAAGTAGCACCACTTGTGTGCATGGGCACGGACGGTCTTGTATTGAGGTATTCATTTGTACAGTAGAATCCCTTTACTAGAGCAAAAGAAAAAATGCTTCCAAAAAGTGCACATGTCCATTAAAGGGGATTTTCCATAAAGACCACCTCTGTCCATATGCCCTACTAGGAGTTGTTCATTGCATGGAAAGTTTTCACTAGTGGCATATTTGTGTACATACTATTTTTTGATCACTTTATAGTCCTTTTTTTAAGGATGGCTGAACAAAAAACAGCAGAATTGTTTTTTTAATGTTTTAGTACTTTTGCACTAGGAAATAACTTTTTAAAGTATTTTTTTTTTGTTGGTCATCATGTTCTGAGAACCATAACTATTTTTTTGTGTGCAGAGCTGTCATGTCTTTATTGCGTAACAAGCTGTAGCTTTTATTGCATCCGAGTTCCATCCCAAGTGAGTGGGAGATGAGGAGCAGTACCTGGGAAGGCACCAAGCGCTGTACTGTGCGTACTGTTCCGGCCAACTGGATGTAAACAGTGATCCGGGCCAGAACAGCAAAGTTCTGAAAATTCTTACGATAGAAGGAAGGCACCAGACACTAGGCTCATTGTATAGAAAAAGATGAGAATATTGGCACAAGAATGTCACCAGTTTGTTGACACCTCTGATGGACAACACTGCAATGAAGAACGCTACATCCCAGGTCTCGATAGAAAAGCCTATACAGCATCTAGCACCAAGTTGAGGTCCCACGGACCACAGGATGGGGCAAGAAGGAATAACTTGACGTGAGAATTGGTGGCCAGAAACCTCTGAAATAGAATGGAAGTTGAGACTTACATTAAAATGGCTGCAGGGTCAACTGAAAAAAAAGCATGGGGTGGGGACATTGATGGAATCTCCCCCTCAAAGATGGGGAGCCTTAAAAAGTACGATTAAATATGTGAAATTAAGGGCTTTCTCAATTTGCTCATTGACTGGAAGACCTGATCTAGAAGTCCAGAGGGTTTTTAGTCAATGGCACCACAACTGTGACATAAAAATCAAGCAACTGAAATGTAAGTGGAAGAGGGGACACTTGTAAAGGTATATCTAGATGCTATGGGGTTAACAATGTGTGTGAACCAGGAGAGGTGCTTGGTTGGCAGAGGAAGAGTTGGGAACATGTGACAAACATTGGCGTGAGACTACTGGGTCGCCAAAGCTTCGGAGGCATTAGCTAGAGGAATGATGGCCCTGTACTAATTGGAGAACCTTATAAAGTTAGCCGTTCACACAGCACTCCTCAGGGTGCTTGCTTGTGGTAGATAATCCAAGTTTTCTGAAAAAAGGTTAATGTATGTAGGACTAATACACCTTTTTGCAACAAACTTGTAGTGCGTCCTCAATATTCCAATATAATTGTAGAACCCTGTGTTTCCTCCTGGTTAAACAGATTGACGTCTGGGATGAGTCAATGTTGAATCATAGTATCTGGGATGAGTACACCACTCTCCTAGCCTCTCCGCAGTTCTCTGTAAATATAGTTGGTGGCCCAGTTGCTTATTCCTGCAATATGAATTGCAAAACTACACAACAGATCTGTTCTCAACCCAGAAGAGGGCCTTGGAAAATTCTTGCATGGCTGGTTTTGCTGCGATTTCCACCCTGGGTATGCCATTTCAGTGGAGGTACAGTTGTGCTCAAAAGTTTACATACCCTGGCAGAATTTTTGCTCTCTTGGCCTTTTTTCAGAGACGATGAATGATAACACCAAAACTTTTTCTCCACTTATGGTTAGTGGTTGGGTGAAGCCATTTATTGTCAAACTACTGTGTTTTCTCTTTTTAAATCATAATAACAACCCAAAACATCCAAATGACTCTGATCACAAGTTTACATACCCTGGTGATTTTGGCCTGATAATATGCACAGAAGTTGACACAAATGGGTTTGAATGGCTACTAAAGGCAACATCCTCACCTTTGACCTGGGACAAATGCCAGGAAAATTGTTCAGGATGCAAAGAAAAACCCACAAATAACATCAGCTGAAATCCTGGACTCTGAAAACTAGCGGTGTGGCTGTTTCAAGATGCACAATAAGGAGGCTCTTGAAGAAAAATGGGCTGCATGGTCGAGTCGCCATGATGTCACTGTGGACAGTATAAATAACGGCATGTATTACTCAGTTTGTATTAGCCTGCACCGGCTCTTATTTTAAACTAATTTTATTGAAAAAAAAACAAACATGAAAATATACTGCATTATTATCGCTCATGATAAGCATCATAACCAGGAAATACACAAAAACATAAAATTCCCTTATTATACTTACAGGTTAGCAGAGTAGTTGGACAGAGCTTCAGTAAGGGCTGCACCCGAGGACTGGGTGACAGACGAATCACAACACTTACCCCACACATTTTTACACTTTTGAGAGCCCCTATTTTTAAACACTATTTTTTGGTAGTAAATTGCAGTATTTACTATTTTTTCCATTCAGCTATAGGGAGCGGTCTCTGCCGAATCTAGCGCATAGCAGTAACCTCCTGCCCATAGAGTGCTCCTCTCAAGACAACAAAATCCCCTATCATCATCAGACCATAGTTCTTCATCTGTCTCAGCTGTGTAATATATAGGCGCTGCTACCACTTCTGATAAAATGTTTACAACTTCTGACCAAAAGTGATGAATCTCAGAACAATCCCAAATAAAATGCCAGAAACCAGAGTGTGGCGTCACCTATAACAGCAGTGGTGCGGCACTCTGCCCTTCCTACACAGCCTGGAAGGAGTTCTGTAGCTCCGAAGCTGTCTGTTAATGTAGGTAGTAAACTCTGCCATTTGACTTTGACAGGCAACCGAGTGGAGGAAACTTTAACACTCAGTAAGGCTATGCATAACGCTGAGTTTTTAAGAGGAGTTTTTTTGAACGTTAACTCTCCAAATCTCAAAACTTCTAAAGAGCTGTCAGTTTTCTGCTCGGTCTCAGCAAAAACTCTGTGTGCACATTCCCTTAAATGGATATTTATGAAGCCCTCCTCCTCCCATCAAAGTTTTTATCCTCTTAATATATTGCAGTCATCATATTATATAGCACTGTGTACTTCAATTGCTCATTTTGTCTTTCTACCCAGATAATTCTTCTCCTTTCTCTATATAGAAACAGTAAGTCTCTTGTCCCTGCATTTACCTTCTCCCTCTTCATCTCCTGATCCAGCTGCTCCCTACTTCCCCTGCGAGGGACTTTTGCAGTGACTTACGACTCATGCAGGGAAAATTGACCTCCTGTTTCTCCATAGAACTTACAATCAGGAATCGGCAGCACTTTGGACACTGCACTTTGGACACAGCACATGTCCACTAGTCGAAAGAGCTGAAGGCTGTTGAACACAGGTGAATCCGCATGTGTTCACTGAACCGTGTGGATTCACTGCGTCCAATACATCGTACGGGTGAAATTTATCTTGCGGAGGCTCGTGTCTCTGCAAGATAAATAGACATGCTGCTGTCTGGAGAGGCACACTGCATGTCCATCCCCCCCGGGCAAGGGGCGTAACTAGGAACGGCAGGGCCCCAC
This sequence comes from Oophaga sylvatica, assembly GCA_033576555.1. Taxonomy (NCBI): domain Eukaryota; kingdom Metazoa; phylum Chordata; class Amphibia; order Anura; family Dendrobatidae; genus Oophaga; species Oophaga sylvatica. The sequence goes on along the minus strand of JARQOD010000008.1, from coordinate 60,100,566 downwards.
AGCAAACTTCACAATGGGCCCCCCCCCCCGCCTCCGGCCGCCATTTTAAAAAAAATATATATTTTTTTAAAAATCACTAATCGCAAACGGCGAATGGATTGAATAATCCAGTCGCCATTTGCAAATTTTTAGCCGCTTTGGCGACCATTTTGGTCGCCATCTGCAGCACTGTAAAGAGGCCTGCTGTTTTCGGGGCCCCATTAGGGGCCTGCTGTTTCCTGGGACCCTAGGACCCTGATTGGGCCTGCTGTTTCCTGGGGCCTGCAGTTTCCTGGGGCCTGCAGTTTCCTGGGGCCCTAGGACCCTGATGGGGCCTGCTGTTTCCTGGGGCCTGCAGTTTCCTGGGGCCCAAGGCCCCTAATGGGGCCTACAGTTTTCTTTGGAGCTAGGCCCCTAATGGGGCCTGCTGCTTCCTTTGGACCTAGGCCCCTAATGGGGCCTGCTGTTTCCTAGGGCCCCATTAGGATAGGACCTGCTGCTTCCTGGGGCCTCTAATGTGGCCCGCTGTGTCCTGGCCCCCGCCCCGCACACATGCGATTTGCACACTTAGTCATGTACCCACGAGCTGCTCTCCCTAATGCTCTCAATGTTCAGTGAAAAACTGAGAGAAGCAGAGGAGAAGCTCGTTGTCACAGGACCATAAGTATAAAAATCGCATATGAGTGAAGTGTCCATGTGATGACTGCTGGAACCTGCAGAGCTGAATCCTGACATTGCAGCTTCTGAATTCTCACAACGAATGCACTGCACAGTTTTAGGATTCTCCATTACCGGTGGCAAGAGTACACGGTCATGTCAGCACCAGCATGTGATTTATACACTTCTGGCCACATTCCGACTAGACGTGCCCGGCCTCGCTCTGTTCATTTTCATTGAGTGAGGCCACATGTCTAGTCAGCACGTGACCGCATGTATGTAAATTACCGGCATGAGAGAATCCTAACAGCGTGCAGTGCGCACTGTGAGAATTCTGAAATTGACTAATTCTCATGTTTTTATTTATGTTAGGAGCATTAAAGGGGTTGTCCGGTTTGTGCTGAGTCTGCAGTCATTCTATGTGACACAGACCTGGAGAACCCCTTTAATGCTCCTAACAAATAAAGACATGAGAATTAGTCAATTTCACAAATAATATTTACATCCAGGTACCTTATAGATGACGTCGTCTCTGGAGTCGTTCTCCTTTTCTTCATCTTGTCCAGATCCCATGATGAGTTTTCTCATCCACAGACGTCTCTGCAGATTTCCATCTTCGCTCCCCGCACGATGCCCTTAAAGACAGAAGAGTCATTATAATGCCCCTAAATAAAAATATCTGCAATATACTGTCACCTCACACTATTCCCCTCCCTCCTCACACTGTCTCCTCTCACATCCCCCTGTTCAGCATACTGTCCTCATATTTACCCCCTCACTCTCTATACTGTCTGCTCACACATACCCGACTCCCCATACTGTGTCTGCACACATCCCATCACCCTCACTCCCCATACTGTGTCCACATACATTCACCCGTTCGCTCCCCATACTGTCTGCATTCATACCCCCATACTGTTTCCTCATACATACTCTTCAGTACCCTCAAATTCCCCCACACATATTAAATGCCCCCATCGCCACTCCAAATCCCCCCACACATAAAATAACCCCCCATCCCCACTCCAAATCCCCCCACACATACAATAACCCCCCATCGCCACTAAATCCCCCCACACACATTAAATCCCCCATCCCCACTCCAAATCCCCCCACACACATTAAATCCCCCCATCCCCACTCCAAATCCCCCCCACATAAAATAACCCCCCATCGCCACTCCAAATCCCCCCACACATAAAATAACCCCCCATCGCCACTCCAAATCCCCCACACATAAAATAACCCCCATCCCCACTCCAAATCCCCCCACACATACAATAACCCCCATCGCCACTCCAAATCCCCCCACACATAAAATAACCCCCATCCCCACTCCAAATCCCCCCACACATACAATAATCCCCCATCGCCACTCCAAATCCCCCCACACATACAATAACCCCCCATCGCCACTCCAAATCCCCCCCACACATAATGTATCCCCCATCCCACCCACCTCCATAAAACCCCCCCCCCACCCCACATAATGTATCCCCCATCCCCACTCCAAATCCCCCCACACATAAAAGAACCCCCATCCCCACTCTAAACCCCCCCACACATAATGTATCCCCCCCATCCCCACTCCAAATCCCCCCACACATAAAAGAACCCCCATCCCCACTCTAAACCCCCCCCATACACACACACTCACACAGTATGTGCCCCCGTTAATCTTCGGTGGTATCTTCAGCTCCACAGTGGAGCACACTCACCACCAGTCTTCACCCTTCTGGGCGCCGCCGACGAGTGACGTCAGCAGCGTGATCACATGACATGATCACGCTGCAGACGTCGCTCTGACCCGGTGGTCAGAGCTTCAATAGTACTGGCGTCCTGGGAGCCGGCACGCAGCAGCTTCTCTGCGCCGGCTGTCAGCTTGACAGCCGGCACAGGGAGCCGCCGACTCTCAGGCCGGGGGCGGCAGAACGCAGCCGCAGGGGAGACAGCTGCAGCAGGGACGGGCCCCCTTCTAGCCCGGGCCCTGTGGCAGCTGCTCTCCCCGATAGTTCCGCCCCTGTCTGGATGCATAGAGAACACTGTGGGTTGGACACTGCGCAAGTACACAGCGTCCAACCCGAAGCGTTTATTGATCGTGTGCACATACCCTAAAATGATTTAGATAGTTTTTAATCATGTGATAACATTGTGGGTTATAGTTAATTTAGTGACAAAATGCAAAATTAGTGGAGAAAGGTTGAACTCGATTAATCTAGATCTTTTTTCAACCTGTGTAACTATGATGTGATAGACTTAATGGAAAAGAGAAGAATTAGCTGGGTAGAAAGGCAAAATGAGCAATTGTAAGTACACAGTGCTATATAATTTGACTGCAATATATTAAGAGGATACAAATTTTGATGGGAGAGGAGGAGGAGGAGGGCTTCTCTAAAGTGCTAAAACTAAATCTCTGAGTTTTAAGTACGGTACTGCTATCAAAATAGAATACCCTTTGTGTGGATGAGGGAACTGAATTGTGATTGCATCTTGTAATTGTAAATATTTATAGAAAACAGAATGTGGAATATCAAATTAAGATTGTATTTGGTCAAAAGAGGGCAATGTCATTTGAACCAATTGTGATTAATGTTAGTAACTTAATGGCGAGTCCAAAGCTCTACTCCCATTAGGGAAAGCAAATATGTGTATTCAGAATTTGGTGCATCATTGAGTTACTTGATGTCAGAAAATAAAATTTACGCCAGCTATGAACCCATTTGTGAAGCCCCACCACTTTTTTATTCTTTTTTTTAACAATATCTTTTTATTTGGTTTTAAGAAAATAACAACAAACAGTGTATACAATACTTTAGACTGACAAACATTGAAGGATTAAACCTACAGAAAATAAAATACAACATACAAGGCTGTATTCAACAGATTTCAAGGATTACATTCATTAATGACTACTATTAAATTAGAACAATATTTTCTGGATGATTCAACCAACTCTTCCAATTAACATTGAAAACTTGTAACTTATTATTTTTGTGTGCTATCATTTTTTTTCAAAAGCACAAGTTTTATTTATCGATTGTATTATCTCTTCGTTGGCAGGAATTCCTGGGGACTTCCAATATCTTGTAATCACTACTTTTGTAGCTAGAATATGAGAGGCAATTACTCTGCCATTGGAGGGAATAGAATGTACAGTATATCTAACAGAAGTAGTGCTAAAGAAAGAGATGGTTTTATTTTTTGGTTGAGAAGAGATCAGATGAAAAGTAAACGACCAGGTGGAAGAGATTACTGGACAGCTCCAAAATGTGTGGATTAAAGAACCTTTTAGGCCACAATTATACCAGCAGAGTTGAGTAGAAGAAGGGAACAGAGAGTGAAGCCTCAATGGGGTGTAATTCCATTTTAAAACTGTTTTCATATAAGACTCAAGATAAGAGGCACATTTGAAGGTGTGAGCTGCAAAAACTAGTGAGCTTGTCCATTCACTGCTCGAGAAAGTTTTATTCAATTCTTTTTCCCATGATAAAAAGGGAGTCGACTTTATAAAAACATTTCTCATGTCTATTAAATTATATATAGGTTTTAGGCCCACTTTATTGGATGACTTTTTTTATTCTTAAAGGGGTAATTTAGCCCCACTCACTTCTGCATAGGAAAGTGACCAGAATTGGTGACATAACATTTATAGATACCAGTGCGAGAATTAGACAACAGTATGCAAACCAGAAGAAATCTGTAGACATAACGTCATTAACCGGTTGACCTCCTGATGTGGAAGTGAAACCAAATCCCCTCTAGGTGTTGAAGCTGATGCAAAAAAAATCCCTAAATATTAAATATCTTTTGTCAAAATGTGTGACTTTTTGATGCCAGAATACTGAAGGGGTGAGATGATAATCTCTGCACAGTAATTAGAAATAAACCTAGGACATCATCACAATCGGATTGTGACCGGGACAGAATACATGAAGTAAGATACAAATAGGGAAACTGCGAAGACCACTGGGACATCATAACAATAGCACAAAACCTAGAGACAAGCACAGAAAATATTGTGCTATTGTGAGAAAAAAGCACGGGCAGGAAGTAAAGTACGGTACCTCCACCGCTGCTGACTGTAGAGAGGAAACAGAACCAAGGGCACAATTACATGACACATTTTTGATGGAGCAGTAAAAAGCCGCATCAAAAAGCATCTGCATTGTTACCACAAATTACAACGATTCTGCAGTGTGTGAAACCATGGACTTCAGCCTCACAAGCCAAATGGCCAAAAACATTATTGCAAAACCGCAGCAATGCACTGTTAAACCACATGCGGTTTTTTAATTACACAGAGACGTCTCACTTAACTGCACCAGAAAGATGTTGTCTGCTTTACAGATGCCCCATTGACAAATACAGATGTAACATTTCCCGACTGTCTGGGGACCCACCTCCCAGTAACTTTACATTAGCTAAAAATGGAGCAGCTCTGCCTCCCGCAGAAAGTTGTATTATTTTTATTAAAATGTAGCCTGTCACTAGATCCCTGCTGCCGAGCCACGAGTAGCACGATTCAGAGTCTGGCAGCGTTACTGCAGCCTTGTACGTTTTACTCTGAGTTGTCGCAGCGCCTCCGGAGAGGATGTTGCTAGAAGACCCAGCCAGGGACTATGGGAAGAGACCTGACAAGTCCTGTGCTGTCCCTGCCGGGTTTATCCCTGCCCTAGTCCAGGTGACACACACACATGGGACTGACCTGTCAATCAACTGGAGCAGGGTGGGAAGAAGCCAGACAGGGGTCGCACCAGACTAATAGGTCTCTCCCTGTGGCTGCTTAAACTGTGTTTTCTCTGAAACATCGCAGTATTTCAGAGTAAAACACGTTTGTAATCGCGCAGCTGATCTGATTCCTGCTGTCCATGGTTCAGGCGATAGGAATCTAGTGACAGGTTCCCTTCAAATAGGGAGAAAGTTTGTTACTTTACTACCTTTAAGGCACTTTCACAAGTGTCGTCTATCACATGGATACATCAAATTCAGAAATTAACTCTGAATACTTCATTCATTAAAAAATACACTAATATTCAATTGGTGGCTGTTCACAATGATTGTTAAAGTGTAAGCGGGAGTAGGAAAGCAGTGTGCCACTGTCTTTTATAGTCTTTGCGCTCCCTTTTACACGCAGACGGTTATTATAGTTAAAGGGTTGTGCAGCTCTTCTCATTTCCAACCCAAGGGCTGAAGCACACCACTGGACACCATGTCTCAACGCTTAATGTGCTGCTCAGCCACTTAAACAAGGATGTTATTGCTCAAACATTTTTGGCCGACCATATAACATGCCATAAATGTCTGATACATGTGGGCCCCACCGGATCTTCCGAGAGCAGGGCCCATCATACAATGCCGGGAACACAAGCATAGTTCTATCAATTCACTCATATGAGAGATATAAAAAGCTCTGACTTCTCCCACATAAGTGGTTTGAAAGACTTGTGCACATGCAGCCACTTCTCCATTTCCACAGTTGTGAGATGAGACCTTACACTAGATGCAGTTCCCAGTGGATATGCCTTAGGCCCTGTGCACACTTTGCGTTTTTAGATGCGTTTCCCACGTGCACTACCAATGTAATTCAATGGGAACCGCATATCTGCTGTGCACATGCTGCGGAAAAAAACGCACGGTTTCGCCGCGTTTTATTTTCCGCAGCATGTCAATTCTTTGTGCGGAACTGCAGCGGTTCGGCGCCCATTGACTTGCATTGAGTCGGGCACTTCCGCAGCAAAACCGTAGATCTAAAAAAGATCTGCGGTTTTGCTGCGGGTGAAACCGCTGCAGTTCGGGAGGAGGGAAGTGTGTGGGCGGTGCGTGGGCGTGTATAGTGTGCGGCACTGTGTGTGTGGGCGGTGCATGGGCGTGTATAGTGTGCGGCGCTGTGTGTGTGGGTGGTGCGTGGGCGTGTATAGTGTGCGGCGCTGTGTGTGTGGGCGGTGATTGTGTGCCGGTGTCTGCGTGATCGGTGTGCAGGGCTGTGTGCGTCATCGGTGTGCGGGCCTGTGTGCGTGATCGGTGTGCGGGGCTGTGTATGTGCGGTGGTGTGCGGGGCTGTGTGCGTGATCTGTGTATGTGCGGCGGTGTGCGGGGCTGTGTGCGTGATCTGTGTATGTGCGGCGGTGTGCGGGGCTGTGTGCGTGTCTCCGTGTATGCAGACATCGTCGGATGGGACTACAAGTCCCATCCGACGATGCCTGCTACAGTGACTGACACATTAGCCAATGATGGGACAGTAGTAGTCCCATCATCCGGCTAATGTGCTGAATGTAAAAATAAAAAAAAAACATACATGACATACAGAACATATAACATACCCATGACATACAGAACATATAACATACAGTGACATACAGAACATATAACATACAGTGACATACAGAACATATATACAGTGACATACAGAACATATAACATACACATGACATACACAACATACAATGACATACAACACATAACATAGAGTATATACAACCTATTCCCCGACAACCATCTATCTGTTACCGCTCTACCTCTGCGCCGGAGAATGACGTCACTACAGTTCATCTCCGGCAATGCTGGGTGAGAAAATTCCCAGCTACATGCCATAAAGTGAGAATGAACTCAGTAACCTCATGATGCACTGCAGGAGCCTTTGAGTATATCTCCTGTCAGTGCATCACTGGGAGGCCCTACAGAGCAGTGGCATCACCTGATGTCACCGTTCTATAGGGGAGACCGTCATGGGGCCCTCGTTATTAATTGGACTGCGTCGACAGGGAGTATACGGTTGTTTTATTTTTTTACGTTTTATTACAGGAGATCGAGGGCGTCGCTTGGATCTGAGCGTGTAATAAAGATATGAAAACCGTGTTGTTTTTATTTCATTAAAATAATTTATTCTTGTGTGTGTTGTTTTTTTTTAACCCTTTATTAATATAAGATTAATAATGGATAGGCGTCTTATTGACGCCTTTCTATTATTAACCGGGCTTAATATCACCTTACAATAGCAAGGTGATATTAACCCCTTATTACCCCATATCCCACCGCTACAGGGGAGTGGGAAGAGAGGGGCTAAGTGCCGGAATTGGCGCATCGTACAGATGCGCCAATTCTGGGGCGGCTGGGTGCTGGTATTTTTAGCCAGGGGGGGCACCAATATCCATGGCCCTTCCTAGGCTATGAATATCAGCCCGCAACTGTCTGCCTAGCCTTTCTGGCTAAAAATTATAGGGGGACCCCACGTCATTTTTTTTTGGGGGGGTCCCCCTATTTTAATAGCCAGTGAAGGCTAGCTGCGGGCTGATATTCATAGCCTGGGAAGATCCATGGGTATTAACCCCTTCCCAGGCTAGAAATATTGGCCCCGGCTGTCGGCTTTCCCCCTCTGGCGCAGAAAATTGCGCGGGAGCCCACGCCATTTTTTTTTCTATTTTTTTATTAACTATTGCGTTAAGATTTTGTGTGTGTATACGCGTGTGTGTCTTTAACTATTTATGTACTATTTTATCTATCTATCTACCTATATATCTTTCTGTCTATCTATATATCTATCTTTCTATATATATTTCTAACTATCTATTATCCATCTATGTATTTTATCTATCTAACTACTGTTATCTATTATCTATCTATGGCCGGCGTCACACTTGCAAGTGTGATGCAAGTAAGTCGCACGACTTTCTCGCGTCAACACCAGGCACGGACGCCCGCTCTCGGACCCGTGTGTGCGGCTGCATAGAAATACATGCATAGAAATACATGCAGCCGCACACTCGGGTCCGAGAGCGGGTGGGCGTGCCGGGTGTTGATGCGAGAAAGTCGTGCGACTTACTCGCATTACACTCGCAAGTGTGACGCCGGCCTATCTCTATCTGTGTGTATGTAATGGAGTGTGGGTTGGACAAATGTAAAAGAGGAGGTTGGACAAGAAATGACATCACAAATATTTTTTTTTTTGTTAAACAACATATCTTTATTTAGCTGTCAAAACCGCATGAGAAAAACCGCGTCAAAACCGCGCCAAAAACCGCGCCTGCGGTTTCTGCCAAGAGGTGCGGTTTCGGCGCGGAAAAATCCGCAGGCAAATCCGCAATGTGTGCACAGGCCTTTAAAGGTCCTAGATGGGACAAGCCCCTTAAGCTGGAGGTCCAGGACTGAACAATTGATGACCTATCCATAGGACAGTGCGGATTTAAAAGGGACCTTTCATGTAAAAAAAAAAACCCGCTTACCTGCAGACATGGGGTTAATAGCATTCTGAAGTTGCCCGATGACCGCACTGAGAACTGCGCTGTCGGGAGGAAATTAATTTTATTCCTCCAACAGCCTTCGGCTTCCAGTCATAGAGGATGGCCGATGTGGTTTCAGTCATGCTCAGTGCATAGTGAGCGGTGGCTGTAACCGTGACCTGGCACTGACAGCCGGCTCAGTGTTAAAGCCAGCTGTCAGTCAGTGCCAGGAGTGTGGTTGCAGCAGCCACTCACCATGCACTGATTAGTGACTGAAGCCACATCGGCCATCCTCTATGACTGAAAGCCCAAGGTGACTAAAGTTCACTTCCTCCCAGCAGTGGGGCTCTCAGTTCAGGCACTTTAGAATGCTATTGACTTGCAGATTAACCCCATATCTGACAGTTAAGTGTTTTTTTTTCCATGCCAGGTTCTCTTTAACTGTCAGGATGTCACCACACCAGAGTTTACTAGAATGGCAATGCTTCAGGCCTCCCGGACCTCATTCACAGGCTGTTAGGAGGTTGCGAGCAAGTTTTGGGAGGACTGAATAGTTGGTCATCTTTAAAAATTTGGTGCCCTTGAACACGACACGCTGACAGATCAATAATATTCTCTTCTCTGCAACTAAAGAGTGCCGTGGTCTTCGGTGAATTAAGCTATGTATAGAGCTGCTGTGCTCTGCCCCAATTATATCGGGTCACCGGAGCTTACGGTGTTTGCGCACAATCTCATTCTGATGATCAATCTAATAGATCAGTTAACAATTGTTCATTCCTGGACAATCCCTTTAGTGGTCATCTACATGGCCATCTAGGACAAGGCAGATAAATTGGCATTGTGCTTACCTAGACACTTCCTCCTCTCTCACACATGACCAATTTGGAAAACTCTCAAGGAATTCCAATTGTGAGAGCAGGATTTATCTATCCTGACTCCATTTTGGTTATTCTATGTGCATCTCCTTGCTTTCCAAAAAGAAGTATATGTTTTGAGATAAGGAGTCTAAAGCCTGGGACTCACACAGCGATACACCAGCGATCCCGACAACAATATGCACTTGTCAGGATCGCTGGTGTATCGCTACATGATCGCTGCTGAGCTGCCAAACAGGCAGCTCAGGGCAGCGATCAGCACAGCGACACTGCGGGTTACATCGCTTAGTTACCCGCAGTGCACCTTGGATACCAGCGCCCTGGTGCAGGGAGCTGGTAACCAAGGTACACATCGGGTTTCCAGGCACTGCGCGGTGCCTGGAAACCCGCTGTGTACCTTGGTTACCAGCTCCCTGCATCAGGGCGCTGGTATCCAAGGTACACAGCGGGTTTCTAGGCACAGCCCTGCGCCTGGAAACCCGCTGTGTACCTTGGTTACCAGCGGATCGCTGGTCTCCCTGCCTGTCACACGCAGCGATGCGTGCCTGTCAGCGGGAGACCAGCGATCAAAAAAATGTCCAGACATTCAGCGACGATCAGCGATACCCAGCAGGGGGGCTGATCGTCGCTCAATGTCACACACAGCAATATCGCTAGCGAGATCGCTGTGTGAGACGGGGGCTTATAGCTAAAGGTACTGTCACACTAAGCGAGATCGCTAAAGAGTCACCGATTTTATGACGCAGTAGCGATCTCGTTAGTGACTTAGCTGTGTGTGACATGTAGCAGCGATGTGGCCCCTGCTGAGATGTCATTGATCGCTTATGAACGTTCTGAGCCGTTTTTTGGTCGTTGGTGTCCCGCTGGTGAGCCTGAATCGCTGAGTGTGACACCCTTTATGAACGACTTCACCAGCGTCACAGGTGGGACTAGGTTTTCCCAACGACCGCAGAGGTCGTTATACAGATCGCTGATCTCTGATGAGATCTTTGTGTTTGGAAGCTAACTAGCGACCACATAGCGATCACACCAACGATCTCGCCAGGTCGTGTCGTTGTCGGGATCGCTGGTGTGTCGCTATGTGTGACAGTGCCTTAACCCCTTTATGACCTTGCCATTTTTTGCAATTCTGACCAGTGTCCCTTTATGAGGTAATAACTCAGGAACGCTTCAACGGATCCTAGCGATTCTGAGATTGTTTTTTCGTGACATATTGGGCTTCATGATAGTGGTAAATTTAGGTCGATAATTTTTGCGTTTATTTGTGAAAAAAATGGAAATTTGGCGAAAATTTTGAAAATTTCGCAATTTTCAAATTTTAATTCTGTTAAACCAGAGAGTTATGTGACACAAAATAGTTAATAAATAACATTTCCCACATGTCTACTTTACATCAGCACAATTTTGGAAACAAAAATTTTTTTTTGTTAGGAAGTTATAAGGGTTAAAAGTTGACCAGCGATTTCTCATTTTTACAGCAAAATTTACAAAACCATTTTTTTTAGGGACCACCTCACATTTGAAGTCACTTTGAGGGGTCTATATGGTAGAAAATACCCAAAAGTGACACCATTATAATAACTGCACCCCTCAAGCTACTCAAAACTACATTCAAGAAGATTATTAACCCTTCAGGTGCTTCACAGGAACTAAAGCAACGTGGAAGGAAAAAATGGACATTTTTAATTTTTCCAACAAAAATTTTATTTTAGCATCAATTTTTTCATTTTTGCATGGGCAACAGATAAAATGGATCCTAAAATGTGTTGGCCAATTTCTCCTGAGTACATAGATACCTCATATACCACTGTTTGGGCGCACGGCAGGGCTCAGAAGGGAAGGAGCGCCATTTGACTTTAATGGAAAATTAGCTCCAATCGTTAGCGGACACCATGTTGTGTTTGGAGAGACCCTGTGTGCCTAAACTTTGGAGCTCCCCCACAAATGACCCCATTTTGGAAACAAGACCCCCTAAGGAACTTATCTAGATGCACACTGAGCACTTTGAACCCCCAGGTACTATACAGAAGTTTATAACGCAGAGCCATGAAAATAAAAAATCATTTTTTTTTTCTCAAAAAATGATTTTTTTAGCCCCCTATTTTTTATTTTCACAATGGTTACAGAGAAATTGGACCCCAAAAGTTGTTGTCCAGTTTGTTCTGAGTACGCTAGTACCCCATATGTGGGGGGGTCACCACTGTTTGGGAACACGTCAGTGCTCGGAAGGGATGTAGTGACGCTTTGAAATGCGACTTGATGGAATGGTCTGCGGGCATCTTGTTACGTTTGCAGAGCCCCTGATGTGCCTAAACAGTAGAAACCCCCCACAAGTGACCCCATTTTGTAAACTAGACCCCCCAAGGAACTTATCCAGATGTGCGGTGAGCACCTTGAACCCCCACGTGCTTCACAGAAGTTTATAATGCAGAGCCATAAAAATAAAAAATCTTTTTTTTCCTCAAAAACTGATTTTTTTAACCCACAATTTTTTATTTTCACAATAGTTACAGGAGAAATTGGACCCCAAAAGTTGTTGTACAGTTTGTCCTGAGTACACTGGTACCCCATATGTGGGGGGAACCACTGTTCGGGCACACCGTTGGGACTCGGAAGGGAAGTAGTGACGTTTTGAAATTCTGACTTTGATGGAATGGTCTGCGGGCGTCATGTTACGTTTGCAGAGCCCATGATGTGCTTAAACAGTAGAAACCCCCCCAAGTGACCCCATTTTGGAAACTAGATCCCCCAAGGAACTCCTCTAGATGTGTGGTGAGCACTTTGAATCTCCAAGTTCTTCACAGAAGTTTATAACGCAGAGCTGTGAAAATAAAAAATCATTTTTTTTCCACAAAAATCATTTTTTTAGTCCCCAATTTTTTTTCCCAAGGGTAACAGGAGAAATTAGACCCCTAAAGTTGTTGTGCAATTTTTCCTGAGTACGCTGATACCCCATATGTGGGGGTAAACCACTGTTTGGGCACACGTAGGCCTCGGAATAAAGGGAGCACTGTTTCACTTTTAACAGCCAATCAGAGCGATCGTAGCCACGTGGGGGTTAAGCCAACCCCCCTGTGGTGAAGCACAAAGGGTCTTGTGCCTGCGGGTCAGGTGACCTTTCAGTGACCCCGGTCACCCGACCCGCAGGAGCGCGATCCTTTCATGACACATACGCTGTGTCACAGGTCAGGAAGGGGTTAAGTGAAGACGGCAGTAACTTTAGCCAACTACATGTACAGTCATGGCCAAAAGTTTTGAGAATGACACAAATATTAATTTTTACAAAGTCTACTGCTTCACTTTTTCTAATGGCAATTTGCATATACTCCAGAATGTATAAAGAGTGATCAGCTTAACAGCAATTACTTGCAAAGTCAATATTAGGCTAGAAAATGAACTTTATCCCCCAAAACACATTTCAACATCATTGCAGCCCTGCATTAAAAGGACCACCTAACCTCTTTTCAGTGATTGCTCCATTAACACAGGTGTGGGTGTTGATGAGGACATGGCTGGAGATCAATCTGTCATGATTAAGTAAGAATGACACCACTGGACACTTTAAAAGGAGGCGGGTGCTTGGCATCATTGTTTCTCTTCTGTTAACCATGGTTATCTCTAAAGAAACATGTGCAGTCTTCATTGCAATGCACAAAAATGGCCTAACAGGGAAGAGTATTGCAGCTAGAAAGATTGCACCTCAGTCAATAATCTATCGCATCAATCAAGAGAGAGATTCCATTATTGCCAAAAAGGCTTCAGGGCCCCAAGAAAGACCAGCAAGCGCCAGGACCGTCCCTTAAAAATGTTTCAGTTATGGGATCGGGCTACCAGCAGTGCAGAGCTTGCTCAGGAATGGCAGCAGGCAGGTGTGAGTGCATCTGCACGCACTGTGAGGCGGAGACTCTTGGAGCAAGGCCTGGTCTCAAGAAGGGCAGCAAAGAAGCCACTTCTCTCCAGAAAAAACATCATGGACAGGCTGATATTCTGCAAAAGGTACAGGCAGTGGACTGCTGAGGACTGGGGTAAAGTTATTTTCTCTGATGAATCCCCTTTTCGATTGTTTGGGACATCAGGAAAACGCCTCATTCGGAGAAGACAAGGTGAGCGCTACCACCAGTCTTGTCTCATGCCAACTGTTAAGCATCCTGAAACCATTCATGTGTGGGGTTGCTTCTCAGCCAAGGGAATCGGCTCTCTCACAGTCTTGCCTAAAAACACAGCCATGAATAAAGAATGGTACCAGAATGTCCTCCAAGAGCAACTTCTCCCAACCCTCCAAGAGCAGTTTGGCGATCAACAATGCCTTTTCCAGCATGATGGAGCACCTTGCCATAAAGCAAAGGTGATAACTAAATGGCTCAGGGAACAAAACATAGAGATTTTGGGTCCATGGCCTGGAAACTCCCCAGATCTTAATCCCATTGAGATCTTGTGGTCAATCATCAAGAGACGGGTGGACAAACAAAAACCTAAAAATTCTGACAAAATGAAAGCATTGATTGTGCAAGAATGGACTGCTATCAGTCAGGATTTGGTCAGAAGTTGATTGAGAGCATGCCAGAGAGAATTGCAGAGGTCCTGAAGAAGAAGGGTCAACACTGCAAATATTGACTTGCTGCATTAACTCATTCTAACTGTCAATATAAGCTTTTGTTACTCATATGTTTGCAATTATTATATTTCTGTCTGTGATAAAAAACATCTGTCAAACACACATAAAAACCAGAGGGCAGCAGATCATGTGAAAATATAATATTTGTGTCATTCTCAAAACTTTTGGCCATGACTGTATACATGCTAATGCCAGCATAATTATAAAGATAAGCTGAACTCTATTATATTGCTACAATGTATGTCCAGAGAAAACCTATATAATCCCTGACCGGTGATGTAATAAAAAGAGTTCTGCTGAGATACAGAAGTGTGTGTCTACGTGATTCTCTCCTGTACATACTTGGATTTTACAATTTAATTCGGAGCAGGCACAACGTCTCAGATCGTCCAACATTACGTGGAGATGACACAGCCCATAAAACAGTGGATTGCTTTCATTTTGTGACTTTTTTTCAGCTGGTGACAATTCTTATTTTAATGTCCTCATTCCGATCATCTGAGCTGCAGACACAAATTGTGGGTACAATCTCATACATGTTTTTAGGCACCGGGATTCTTCTGCTGTGGGGGATAGATCCCAAGCCTTGTCTGATGCCGCAGTCTCTCATTCAGGCCCAGCCGCTGGGTCTGCTGCTCAGCACAGACATCAGTCCCAGCAACTTGCTCAGGCTCCTGTTATACATGTGTTACTGCTGGATCTCCAGCTAAAGTCTATGGTAACCAGTGGTATACTAAGGCAGCACTACTCTCTGGAGACTATGTCCAGAAGTCACCTTATTGAGCATGTCCGTGATGTGGCGCCTTCTATTGGTGCTCGGGCTGCTCTGGTTATGTGGCATCTCTGGATTGGCTCACGGATGACGCCCCGTCTGACTGGGCGTGTTTGGGTTGGAGCCTAGCGCATAAAGGGCTTTCAGCAAAGCACGTGTGTGTGCTAATGACGCGTGTGTGCGTGCATGTACAGATCAGACCAAAAGTTTGGACACACATTCTCATTCAAAGATCCTTCTGTATTTTCTTGACTATGAAAATTGTAGAATCACACTGAAGGCATCAAAACTATGAATTAACACATGTGGAATTATACATTACACTTTACAAAAAAGTGTGAAACAACTGAAAATATGTCTTATATTCTAGGTTCTTCAAAGTAGCCACCTTTTGCTTTAATTACTGCTTTGCACGCAGAAAAGGTGAACGGATGGACTCTACATGCCTAGTTCCCACCGTGAAGCATGGAGGAGGTGGTGTGATGGTGTGGGGGTGCTTTGCTGGTGACACTGTTGGGGGTTATTCAAAATTGAAGCGATGAGCGTCCAGCTCACCCCAAACCATCTCGATTGGGTTCAGGTCTGGTGACTGTGGAGGCCAGTCATCTGGCGTAGCACCCCACACTCTCCTTCTTGGTCAAATAGCCTTACACAGCCTGGAGGTGTGTTTGGGGTCATTGTCCTGTTGAAAAATAAATGATGGTCCAACTAAACGCAAACCGGATGTAATAACATGCTGCAAGATGCTGTGGTAGCCATGCTGGTTCAGTATACTTTCAATTTTGAATAAATCCCCAACAGTGTCACCAGCAAAGCACCCCCACACCATCACACCACCTCCTCCATGCTTCACGGTGGGAACTAGGCATGTAGAATCCATCAGTTCACCTTTTCTGCGTGCAAAGCAGTAATTAAAGCAAAATGTGGCTACTTTGAAGAACCTAGAATATAAGACATATTTTCAGTTGTTTCACACTTTTTTGTAAAGTGTAATGTATAATTCCACATGTGTTAATTTGTAGTTTTGATGCCTTCAGTGTGATTCTACAATTTTCACAGTCATGAAAATACAGAAAAATCGTTGAATGAGGTGTGTCCAAACTTTTGGTCTGTACTGTATGTATGCATACATACGCTGCCGCTCTGCTGGCTCGTATGTGTGCCTAGTTTTCCTTAGGCAGGTTTTTGCTTTTGCTTGACCTAGCGCCTGTCTCGCCACGTGTGCAGTAAGCATGAGCTGTTTACAGGGCACAGTCAACCCACGTGCTTATTCCCTATTTTTTTTCACTGGGTATTGCACACTCCTTTTTCTGTACCGCTCGGTGGTTAGCTGAGCATGGTACTTATATTTTCTATGCCACTCAGTGGTTAGCTGAGTTAGGTATTTATATTTTCTGTACCCCTAGGTGGTTAGTTGAGCTGGTACTCATCTCCATTGTACCCCTTGGTGGTTAGCTGAGCTGGTACTAATCTCCCTTGTACCCCTTGAGTGGTGTTGTACCCCATGGTTAGCTGAGTGGTCTACCTTGGAATCTATACCTTGTACCCCTCGGTGGTTAGCTGAGCTGGTACTCCTATTCCTGTGCAATCAGGAGTATTATTTGGTGTTAGATTTTTGCCTTCCATTCACCCTGTGTGTAGATAACTTGGGTGTGTTTAGGAAGGAACGTTCGCTAGATTTTTATCTGTCATTGTTCACACTAGCAGTTTAACATCTGAGCATAGTGGACACCGGGTTGCGATCACACTTTATATTTTAATTTAATGTGATCCGCAAACCCTAACACATGTGCTGCAGTGTAAGTCACTGTGGACACCAGCGCACCCAGTACAGGATGGACCGTATGATGCCACTGCACGTTATCTACCATACCTGCAGCATTATGAAGATTTTCCACAGTGAAAACATCCCTTTTATCATTCATTTGGGTTTTCGGTGTCAATGATTTTTTGCATTAGTTATCTGGAAAACAAACAGTTGCTAGTGTGACAGCAGCCTGTGAGGAGTGATCGGCATCTTGCAAGAAGGGGTCGGTGACCTGTGGAGTGGTCAGCAACATGTGAGAAGGGGGTTGGCAACCTGTGAGGAGCGGTCAGCGGCATACGAAGAGCAATCAACGACCTGAGAAGCAGTCAGCAGCCTGCGAGGAGAGGTTGGCGATCTGAGAAGCGGTCAGCAGCCTGCGAGGAGAGGTTGATGACCTGAGGAGCAGTCAGCAGCCTGCGAGGAGAGGTTGGCGACCTGAGAAGCGGTCAGCAGCCTGCGAGGAGAGGTTGGCGACCTGAGGAGCAGTCAGCAGCCTGCGAGGAGAGGTTGGGACCTGAGGAGCAGTCGGTAGACAGCGAGGAGAGGTTGGGACCTGAGGAGCGGTCAGCAGCCTGCGAGGAGAGGTTGACGACCTGAGGAGCAGTCAGCAGACAGCGAGGAGAGGTTGGGACCTGAGGAGCAGTCAGCAGCCTGCGAGGAGAGGTTGGGACCTGAGGAGCAGTTAGCAGCCTGCGAGGAGAGATTGGGACCTGAGGAGCGGTCAGCAGCCTGCGAGGAGAGGTTGGGACCTGAGGAGCTGTCAGCAGCCTGCGAGGAGAGGTTGGGACCTGAGGAGGGGTCAGCAGCCTGCGAGGAGAGGTTGGCGACCTGAGGAGCAGTCAGCAGCCTGCAAGGAGAGGTTGGGACCTGAGGAGCAGTCAGCAGCCTGCGAGGAGAGGTTGGGACCTGAGGAGCAGTCAGCAGCCTGCGAGGAGAGGTTGGGACCTGAGGAGCTGTCAGTAGCCTGCGAGGAGAGGTTGGGACCTGAGGAGCGGTCAGCAGCCTGCGAGGAGAGGTTGGGACCTGAGGAGCAGTCAGCAGCCTGCGAGGAGAGGTTGGGACCTGAGGAGCGGTCAGCAGCCTGCGAGGAGAGGTTGGGACCTGAGGAGCGGTCAGCAGCCTGCGAGGAGAGGTTGGGACCTGAGGAGCGGTCAGCAGCCTGCGAGGAGAGGTTGGAGACCTGAGGAGCGGTCAGCAGCCTGCGAGGAGAGGTTGGCGACCTGAGGAGCGGTCAGCAGCCTGCGAGGAGAGGTTGGGACCTGAGGAGCAGTCAGCAGCCTGCGAGGAGAGGTTGGGACCTGAGGAGCGGTCAGCAGCCTGCGAGGAGAGGTTGGCGATCTGAGAAGCGGTCAGCAGCCTGCGAGGAGAGGTTGATGACCTGAGGAGCAGTCAGCAGCCTGCGAGGAGAGGTTGGCGACCTGAGGAGCAGTCAGCAGCCTGCGAGGAGAGGTTGGCGACCTGAGGAGCAGTCAGCAGCCTGCGAGGAGAGGTTGGGACCTGAGGAGCAGTCGGTAGACAGCGAGGAGAGGTTGGGACCTGAGGAGCGGTCAGCAGCCTGCGAGGAGAGGTTGACGACCTGAGGAGCAGTCAGCAGACAGCGAGGAGAGGTTGGGACCTGAGGAGCAGTCAGCAGCCTGCGAGGAGAGGTTGGGACCTGAGGAGCAGTTAGCAGCCTGCGAGGAGAGATTGGGACCTGAGGAGCGGTCAGCAGCCTGCGAGGAGAGGTTGGGACCTGAGGAGCTGTCAGCAGCCTGCGAGGAGAGGTTGGGACCTGAGGAGGGGTCAGCAGCCTGCGAGGAGAGGTTGGCGACCTGAGGAGCAGTCAGCAGCCTGCAAGGAGAGGTTGGGACCTGAGGAGCAGTCAGCAGCCTGCGAGGAGAGGTTGGGACCTGAGGAGCAGTCAGCAGCCTGCGAGGAGAGGTTGGGACCTGAGGAGCTGTCAGTAGCCTGCGAGGAGAGGTTGGGACCTGAGGAGCGGTCAGCAGCCTGCGAGGAGAGGTTGGGACCTGAGGAGCAGTCAGCAGCCTGCGAGGAGAGGTTGGGACCTGAGGAGCGGTCAGCAGCCTGCGAGGAGAGGTTGGGACCTGAGGAGCGGTCAGCAGCCTGCGAGGAGAGGTTGGGACCTGAGGAGCGGTCAGCAGCCTGCGAGGAGAGGTTGGAGACCTGAGGAGCGGTCAGCAGCCTGCGAGGAGAGGTTGGCGACCTGAGGAGCGGTCAGCAGCCTGCGAGGAGAGGTTGGGACCTGAGGAGCAGTCAGCAGCCTGCGAGGAGAGGTTGGGACCTGAGGAGCGGTCAGCAGCCTGCGAGGAGAGGTTGGGACCTTAGGAGCGGTCAGCAGCCTGCGAGGAGAGGTTGGGACCTGAGGAGCGGTCAGGAGCCTGCGAGGAGAGGTTGGGACCTTAGGAGCGGTCAGCAGCCTGGGAGGAGAGGTTGGGACCTGAGGAGCGGTTAGCAGCCTGCGAGGAGAGGTTGGGACCTGAGGAGCGGTCAGCAGCCTGCGAGGAGAGGTTGGGACCTGAGGAGCTGTCAGTAGCCTGCGAGGAGAGGTTGGGACCTGAGGAGCAGTCAGCAGCCTGCGAGGAGAGGTTGGGACCTGAGGAGCGGTCAGCAGCCTGCGAGGAGAGGTTGGGACCTGAGGAGCGGTCAGCAGCCTGCGAGGAGAGGTTGGGACCTGAGGAGCAGTCAGCAGCCTGCGAGGAGAGGTTGGAGACCTGAGGAGCGGTCAGCAGCCTGCGAGGAGAGGTTGGCGACCTGAGGAGCGGTCAGCAGCCTGCGAGGAGAGGTTGGGACCTGAGGAGCAGTCAGCAGCCTGCGAGGAGAGGTTGGGACCTGAGGAGCGGTCAGCAGCCTGCGAGGAGAGGTTGGGACCTTAGGAGCGGTCAGCAGCCTGCGAGGAGAGGTTGGGACCTGAGGAGCGGTCAGGAGCCTGCGAGGAGAGGTTGGGACCTTAGGAGCGGTCAGCAGCCTGCGAGGAGAGGTTGGGACCTGAGGAGCGGTTAGCAGCCTGCGAGGAGAGGTTGGGACCTGAGGAGCGGTCAGCAGCCTGCGAGGAGAGGTTGGGACCTCAGGAGCGGTCAGCAGCCTGCGAGGAGAGGTTGGTGACCTGAGGAGCGGTCAGCAGCCTGCGAGGAGAGGTTGGGACCTTAGGAGCGGTCAGCAGCCTGCGAGGAGAGGTTGGGACCTTAGGAGCGGTCAGCAGCCTGCGAGGAGAGGTTGGGACCTTAGGAGCGGTCAGCAGCCTGCGAGGAGAGGTTGGGACCTTAGGAGCGGTCAGCAGCCTGCGAGGAGAGGTTGGGACCTTAGGAGCGGTCAGCAGCCTGCGAGGAGAGGTTGGGACCTGAGGAGCAGTCAGCAGCCTGCGAGGAGAGGTTGGGACCTGAGCAGCTGTCAGCAGCCTGCGAGGAGAGGTTGGGACCTGAGGAGAGGTCAGCAGCCTGCGAGGAGAGGTTGGGACCTGAGGAGCGGTCAGCAGCCTGCGAGGAGAGGTTGGGACCTGAGGAGCAGTCAGCAGCCTGCGAGGAGAGGTTGGTGACCTGAGGAGCGGTCAGCAGCCTGCGAGGAGAGGTTGGCGACCTGAGGAGAGGTCAGCAGCCTGCGAGGAGAGGTTGGGACCTGAGGAGAGGTCAGCAGCCTGCGAGGAGAGGTTGGGACCTGAGGAGCGGTCAGCAGCCTGCGAGGAGAGGTTGGGACCTGAGGAGCAGTCAGCAGCCTGCGAGGAGAGGTTGGTGACCTGAGGAGCGGTCAGCAGCCTGCGAGGAGAGGTTGGCGACCTGAGGAGAGGTCAGCAGCCTGCGAGGAGAGGTTGGCGACCTGAGCGGTCAGCAGCCTGCGAGGAGAGGTTGGCGACCTGAGGAGCGGTCAGCAGCCTGCGAGGAGAGGTTGGGACCTGAGGAGCGCGGTCAGCAGCCTGCGAGGAGAGGTTGGGACCTGAGGAGCGGTCAGCAGCATGCGAGGAGCGGTCGGAGCTTCTTTCACGTCACTAGTTTTGTAGTCCCATATCTCTCCTTGGCTCATGCTGTGCTCCCCTGGAGTGACTGCTGTGCTGCCCCTGTTGACACACAGTAGTACTACACGTCCTGTTCGCGCTGTGGCATCTTGGGAGTTGTAGTTTCATACTGTGGACGAGCTCATAATGTAATGTAGCTATCGTTAGGTGATATCACGACACACTCAACTATCGCGTTGCTGCATTTAGAATATTCCCACACGTCGCAATCCCCTTTCTTCCTATCCCTCACTTTGGCGCCTGTCCTACACAATGAGCGTCCACTGTACCGGAAACGGAAGTCCGTGCGTTCCACCGAAGTTTACCTTTGGAGCTTCCGGTTTGTAGTTGCTCGCTTCCGGTGTGTAATGTCGGACTCGGAGAGCGATGAGGAGCGGCCGTTCTCCATCACAGGGTTTCTGTTCGGGAATATTAATGAGGACGGACAGCTGGAGGATGACTCGGTGCTGGACAAGGTGAGGAGCCGCAGGAATCCGCTGCGGGGGCGTCTGTCCGGCCCTCCGATGGGATTGTGCACTGATAATGACAGTCCTGTGCAGGCTGCGCTGGGGTTTCTAGTGCACCTGTCTGCAGTCATTGCCGCAGGGTCAGGAGTCATTTTCAGCATGATGATGTGTCTGTGCTTAGTCAGGGGGTCCTGCGCCCATCACAGTGACTGTAGTTCACCCTGCTGTGGGGAATTACTGCCATCAGACCAGACCCTGTGTACTGGAGATCATATTACAGTGACCACACCGTACCCATTATCCGATAGGCCTGGGGGGCGCGCACTGGGGGGCTCCCCGGTTGGTGTAGTGCGCCCGGGGTGGGGGGCTTTTCTGGTCAGCCAGCTTGATGCATTAGCACCACATCCAGTAAGCAGCTAAGAAGAGCAGGTCTTCAGATGGAGATGTTTGTGAGTTGCCCTGATCAGAAGACCGGATCTGAAGGCACAAATACTGGTGGGGACAGGGATATATATGGTGCACCGGTGATAGGATTATAGTGGTGGGTAGAGGGGGGCTTGAATTTGGATGCTATAGTGTGGTGGGAGTACTGGATGAAAAATCACAAAAAGTGGGAACGCCTGGATGTATCCTGCTTATAAAGGAGAGAGAGCACAAGGTCTCAGTGTGGTTTCTGTGGGGAAGCTTTAGCTGTCAGTATACCATTAATGGGGGAGGGGTCTCTGGTCGTCACTACAATAGGTGAAGGGGGGGTTCTGGATATCTCACAACTATCTTTCAGAGCTGAATGTGGTTGTAAGAAATGTTGGGGGCCACTGGTTTAGGGGATGCTCGCATTCTCTTTACCAGCAGTGATCACATCATCATCACAGCAAGACATCATCGTGCAGAGAATTGTCAAAACGAGATCAGAAGAGAGGAGATGCTCACAGCAGCCAATCAAGTTTCTGTTTTATTTTCTAAAAAGAAAATAACCAGCAAGTGCCCAGATAATGCAGCGGCTGATCTCCAGTTCCCCTTGCAGAGTGATCTGTCGTCTTCCATTATAAGTCTGGATTAGTAGATTCCCCATGCAGTAAAGATTCTGAACCCTTGTTCCCAGTGTTGTTCTTTTCTTAAGTTGTTCCACTTCCTACAAAATATTTCTAAATACCGTAAATGAACAACTGGATGTCACCATTCGCTGTGTCACTATATAGTGAGATGCTGGCAGTCCTGATTGGACAATGCATACTCGTATAGGGACCCGCACATCCAGTTGTCAGACATTTCTAGGAGGAGTAACAGAGGAATGCAACATAGGTCGATCAAAAGATCCTGAGTTGTTGCTGCACATGGAGTACAATATTTGTTCAGGCCGGGTTTCAGCAGGCCCAGTGGAGAGCACACAGACTATTTGCATCCTACGTGCTAGTGCATGAGCAACTTACAGACCAAAATACTGCATTTCCTGGCGGCACCTGTTCTCAATGCCAGCGAGTGCACAGACCAAATTATGTTTAATTTTCAGACATTAATAGCCTAATTATTACAATGGTCTGAACTTGGCATTAACCAGACATCTCAGGAGAGGTGACAGTCGCTATTTACCATTGGGTGCACTATGGCTCCTACCTATATCTGACCATGTAGTTGAATGTCTTACCACTCATACATACACATACAGTTAGGTCCATATATATTTGGACAGAGACAACATTTATCTAATTTTGGTTCTAGACATTACCACAATGAATTTGAAACAAAACAATTCAGATGCAGTTGAAGTCCAGACTTTCAGCTTTCATTTGAGGGTATCCACATTAAAATTGGATGAAGGGTTTAGGAGTTTCAGCTCCTTAACATGTGCCACCCTGTTTTTAAAGGGACCAAAAGTAATTGGACAAATGACTCCAAGGCTATTTCATGGACAGGTGTGGGCAATCCCTTTGTTATGTCATTCTCAATTAAGCAGATGAAAGGGCCGGAGTTGATTTGAGGTGTGGTGTTTGCATTTGGAAGGTTTTGCTGTGAAGGAAACATGCAGTCACAGGAGCTCTCTATGCAGGTGAAACAAGCCATCCTTAAGCTGCAAGAACAGAAAAAAACCCATCCAAGAAATTGCTACAACATTAGAAGTGGCAAAATCTACAATTTGGTACATCCTGAGAAAGAAAGAAAGCACTGTGGTGAACTCATCAATCCAAAAAGACCTGGGAGCCCACGGAAGACAACAGTGGTGGATGATCGCCGCATACTTTCTTTGGTGAAGAAGAACCCGTTCACAACATCAACTGAAGTCCAGAACACTCTCAGTGAAGTAGGTGTATCTGTCTCTAAGTCAACAGTAAAGAGAAGACTCCATGAAAGTAAATACAAAGGGTTCACATCTAGATGCAAACCATTCATCAATTCCAAAAATAGACAGGCCAGAGTTAAATTTGCTGAAAAACACCTCCAGAAGCCAGCTCAGTTCTGGAAAAGTATTCTATGGACAGATGAGACAAAGATCAACCTGTACCAGAATGATGGGAAGCCAAAAGTTTGGAGAAGAAAGGGAACGGCACATGATCCAAGGCACACCACATCCTCTGTAAAACATGGTGGAGGCAACGTGATGGCATGGCCATGCATGGCTTTCAATGGCACTGGGTCACTTGTGTTTATTGATGACATAACAGCAGACAAGAGTAGCAGGATGAATTCTGAAGTGTACCGGGATATACTTTCAGCCCAGATTCAGCCAAATGCTGCAAACTTGACTGGACGGCGCTTCATAGTACAGATGGATAATGACCCCAAGCATACAGCCAAAGCTACACAGGAGTTCATGAGTGCAAAAAAGTGGAACATTCTTCAATGGCCAAGTCAATCACCAGATCTTAACACAATTGAGCATGCATTTCACTTGCTCAAATCCAGACTTAAGAGGGAAAGACCCACAAACAAGCAAGACCTGAAGGCTGTGGCTGTAAAGCCTGGCAAAGCATTAAGAAGGAGGAAACCCAGCGTTTGGTGATGTCCATGGGTTCCAGACTTAAGGCAGTGATTGCCTCCAAAGGATTCGCCACAAAATTTTGAAAATAAAAATATTTTGTTTGGGTTATGTTTATTTGTCCAATTACTTTTGACCTCCTAAAATGTGGAATGTTTGTAAAGAAATGTGTACAATTCCTACATTTTCTAACACATATTTTTGTTCAACCCTTCAAATTAAACGTTACAATCTCACTTGAATTCTGTTGTAGAGGTTTCATTTCAAATCCAATGTGGTGGCATGCAGAGCCCAACTCGCGAAAATTGTGTCACTGTCCAAATATTTCTGGCCCTGACTGTACATACAGGAATGGTAAATGGATGTTTACTAATTTTCAGTGCAGTTGAAGCGATTTCCTCTCCAGCGTCTCCAGCTCAGTCTCCTGCGACATTGTCGTTTTATCATATGCAATATAAATCTCATGTTTTTAGGAGTCAAAGAAACATCTTGCAGGGTTGGGAGCTCTTGGCCTTGGAAATCTCATTACAGAAATCACTTCCAGCGCGGACGAGGCCACAGAAACTGAAGGGGTGAACTTGGATGAAGACGGTAATGGCATTGACATAAGGCGTTTTGTGTATTTCAGCAGTGTATTAGTATTCCCCAGTTGTATATTTGCAAAATTGTGGTGGTCGTCCATTAATTTAAAAAAATACCTAAATAAGCTTTAAAAAGTAAGTTCTTTAAAGATCCACTTACATCTCACTGTCTATATTATACAGGTTGGGTTAAGAGTACTGATGATGCCATCGACTACTCTGATATCAATGAAGTGGCTGAAGATGAGTCTCGCAGATATAGGCAGGCTATGGGAAGTCTCCATCTCTCCCGAAGAGCAGGTAAATGTTATTGTCATCCCAGGTGATGTGACCATAGAGTTTCGTGTTCTAGTTGAGGTTTTTTGATTAAATTTGTGCCCTGATTAGATGATGATGACGACGACTATGATGCGGACTGTGAAGATATTGATTCCAAGCTAATGCCCCCTCCACCTCCTCCACCAGTGACATGTAAGAAGGAAGAGGAAAAGGGAGCAGCACCAATAAGTAAGTGATCATGGATATATGTATATAAATCTATTCATATCTATTTATCTCCTGGCAGCGACTCCTATCTGTAGAACAAAAGGACCAGATATTCCTTATCTCCAGACATCATCTGTGGTGGGAGAGCCTCATGTGTATGAGGCCTTTATAGGTTTACACCAAGATCTTTGATCTACTCCTATCTCGTACTTCTGCCGTTTCTCACACTTTGCAGTTTCACATGGAGTGAAGCTGCTGTGTACATTCTACTCCCCTCCATTTTCTTAGTGCAATTTTTACTTTTTCTTCTTCATTTTGGGATTACATTAGTGTCTGGATATTTACGCAGTAATTGCTTATTTCAATTGGTGAAAAAACTACTGCATTTTTCTAAGAACATAGGGGCTGATCCATTAAGATTGGTGTTGCTCAAGCCTGTCTTAATGAAGAGCTGGCAGGAGTAAAATGTGACAGATTTGTTAAGAGCTACTTCATGGATTTGGCACATTTTTGATGGCGTGTCCTCACCAGAAATGCTATTGCAGCCAGAGACTTAAGAAATGCCAGAACTTTTGCTATATTTGGTGGGCTGGTGTGGCCCTGCTCCAGCTCCACCCATTTTTACCGAGCTACTTTTCACTGTCTCGCAGATGTCACAGTCGCAAAATTTTTGCACAACCACGCATTGTGCAAAAAAAAAAAAAAACATTTACACAATCTCTCCTAAAAGATTTGTTGAATTGGGGCTATCTTTTGCAAATCCTATAAATATTCACATGCTGCAGAAGTTAGGAACAAACTCTGTTTTTATCTACACAAGTTATCAACCATGTACAGAAAACCAGTCGTTTATCTATAAAGTTGAGTTTCTTCGCCCTATCATGATGTGGACTGAGCCAGTATCTCTTGTTGATAAGATTTGGGATAATTTTTTGATCGCTGGTGGTCCAACTACTTGAGAATGTGGCTTTACAGAGCCACATATGAGTAGCGCAGAAGTGCACATGCTTAATCTCCTACGCCATTCACTGTCTAAGAAAGCCGAGTACTATGCTCTATGTATAGGAGATAGATTTCAATTGGGGTTATGCCTTTCTTAAAGCCAAATTCTGCTTGTGTTATACAGCCTCTGAAGAAGGTGATGGGATCATTCTTCCTTCCATTATTGCGCCATCTTCTGCCTCCTTGGAAAAGGTGGACTTCAGCAGTTCGTCTGATTCTGAATCTGAGATTGGTCCTCAAGAGCGCGGACAAAGTGAGAAAAAGGAGCGAAAGTTGACTTTACCACTTGCTGGCATAATGCAAAGAGATGGCACCAAACCTCTTCCTAGCGTCACTGAGCTCTTCCCAGAATTTAGACCTGGCAAGGTATTTCCTACCATTATTGTTATTTTTTTGTTATCTACAAGCTCTGTTTTGGGATGTTATGAGGCAGCACAGTGGCTCAGTGATTAGCACTGTTGCTATGTGTTGGGGTCCTAGGTTTAAACTCCCCAAAGACTACATCTGCAAGGAGTTTGTATGGTCTCCCCGTGATTGCGTGGATTTCCTCCGGGTTTTCCGGTTTCCTCCCACACGCCAAAGACATATTGATAGGGAATTTAGATAGTGAATCCCACTGGGGACAGCGATGTCTGTAACAAGCTGAGGAATTTGATGGTGCAATATAAGCCAGAAAAATAAATGATATCTTTATAAAGACTTTTTATTGTTACCAACCTGTGATGGGATTAATCAGTCCTATTCCTTACATATTACAGCTGATTTGTTTTCTGCCCACACATGAGCAGTGACGCACATGGTTAATAAAATAAGCTACATCAATAGTGAACCGCGTTGATAGCAAGTGTTAGGTCTTCTAATGAGCAGTTTTATTTTGCCTACAGGTTTTGCGCTTTCTTCGACTATTTGGACCTGGGAAAAGCGTCCTGTCAGTTTGGCGCAGTGCTCGCCGAAAACGCAGAAAAAAGCACAGAGAACTGACCCTGGAAGTTCAGGCAAAAGAAGGTGAAGAAACCGAGGCAGGACCCGAGAAGAAGTCTTGTTGGGAATATGAGTATGCTCCAGCACCACCACCTGAACAGTGCCTCTCAGACGATGAGGTACGACGTTATCCTACAGCTTATCCTGACGAGTGCTTCGCCTAATCATAGGAAAGTGTTTAGTGAATAGATGTCCTTCTTTTATTTATTAGGTCGCCTTCTTTCTCAGGATCAGTGGATGTCTAAAAAATGCCCCCCTAATCATAAAGTGGCAGGATATCCTAGTGATATGCTATCATTTCATGAGATCAGAAACCACCTTTCAGCCCCTTAATGACCTCTGATGTTCATCATAATAGGTCCCTTGGAAAATAATGAAGCCAGGTAAGATGCTGACCCTGCTTCATACCAGCTATCGGTTTCCAAGCCAAAAATATAGCAGATTACACCAGGGTGATGGCTAAAAAGACTTGCACTAGAATAAATCACAATCCTCTAAATATAAAAGCAAGCATTTATCATACACCCACTTATAAAGGTCATTTGCCCAAATACAGAGCACAGTCACTATACAAATGGATGTCAGATTAATGCACTGATGTAGGATCTTGTAATTATTGCTCCCCTACATTAGTGCATTAATTTGTCACCTATTGGTATATTTTCCCCAGTACTTGTCTGTGTGCCCCTGTAACTGCCAACTAGGTTCTGCAGTGAAGCCCGACTACAGACAGGTTCTTAGGAGAACAGTGATTTCACTAAATGTTTAAGCCCTATAGGCGTGCTAAATTTAAAAAAAAAAAAAAAAAAAAAAAAAAGGGAAAAGTCTTGCAGCTACCACTAGAGGCAGCATACTGCCTGCTATTGAGTTTAGTGTGTAACTATATGCAATTCGCTCCTTTACTCCCTCTAGTGGCAGCTTTAGGTGTTATGAGCATTTTGAAATTCAGTTTTTCTAAATAAAAAATAAAGTATCACCTGCAAAAAAATATATAATAGAAAATTAAATGGCACAGAGTTTTTATCCTGTTTACTTAAAAAAAATATATTTAGGGTGGTATTTCATCTTATACATGAAAACTTACCTGAAGGTGCCATTACACTTTAGGTGTCCTGTGTGCGTACAAGAGGAATGACACTATTTCTGTCCATCACATGAATTGCATCCTAGATTTCTGCACTTTTCTCCTCCACATTTGAAGCCTCAGTGTTTCCTTTTTATGTTTTCTGACCTTTTCTCCCTCTAGCTTTTTCCTTACCTTCCTTCTCGGCTTTCCTAGGGCTGCAGACTGACTGTAGACAGACCTGAGCAGTTTGTGAGTGAATGATCAGTACAGGAGGCAAAAAAAGTGACCGATAAGTGGAGAAAGAAGCAGATTTCTCTGATGAGAAACTTTATAACCTGTCTTCTCTTCACTTGTACTATTGATTTATGGAGAAAAGTATAGTTACTGTTCGAGCAAATTGAAATGAAGTCCAAATATTTTTTGCTTTCTGCAGATTACCATGATGGCTCCTGTGGAGTCCAAGTTCTCCCAGTCTGCTGGGGATACAGATAAGGTTGCAGATACAAAACCCCGAGTAGCAGAGTGGCGCTACGGCCCAGCGCAGTTGTGGTACGATATGCTGGGAGTACCTGAAGATGGCAGTGGATTTGATTATGGATTTAAGCTGAGGGAGGAAAACAAAGATGACGATATTGCTCCTGATGCTGACAATGACATAAACGACCAGGTTTGTGAATGAATAAATAAGCACAGATTCTTGGTCAAAATGTTACTGTATCAGTATCTTACAGAAGTAGTTTCTGACATTATTTAGAAACCGGAGGAATCCACAGAGGCACAATTTCAAGATGAACATTTCCTGATGGTAACGCAGCTTCAGTGGGAGGATGACGTGATCTGGAACGGGGAGGACGTGAAGCACAAAGTAACCAAGACCCAAAGAGCCAGTTTAGCTGGTTGGCTTCCCTCCAGCATGACCAGGAATGCCACAGCGTACAATGCCCAGCAAGGTGCCACCTGTTAGAGCAAAAATGTCAGTAGTATGAGGCTCAGTTACTTATTTGCTGATTTAAGGAGTCTTTCTTCTTTTGTGCAGGACTGAATCGAAGTGGATCATTGTTAAACCTACCAACGCCTTTAGTGCAAAAGCCAATCATTCCTGGTTCACTCATTTCTACCAAGGGGAAGGAAAAACATGCTCCAGAACAGCAAGGTATAGTATGGATTATGGGTCAGGCGCAAGTCACAAATCTTACTGATAAACCTTGAATACTTCTAGGAAGGTATAGAATATATATGTTCCTTGTGCAATTTTTCTTCCTATGATCAAATGTTTCCAGATCAAGTAGTGTTCTCTGTATGCCGATAGCTACTACTATAAGGGATAGTATCTGCACGTAGTCACGGCATAGTCAGACCTGGGCTAGACGGAGACTTGTGGTCAGATTGTGCTGTGGTTTTGGGAGTCTGATTGCAGAGATGTCCACTTTGTTTTTTAGCATCCACTGAAGAAGATCGCCCTTGGTTTTCAATTTTTCCTATTGACAATGAAGAATTGGTGTATGGACGATGGGAAGACAATATAATCTGGGACGATCAAGCCATGGACAGGATTTTGGACCCTCCTGTGTTAACGTTAAATCCCAACGATGAAAACATTATCCTGGGTTGGTAACATTTCACACACATTTGTCATATACTTGTCGTTAGGAATTCTTTTATATTTAATTTATTTTTTATCAACAGAAATCCCAGATGAGAAAGAAGAAACAACGTCAAATTCTCCCTCTAAGGAGAGTAAAAAGGAGTCATCTCTAAAGAAAAGTAGAATTTTATTAGGGAAAACTGGTGTAATCAAGGAGGAGCCCCAGCAGGTAAGGGGGTCATCCCTTAAAGGGAATCTGTCACCCCATTTTTCGTATATCAGCTGTAGTCACCGCCATCCATCAGGGGCTTATCTACAGAATTCTGTAATGCTGTAGATAAGCCCTCGATGTCACCTGAAAGATAAGAAAAATGAGTTATATTATACTCACCCGGGGGCGGTCAGATGTGGTCCGGTCCAATGGGCATCGCGGTCCGGGTCCGGTGCCTCCCATCTTCTAGCGATGACGTTCTCCTCCTTCTGTTGCGCTCCTGCGCAGGCGTACTTTATCTGCCCTGTTGAGGGCAGAGCAAAGTACTACAGTGCGTAGGCGCCGGGAAAGGTCATAGAGGCCCTGCGCCTTTCTTATTTAAATCAGTACAAACAGCTACCTTTTTTATAGTAATCTCACCGTTGGCTCTTTTTTTCTCTTATCCTACCCCCTTAACATCTAAGGAGACGGATAGCTTGATGCCACATGCTCTGCAGTGTAACATTTGGCCCTCTTAGGGCTCCATGCTTAATTACACTAGCCCCCATTGATCTAGGATTTGCTTATTAATGTCATACTGACACAACAAAACATCTAAGTCTGGACGAGTAAAAAGGGATGTTCTCTAATGTGTCCGCTCACAGAACATGTCCCAGCCGGAGGTAAAGGATCCCTGGAATTTATCCAATGATGAATTTTACTATCCAAAACAGCAAGGCTTACGAGGAACATTTGGAGGAAACATTATCCAGGTAATTCTCATTCTTACAGGCGCACAATTCGTAACTGAAGCATTGATGCTGGTACTAAACAAAGTGATCTTTGCTGTTGAGACCTGATTTGTGATTGTGAATATATATAACATGACTATGGGTCTCTGTTAACAGAAATGTGTGCTACCTAGTGATGAGCGAATGTGCTGGGAAAAGGTGTTATCTGAGCATGCTCGGGTGCTAACAGAGTGTCTTCGGCGTGCTCAAATAATATGTTCAAGTCCCTGCGCCTGCATGTCTCACGGCTGTTCGACAGCCACAACACATGCAGGAATTGCCTAACAAACTGGGAATCCCTGCATGTGTTGCAGCTGTCGTAATGGATGGTAACTATATTGAGAGACATGAGAAGACCGATCTGACTGTTGGAGATTATCTTTCTTTTTTACAGGTTATAATCTAGTGTCTTCACTACATCTCTTATTAGAATAACTACCTGCCATATTCATTATCTTCATGTAGACTTGACTAATAGAAAGGTTATTCACATTCATCCTCTCTACACGGCCCCAATTGGACAGATCATCAGCAGATTTGGCTTTCAGTACCATCTTTATGCTGATGACACACAACTATACACGTCATCCCCCGACCTTACCCCCGCTGTACTACAGAACACCACCGACTGTCTGTCCGCAGTCTCCAACATCATGTCTGCTCTCTATCTGAAACGTAACCTCTCCAAAACTGAACTTCTTCTGCTCCCGCCGTCTACTAACCTCCCTAAAGGTACTGCCACACTACACAATCCCGCTAGCGATCTCGTTAGCGTCGCATACTAATGAGATCGCTAGCGGGATTGTTTCTATATCGCTAGTAGCTACCTAACTTAGCGATGTCGTTAAGGACGCTATCGCGGTTAGCGATCTCCTTAACGACTTTAGCGGTACAAAAGTACCGCTAAATCGCTAAGAAAAGGTGCTACACTTAGCGATTATACTTACCCAGCGGGAGCGCCGGCGATAAAATAGGGTCCGGAACGATTCCAGCGACGAGCGAGATCACAGCAGGAAGCTCGTCGCTGGCAGCTGCCGCACACAACAACATCACTAACGGGATCGCTAAATAGTGACGTTTTTTAGCGATCCCGTTAGCGATGTTGTTTAGTGTGGCATACCCTTAAATCTGACATTTCCCTCTCCGTGGGCGGCACCATAATAACACCCCGGCACCCCGCTGTCTGGGTGTTATGTTTGACACCAATCTCTCCTTCACCTCCCATATACAATCTCTTGCCCGCTCTTGCCGCCCACACCTAAAGAACATCTCTAGAATCCGCCCTTTTCACACCATGAAAAAACAAAAACCCTCACTGTAGCATTGATCCACTCCCGCCTGGACTACTGCAACGCTCTATTACTTGGCCTCCCCATTACTCGACTATCCCCTCTCCAGTCCATCCTTAATGCAGCAGCCAGGGTCATCCATCTGGCTAATCGGTACTCGGATGCGTCCGCTCTTTGCCAGTCCTTACACTGGCTGCCCATTCATTATAGGATCCAATTCAAAGTACTTGTTCTCACCTACAAAGCTATCCACAGTGCAGCACCCCCCTACATCTCCTCCCTCATTTCTATCTATCGGCCTAACCGACTGCTGCGCTCTGCAAACGACTTTCAACTAAACTGCACTAATCCGTACCTCCCACTCCCGACTCCAAGACTTCTCCCGCGCTGCGCCAATCCTCTGGAATGCTCTACCCCAAGAAATTAGGACTATCCACAATTTGCATGGTTTCAGGCGCTCCCTCAAAACACATCTGTTCAGAGCGGCCTATCACATTCACTAATCAAAGTCATTCTATGTGTAAGTGTGTATGTGTAGCCCTTTCACTATCTCCATCCATCCCTCACTCCCTCAAGATGGCTGGACCATCATTGTAAATGCACCATTGTATATACACACCTGTATTTTGTATCTCCCCCACCTCATTGTAGATTGTAAGCTCTCACGAGCAGGGGCGGCTTATTTTGCTTTAATTATTGTATTGTTAACGTTGTTACTTATGACTTGTGTTTTGAAACTGTTAAACTGTAAAGCGCTGCGGAATATGATGGCGCTATATAAATAAAGATTATTATTATTATTATCCTCTCCTTTGTGGCAGCACTCGATACCAGCAGTGGAGCTCAGACAGCCTTTCTTCCCTACACACATGGGACCAATGAAATTAAGGCAATTCCACCGTCCTCCATTGAAGAAATATTCATTTGGGGCCCTGTCCCAACCAGGAGCACACTCGGTGCAGCCTCTTCTTAAACACATCAAGAAGAAAGCAAAGGTAAATTATTAGGGATTAATAAATCCTAATTATGTCACATTTTTCCAGGTAGAAATCCACCTGACATACCCGTAGTTGCCTCCCCATGCAATAACAGGCGTTTGGGAAGAGTATCTCATCTGTAGCGTTCAATGAAATATTCAGCACAATATTGCATTTCATTTTTAAAGGGTCAGTTATTGCATTTAATCTATTCATATCCTCTTCTGGGCATTAGATGAGAGAGCAAGAACGCCAGGCATCTGGTGGAGGAGAGATGTTTTTTATGCGCACGTCACAAGATCTCACAGGCAAAGATGGAGATCTCATTTTGGCCGAGTACAGTGAAGAAAACCCTCCGTTAATGATGCAAGTTGGAATGGCAACTAAAATCAAGAACTATTACAAGAGGGTACAAATTCTAATATTACATCAGTATTTGTAACATTTTACAAGAATATTGTTTTCTGATCGTTTCACTTTTTTGTAGAAACCAGGGAAGGATCCTGGAGCGCCGGACTGCAAGTATGGAGAGACCGTATATTGTCACACCTCACCATTTCTGGGCTCGCTGCACCCAGGACAACTTTTACAGGTATGTGCCACCAAAGATGACAGGTTGGGGCATTACTGATCTGAGCTTTCATTAAACTTTGTTTGTTTCTTTTTCTTATTTTTAGGCTTTTGAAAATAATTTGTTCAGATCTCCAATCTACTTGCACAAGATGCCTGAAACAGATTTCCTGATCATCCGAACCCGGCAAGGTTATTACGTTCGGGATTTGGTGGACATTTTTGTAGTTGGGCAGCAGTGTCCCCTCTTTGAAGTTCCTGGGCCAAACTCTAAGCGGGCGAACACACACATCCGTGATTTCTTGCAGGTCTGTCCCTCCAGCTTTTCTTAATTTTTTTTATTTTATTTGCATATTGTCCAAATGATGGCGAAACAGTTTTGCTCCTGATCTGTTACAGGTGTTTATATATCGTCTCTTCTGGAAAAGCAAAGATCGACCACGTAGAATTCGTATGGAAGACATAAAAAAGGCTTTTCCTTCACATTCAGAGAGCAGCATTAGAAAGAGACTGAAACTGTGTGCTGACTTTAAAAGAACAGGTAATGTCTCACCATTTTAAAGTTTTGTGACCTTAATTGACAATAATCTGATTTGTCACCTACAATCAAAGCTGAAGGGTGATTACAGTGTTCATAGGAGGAGCTAGACATTCATGGCGCTGTCTGTAGCCATAGTGCTGCTATCATAGTGAATATGACTATAAGTATTTTATCATGGACACATAAGATTCCATTATATTTTGTATTCTAGGAATGGACTCTAATTGGTGGGTGCTGAAACCGGATTTCCGCTTACCAACGGAAGAAGAGATTCGTGCCATGGTATCTCCTGAGCAGTGCTGTGCATATTACAGCATGATTGCAGCTGAACAGCGTTTAAAGGTCAGTAAGTTGTTAAACTGTAGTTTTGGAAAACCCATGTCCCTGGGCTGCAGTTTGCTTTTAAATTCCAGTCCAATATGTTCAGGAACGGTCTCAATTCTCATACTCCTTAACTTGCCATCCACTCTTTTTGAGTGGGTGCTTATTCTTAGCATTTTGCCAGTACTATAGGACCTGGATCTTCCTTTTTCTCATTTCCCAGCATACATTGCACCTGCCATGGTCCAATGCCCTGTCTGCCCTGAACTAAAAGCCCTCCTCTCTGTTCTGCATCTCCAAGTTTGACAAACAGGAGAGCAGGAGCAGAAGGACAAGCACGCATTCCCACACCCTGTATTCCATCTCACGGTCTCGGCTGCTTAGTGATTAAATTACCTTAAAGGGGTTGTCTGGTCTTCTGA
Source organism: Oophaga sylvatica (assembly GCA_033576555.1). Lineage (NCBI taxonomy): Eukaryota > Metazoa > Chordata > Amphibia > Anura > Dendrobatidae > Oophaga > Oophaga sylvatica. The sequence continues at coordinate 60,065,417 of JARQOD010000008.1, read as the reverse complement.
CAAAAGTCTGCAGTTACTTTATGTGACTGCATAGTTCTGAATCCTGAGAGCGTGTGATGCGCACGCTGTCAAGAGTCATCGGTATTGCTGGGGAGAGCAGGCGGTCGCGGGACCTCAAGTATGGGATTTGCATACATGAAGTAACGTGCTAACTAGACTTGCTCAGCTTCTCACTTGTATCGATCAAGGCCGTGCACGCCTATTCGGAATGTGGCCCATGGTATGCAAATCACATGACCGACTCTCTCACCGGCAATAATGGTGAATCGTGCAGTGAGATAGAGTGATTATATACTTATCGAAGACCAAACAGCCCTTTAAGGTGTCAGAAAATACTTTGACAATGGGGCATTGCGTTGTATGTTTAGATTTTGAATATTATGTGGAATATGGTAGGGACCGACATAGAGGTAGTGAAAACAGAGAAGGGCAGCAGAAGGGAGGAAAAGATTTGAAGGACACTAATGGATTTGATGGTAGGCTAGTTGTTATAATCCATGAATATATGATGAGGGAAGAACAATGGGAGGAAAACAATATTAGGTTGGAGGTGATGCGCTTATTTTTTATTTAAGTGATGAGTTCCAAGATGGTCATACAGCTATGCGTCTGGAAATCATTGCACATTGTCATGCAGTGATTGTGATGGCAGACTCTTCTCCTGAGGCAGAGCTTTTTTGTCCGTGTGTCTGACTTATTGATTGGGAAATACTGGATTGTCATGTCCTTGCAGGATGCTGGCTATGGAGAAAAATCATTTTTTGCCCCAGATGAGGAGAATGAAGAAGACTTCCAGATGAAGATAGATGATGAGGTAAGAGTGAGTGGAAGACCCTGCTGGCACTATGGTGCGTACATTTTGCAAGTGTTGGGCCTAAAGTGGGAGTCTTGCACTTTATTGATGGCTGGATCTCCAAATCGTACGTGATCACTTGTGTATGAACAGGTCAGGACTGCACCCTGGAATACCACAAGAGCATTTATTGCTGCTATGAAAGGGAAATGTCTGCTGGAGGTGACTGGAGTTGCAGACCCCACCGGTTGTGGAGAAGGCTTCTCTTATGTGAAGATTCCTAACAAACCAACACAGCAAAAGGTTAGAAGTTTACTTAATCCTGATGTGACTCGTGTAGCATGTAAACCTTCAGAGGATGCACATTTGTGTAGATTGGCATGCTTTATCCGCTCTTTGTGGAAACAAGAGTGGTCTACTCTCATTCCTAATATTATAAGATACAATTATTGTTGATGATTATTAAATGTCAGTGTATATAAGTTCTTAAAATAGATCATTTTATTAATATAACTTTTTACTTCTTGTAACAGCAAGATGATAAAGAGCCTCAGCCGGTGAAAAAAACAGTGACTGGAACAGATGCCGATTTGCGTAGACTATCCTTGAAAAACGCTAAACAGTTGCTCCGCAAATTTGGAGTTCCAGAAGAAGAGGTGAGTATGGAAATTAATGGGTGATACTTGTCTGAGAACCATAGGTGTTTATGTGATGTGTATGTTTCATGGAACTGCTGAAGATTTGGAGGTTTTCTTGTTCCATTTAAATAAATCAATGGATACAATATTGATAGGTCAAAAAATAGGCAGCACTCCTTGGAATCAATAGTAGTTGTGGACTTTATTAGACCCACATCTCAGGGCAACGTTTCGGCTTGAATAAGCCTTCCTCCAGCAGTGTCACAGACACATATGTGGGTATTTAAGGTTTCAACAAATAACAAGCTATTTACAATCAATTTACATAGTTATACGTCTCAGATATGAACCAAAAATCAAATCCAAATATACATAGACATAATAGATGTGCCCTATAGTCAACTCTGCTTAGTTAACAACAGCGCATTTATATATAATATGCTTGCATCAATATCTCACAGATTCCAGTAATTGGTGTTTAAATCCATATTCACCACAGCTGCAACTGTCACGCAGTTGTTTATAATCTCTAAGTACTTACAGTGGGCAGTGAGCGATGCACCTCGTGGGGGACGCCATGAACGCTTCATAGGACTAGCACAGGCTCTACTGCGCATGTCCCAAATGCAATGTCATAGGATCTCGTTCTGTCAACCAATCCTGGCGGTTGTGTGGCGTCTTTCGTTGTGCGCATGCGCACTATTGACATGTCCACAGCGGTACTCCATCTTGGCTGTGGCAAGCCATAGTGTCAGCCAGTATCTGATATAAAATTCAAATAATACCTCAAAATTACTGAATAATGTTGCGGTTCACTTAGCCCAATTAGTCTCTGAATAGTTAGTAATGAAGTTTTCTTAAAATAATAAGTAGCAAGGCTTAGATCTATTAGAAAAGGAGTGTGTGCCAAATAAGGGATTTCTAAGTGATTGTGTCACCCCGGTTTATGGGACAGTTCCCTTGTAGGGTAACTTCCCATCACCTATGATCAAAAGGGGAGGTATTCTGAACCTGATGGCCCAGATCCCTCAACCCTCTTGTCATTAAGGTGCAATTACTTAATCCATGGCTATTCACTCCTATAAATAAAAACTGAACCAAACGTCTCCAATGAATCCATTTATTGATAAACTATCAGATAATCATTGCCAACTTATTCCGAACGTCGAGATCAGACATATGCTTAAAGAATAGACAAATATTTCATCAAAAAAAAGGGTTTTTTTTGTTTTTTTTTGAGTGTCTTCCTCCACCGTGCATCGCTCTTCCCACACTGTTTATTCTCAAGTAATTCACCAACTGGAAATAAACAAATTGAACAATGAGACAGTATATCAACAACACACAGCCTCATAAATTATATCCTTGGACATGGACGTAGAGAGATACAGGTCTTTACTATAACAATTTTTTTATAGAATAGAATTGATTTTGAAATCCACATTCATTCCCAATGGTTTTAATGTTCCCAATTCATATATCCATCTAAGTTCTCTACTTTTACAGGGACACTCTAGTAGTATATAACAAAATCAGTGTCACACGTCAGAAAGCTATTTATTTTATATAGCTTATTCGTAGAGGGATGTCTAAATTCTGACCCCTTAAGCATTTGACTACAATTAATACAGTTTAAACAAGGATAGCATCCTCTTCTAATCGATCCTGTTAGTGACATTTGTGTACTTCTCCTAATGGGACCAATATCCGATTTTATCAGATAGTCCCCTGTAAGTTGTGGTATATAGGGGAAACCACCTGTGAGTTTAAAACGAGAATCAGCCAACATAAATACACCATACGTAAGAAAAGGTTAGATTTACCAGTTTCTAAACACTTCACTGAAATGAAACATACTGAAAAGCAACTGAAATTCAGACTAATTGATAATGTTCCGGTTCAGCGGAGAGGGGAGATAGAGTCAGCCTCCTTAAAAGTAGAGAACTTAGATGGATATATGAATTGGGAACATTAAAACCATTAGGCATGAATGTGGATTTCAAAATCAATTCTATTCTATAAAAAAATTGTTATAGTAAAGACCTGTATCTCTCTACGTCCATGTCCAAGGATATAATTTATGAGGCTGTGTGTTGTTGATATACTGTCTCATTGTTCAATTTGTTTATTTCCAGTTGGTGAATTACTTGAGAATAAACAGTGTGGGAAGAGCGATGCACGGTGGAGGAAGACACTCAAAAAAAAAACAAAAAAAACCCCTTTTTTTTTATGAAATATTTGTCTATTCTTTAAGCATATGTCTGATCTCGACGTTCGGAATAAGTTGGCAATGATTATCTGATAGTTTATGAATAAATGGATTCATTGGAGACGTTTGGTTCAGTTTTTATTTATAGGAGTGAATAGCCATGGATTAAGTAATTGCACCTTAATGACAAGAGGGTTGAGGGATCTGGGCCATCAGGTTCAGAATACCTCCCTTTTGATCATAGGTGATGGGAAGTTACCCCTACAAGGGAACTGTCCCATAAACCGGGGTGACACAATCACTTAGAAATCCCTTATTTGGCACACACTCCTTTTCTAATAGATCTAAGCCTTGCTACTTATTATTTTAAGAAAACTTCATTACTAACTATTCAGAGACTAATTGGGCTAAGTGAACTGCAACATTATTCAGTAATTTCGAGGTATTATTTGAATTTTATATCAGATACTGGCTGACACTATGGCTTGCCACAGCCAAGGTGGAGTACCGCTGTGGACATGTCAAGAGTGCGCATGCGCACAACGAAAGACGCCACACAACCGCCAGGATTGGCTGACAGAACGAGATCCTATGACATTGCATTTGGGACATGCGCAGTAGAGCCTGTGCTAGTCCTATGAAGCGTTCATGGCGTCCCCCACGAGGTGCATCGCTCACTGCCCACTGTAAGTACTTAGAGATTATAAACAACTGCGTGACAGTTGCAGCTGTGGTGAATATGGATTTAAACACCAATTACTGGAATCTGTGAGATATTGATGCAAGCATATTATATATAAATGCGCTGTTGTTAACTAAGCAGAGTTGACTATAGGGCACATCTATTATGTCTATGTATATTTGGATTTGATTTTTGGTTCATATCAGACGTATAACTATGTAAATTGATTGTAAATAGCTTGTTATTTGTTGAAACCTTAAATACCCACATATGTGTCTGTGACACTGCTGGAGGAAGGCTTATTCAAGCCGAAACGTTGCCCTGAGATGTGGGTCTAATAAAGTCCACAACTACTATTGATGCCAAGGAGTGCTGCCTATTTTTTGACCTATTAATTTTGGCAAGTATTGGATTCCTGCTGATGAGGATTTGCACCCACAAGTATTATATATACTATGCTGCTCCACTTTTCTTGGATACAATATTGGTTATTAATCACCTGCTTCTTATAAAACCATGCTCTCCATATGTGGAATATTACACGTTTTATGTATATCCGTCTCTATATGGTAAAGTACACATCTTAACAAAGCAGTACCTTTCAATCATATTCTTAATTTTTCTTTACAGTTACTAGTTAATCTCTTTCTTGATTATCTTTTTTTCTCCAGATTAAGAAGCTGTCTCGTTGGGAAGTAATCGATGTTGTGAGAACAATGTCCACTGAGCAAGCACGCTCTGGTGAGGGACCAATGAGCAAATTTGCTAGAGGGTCACGTTTCTCAGTGGCAGAACATCAAGAACGATACAAAGAGGAGTGCCAGCGGATATTTGATCTTCAGAACAAGTATGTCGTCCGAATTCTGCTCTAGCACCAGTGAATCCGTTTAAAGCTTTTTCTTATCTGTATTGTAATATGCTAAAGTTGAAAGAATCTATTAGGCTCATAGTTAGGCTAGGGCCACACACCCTCACCATAACCTAGAGCAGGTTTCGCAGTGTATGAGACATATGATGTCAAATAGCTCTGATCTCCTAGGTTAACCTGCATGATTAAAAAATGTAGAGCACTGATGACTATCATCTTTCAGATACGGTGTCTGTGAGGAAGGGGCAGCACAACTGAGTTTAGCTGTGTCGCATTACAAACCTTTTATCAGCTCTCTTCCTATCATGGCACTGTCTGCTCTAATGTACTGCCCCTCTGCTGCCTGTTCCGGAGATGAAAGCTCACAGGTGTAAGTAATCACTTATGTTTCCTGTGCTCGGGTCAACTTGTACTTTCTCTACAGTGAGATCAGGCTGTCCGTCATATGTCTCACACGTAAGTAGCCTAGCTTTTCTGGACTAGTTCTGTGTGAGATGTAATGACACCCTCTCTACTTTCACTGTACAGCGGTGTGAGGTAGGGACGCCACCATCTTGGACAGGGCCTATACCAGCCTCCATTTTGTCGGTTCACAGAGCCACAGGGTGTTAACTGCATTGGGCCTGTTGGCATATTCAATACGACAGGGTTTGATGTCCACTGTGAATCAAAAGGGCTTTAGTATGCTAAGTAATTCAGGCCGAAAACAGAGTTTACAGCTCAATGTGAATAGCCAGGCCGGATTAGTATGCATGCTTCAAAGCAGGAGGCTTCAATTAGATTATACCTGCCAGCCGGACACAAACACACCAATTGTATCTTCCAGACACGAAGGCTCCGTTCTAGGATTATGAATTATGAGCACATCTTTGTAGGTACATTCTCATAAAAATATCTGTGTGACCCTGCGGACCTCGGGCATTTGATGGTGCAACTCCCAAGTCGGTGATGGCTTGGGGGGCTGAGATATAGAGATTGGCCATCCACAATGACCCAATCGGGCCAGGTTTGATATCCATTCGACAGGCAAAACATACTGCATCCGCTGGTACCTCTCGTGTCCTGATCCGATCGTCCTGGAGAAAGTTAACCCCTTTATTAGGTATTGGGAATAAATTCTGCAGGGGGCTAAGGGTGGAGATTGTCAGCCCACCCTCGGACACCGAGGGGAGGGACCTAGCAGGTTTAAGAACTGTGAGCTAAGGGCAGACCAGTTACATTCTCACAGCAGCAAGACCATGGAAAACTAAGGACCAAAGGGACAGATCTGCCAAGGGAGCAGCGGTACACGTTTTGGGGGACTGTCCAGCAACTAAGACTTTCACCTGGGGATCGCAGAGCTCCCTGCCTCCACATGTCCATACAACCTGGTAATATTGACCTCTAGCTAATACCTCTAAGCCTTGTACCATTATTGTTGTATTTTACTCTGACTGCAAATCCATTGTAATTCCGTTGTATAGCTTACTGTATATTTCTGTAATTATCTAGTGCGCCCTTAAGGCAATTAAACCATAAAATTAATCTTGGGCTGATGCTTTTACTCTGATCACGAATCTTAGAATCCCCAGTGGGTAACAGGACACCCTCCCCGGCGGCCGTTTGCTCTAGGTGCAGTTCCATTACTGACCTGAGAGACAAAGGGGGCGCCGGAGAGCTGTGCCTGCGGAGTTACGTCACATTGGTGACGTGGAAGGACGGGGGCGCCTTCACAAGCGGTTTTAAGTTGCCCTTAGCACAGCAGACATAAGTGAGTACTGACATCTTTGCCCTCAGCAACAGAACAGGAAGTGTGGGGGGTGGGGCTGTACAGCAGGGATCAAAGTGCTATGAGAGGAAGAAAGCTGATAGAAGGATTTGTAATAGATAGAAAACTTGGCACTCAACTTAATAGAATGAATGCATCCAATTTTATTGCAGTCAAGGTACAGGTAAGTACAGGACGGAGACGTTTCGGTCCAACATGGACCTTCATCAATCCGACTGCTTAGAGAAGAATTTTAGTGTGAACATGCAGGCAATATGCCTTAAAGAGGGGAAGACCGTATGGATATACCTTCTCATGCGGCAGAAAACAGAAAAAATGGAACCTGTATAGAGTGGATCCAAAATGCAAAAGTTGTGGTCCCAAAAGGCTCCTAATATGCTTTTAATAGTATATGAAGGTAGCGCTGGTCTCTCCAATCCTGACGCGGTATCCGCTGCCTGTCAGAGATTGGAGGCGGTGGATACCGCGTCAGGATTGGAGAGACCAGCGCTACCTTCATATACTATTAAAAGCATATTAGGAGCCTTTTGGCTGTACCTTGACTGCAATAAAATTGGATATATTCATTCTATTAAGTTGAGTGCCAAGTTTTCTATCTATTGAATTGGGCTGGGAACCTACTTGTGCACCACCACAGTAGTGCTACGATATACTTTCTCAGAGGGGTTTGTAATGTCACACAGCTAAACTCAGCTGTGCTGCCCCCCCAATTAAAAAAAATGTTTTCTCCATCGCCTCATTGGGGACACAGACCATGGGTGTTATGCTGCTGCCACTAGGAGGACACTAAGCAAATTCATAAAAGAAGTTGACTCCTCCTCCTGCAGTATACACCCTCTGCTGGCTCTATCCTGAACCAGTTCTTGCTTAGTGTCTTTAGGAGGCACTAGGGTCTGACTTCAGACCCAGACTTTGTTATTTTATTTTTACTTTTTCGATCTTGTTTTCATGCATTTAACGGGCGACGGGGCCTTTCAAGGTCCCGATCTCCCAAAAACATCAACAGGCGGGAACGCGGAGTGTCGCCTCCCCGTACCCTCTCCTGCAACTCCTACGGCCTGGGCTCGCATCAGGGCGACGGATTCCTTTAATGGGTCCGCTCTCCCCCAACCATCAACGGATGGGAACGTGAGGTGTCGCCCTAACGTACCCTCTTCTGGAGCCAGGCCCACAGCCGGACACATTGATTTTACTCCGGCGGAAGCTCCTGAGGCTTTTGTGTGGCCCTCGGCACCACCACTATTAGAAAGCGGATGGTGCCAGGAATCTAAGGAGCCCTCTCCACCTCCCTATCAAAGGGATGGTGGATCGAGGATGGACGGCGCGCAGCGCTCCCGACTCTGCTACACGTGAGTACAGCCACTGGCTGGCACGGGGAGAGAGGACAAATTCCCCCCCTTACCTTGGGGTTCCTGAGCCCTACGTTCGCGTCTGTGCCTTCGGAGGACTAGGTCCCTTTGCTGTACCTTCTCCACAGCCACTTTCACCAGGCGCCGCTGCGGCCTTCTATTGGAGCCGCCGCCTTTTCTAGCAGCCGCCGCCGCGACCTGGTCTAGCAGCCGCCACGACCTTTTCTGCATTGCCGCTGCGGCCTTCTTTTGTAGCCGCTGCCGCGGCCTTCTCCGGATAGCCGCCGCTGCATTCTCATTCTGGGGTCGCCGCCGCTGTTTTTCCTCCACCGCGGCCTTCTTTGGCAGCCACCACTGCGGCCTTCTCAGTGAGCCGCCGACGCTGCTATCTCCGCGGCCTTCAGCTCTGCCGCCGCCAAATCAGCGGTCGCCACCCTCTGGCCGCAGCAGTCATCCCCCCCATGGCTGCGGTAGTCACCGCTTCCGCGGACGACACTGCTAGCCGCGTGCATTCGCCGCGACCGCGGCCTCTAATTTAGGCCCCGGCTTCTAGCCGTGCTAGGCCTGATTCCGCCACCCGATTTTTTTTTTCCCCAAAACCCTGCATTATTCACACGGCCCAACCCCCCCTTCCCTCTGGCCTTTGCTCCGCCTACGGTCTCTGGCGCTTCTCGTTACTCACGAGAGGCGCCATACTTTTCCCGCGGGGTCCTGTTCCAGGAAAGAGGGGGGCCGCCATTTTCAAAAAAAAATAAAAAATCAGACCAGAGGCTCCCGGTACCCCACACAGTCGCAATGTCGTGGCAAAACTACTGTGGTGGTCAAGGACATCTACCATGGGGGCAAGGACGCCGGCCCTGGGTAAGCTAGCGCTTGCGGCTTAACCCTTTTTACTGCAGATGCTTAGGTTAACCCCTTCACTGCAAGCTCATGCTACTTCACCACATGCGCTGCAGGTATTCTCCTGCAGCCTCTCAGCAACAGCTATCTGCAGCTTCTACCGTCAGTCTGCAAAATGCCTCAATCAAGGCTAATAAAAACGGTGGATTAGATGCACACGGTGATCTATATCTCATATGCCTCATGTAATGTCTCCCTGTCTTGGAACCATCCTAACCTTCTCTGTGCTGATTGTGAAGCCGCAGGCTCTCAGGAGCCCCACCCCCACTACTGTGGAGCACGGCGGTGGCAGCTCCCCTGGATGACCCCCCTCCGTGGCACAGTCTATGGCTTCCCTCACAGAAGCCCTCGAAGCCTTCCGTGATTACTCCTCATGCCGTAGAGGGTCCCTCAGACACATAGGAGTCTTCTTCAGACAGGGCCCGGACGGCTACAGAGCGGACACTTTCTTCTAAGAAACGTGACAGATCCTCACGGACCTCCGATGCCTCGGCATCCGCTAGCTCTACAGCCCGTTCCCTTCACTAAGGGTTCACAGTGAGCATAACTCAGAATACGAGTCAGATGTGACTCCCCTGAGTTCCAGGAGGCGATAGACTCTCTCTCTCTTCGAGTCAGTTAATCACCCTCTAACATAGACAAACAACCCAGTACTAATCTGGATCATCCAGTGTCTTTTAAAAGAACAAAACGGTCTCACAGGGTTTTTTGCTAATCACCCTGACCTTATGGATATTGTTAACTTTTTCCATTTTTAATTGTTACTGGATGATAGGGGCAACAGAACCTTTCAAGGCACCTATTTCCCCAAACCAACAACAGGCGAGCACGTGTGAGTGTCGCCTCCACGTTTCCTCTCCTGCGACGTGGGATGCCATGTCTGAGCTGACTTACGGGCGACGGGTCCCTTGAGGGGCACTGATATCCCCACACTGACCTACGGTCGAGCACATGGCGTGTCGCCTCCATGTATCCTTTGCCGCAGCAAAGCCTATGCCGGACATCCAGCCTTGTCCCCACCCTAGAGGATTGAACCCCTTTCGGATTTACAGAGGCTCTTATGGCGTCCGTGCGGCCCCCACTGAATCGCCACTCACTGAACAGCGGCCACGAATGGAGGGCAGACGGTCCCTCTCCACCTCCCTATTAAACGGATGGTGGATTGACAGCTCCCTGCACCGTCGTTGATGCAGCTGACCTGAAGGTTCTCAGTCCGGGTCCTGCGCTTCGGCGGTCTCAAGACCGGGACGCACACCATTGGTAAGTGTGGGGCCCGGGATGTGTTGTGATGAACACAGCGGCTCTGTCGATGGGCTCCGGCATCACTAGAACTAGTTCGGTACCCCTTTGCACTTGCCCTACGTCAAGACTGAACCGAGTCCCTTACGGTAGATCCACCCACATTGAGACTCGCTTCAAAAATTCTTCTCTGCTAGCTGATGGATCTTTCATTAAGAATCCCACAAGGCCATAGTCAAAACCTTTAGTGATAATACCTTACCGTCCGTGGTGACTAGTTTTGCCTGCCAAATCTCCTGTTTCTGTCTGACGGAGTCTCCATCAATAATCCCATCTATCGCAGATTGGCATCCTTGCCAGATCAGTCTTTAAAGTTACAAGAGCAGACCTCTTTTCTTCCTTTGCCGCCACTTTGGTGGCCAGAGCTATAGTAGCCTGGGCAGAGGCCCTAGCTAAGACTAGTCGTGACAACAATCTATTCCTCGATGCGGTCAGTCTCGCTTACCAGATTGCCCGGGTCGGAGATGACGTAGTGCGTGCCTCCCTAGAGGCGTCTAACTGTTAGTCGCTTACGGCCATAAACGCCGTGCAGCCTACACCGGGTCCGCTTCAGACCTTTACGTAGTACCACGAGCTGGTCATCCAAAAACGTTTCTTCCAGCTCGGCGCGCCCTCCCCGCAGGGACAGGGATTCGCAACTTTCGCTCAAACGTTCTAATTCCTAGATAAATAGTTCTCCTCGGGCCGGACCCGAGGGTTCCCCTTCCGCAAGTTCTCTGCTCAATTACTCTTCGCAGTCTCTGGAGGACACGGGCAGGCTCGGCGGCTGCCTGCTCTTCCTTCCTTAGGCCTGACTGGTGGTCGTTCAAGACCAATAACTCAGAAACTGGGAGTCCTCCAGATATAAAACTGAGATTGCGTTTTTTTCTCTCCGTCATCACGCTGCTTCCAGTCATGTCTCCCGAGGACAGCAGCGCTTTTAGCTCCCTTTTTTATTAAGCCATATACGCTCTCCGCAGCTAGGTAGTTATCGCCCCCATTCCCTCCTTTTGTTTTTTTTCTCCTTGTTGGAAACGGGAATACTTCATGTCTTTCGACATGAAGACGCATATCTTCACATTCCAAGCTTCTCAGTTCTATCGGAGACTGATATTTTCAGTTCACGGTTCCTTCATCCATTAGTTTTTCGGCACATTGGTTACCGCTGGGTTCTCCAGATTTGGATCTCATAGTCTCCAGACTACACGCCAAAGCTCCGGCATTTGTTGATCGGTCCCCAAACCCAGTAACCATCTGAACAGATGCTCCGGTACCTCAGGGGCGCCAGTTCGCCTTCCTTACAGTTGTTAGGCTGCTCCCGCTCATCCCACGGATCATCCAAATGATCAGAGCGGAAGGCAATCCGGTGTGTCTCACCGCACCAGACTGGCCACGCTGAGCGTGTGTGCACGTATCTAGCATAACTAGTCGATGATGTTTTCCCTAGCAGCTACTAGATTGTCTTGTCCTCTTCTCTCTGGGGCCCATTTACCGCCAGAACTCGAGAGTGCTGAGTTTCACAGCCGGGCCATTGAATTCCGGATCCTAGGCCTGGATGGCCTCTCGCTGCCAGTTGCATCTACCATGATCAACATTCGGGAATCTACCTTTTTGCGTGTTTACCTTGTTCCTCCCTGCAGGATGTCTTGGGGAGTCTTCTGATCCTAAGCTGGTTTAGGTGCCTTACGAAAGGCCTCCTTCGAACTCCTGCAGGATGCATCACGCACTCTTCTTTTTTTGTGGCTTTATCAGCCATCTCTCGAATTGACGGTTTGACCTTGCAAACCCCCATTCTGGTCCTTCCACAGGGTTTTTTTTTGTCTGAGGTCATTGCTTCTTTTCATCTGAGTAAGAACATAGTCTTTCCCTTGTTCTGTCCAGCTCCGAATCATCGTACTATAAAGGGCTCTCCACACTTTAGATCCGGTGAGAGCGTTCAGGAAATACTTTGCCAGAATAACCCTTTTTTGCGAGCGGATTCCCTCTTCATGTTTCCAGAGTGACAGAAAGGGTCTACCTGCTCTTAAAGCTACAGTAACCGCTTATATCCGCTCTCCAATTCAAGAAGTCTTCCGTGTCAGAGGTCGCCTATCCCTGCGTGCCTCAAGGTAAACTCCACTCGGTCTGTGGGGGGCGTTCCGTGCTCTTCGGCTCCGGACGTTGATACCGCAAGCTTGCGAAGCTGCAACTTGGGCCAGTCTTCTCACGTTAGTTGAACATTACAACATTCATGCTTAAGCTTCTTCAGATGCTGTCCTAGGCAGACAAATTCTGCAATCGACAGTAGCGCATCCGTAGTCTGTCGGTACATACGTTTTCAGCTGTTGTGCTGTTTCCCACCCATGGACTGCTTTGGGACATCCCATGGTCTGTGTCCCCCAATGAGGCGATGGAGAAATAGGGATTTTTGTGTACTCACCATAAAATCCTTTTCTCGAGACGCTCATTGGAGGACACAGCACCCACCCTTTTTAGTCTAACGACTTCTGCTTATTGCTCTCATTCTATGTGTTGATCTCTAATATTATGTGAATGATCGTACTTTGATATAAGTTTCTCCTGCTTTTGCACCGAACTGGTTCAGGATAGAGCCAACAGAGGGTGTATACTGCAGGAGGAGGAGTCAACTTCTTTTATGAATTTGCTTAGTGTCCTCCTAGTGGCAGGAGCATAACACCCATGGTCTGTGTCCCCCAATGAGCGTCTCAGAGAAAAGGATTTTACGGTGAGTACACAAAAATCCCTATTTATTCCACTCTGTAGCCAGTATTATATCCTATGACCAGTTCAGCGTGAAAAATTTGGTGAAATCTCCTCTTTAAGGCAGACTAAAGTCTTACTAGCATGGATAAAACGAGGTGCTGGAAACATCCATGATATGAAGGCATCGTTTAGTTACAGCAGCTTTGTAACCTGCTTATTCATACTTAAAAACTTCAGGTCAACCACATCCGATAGGTTCTTTACATGACTGAGATGCAATTAGCCTAATTAGACCTACAATGATTATTGTGTGCTATAATGAACTTCTTGTCATGTTTTGTGACTTGATATACGCCTTATGACATGAATATATTATGCAAAGTATCGAAAGATCTCAGGCCTAAATGATATCACTCTAGGACATGGCACCAATGTGTGATTGGCAGGGGAACAACCAATGTGATCCTCAATTATGTGATCCTTACTGTCACCTTTCTAGGGTCTTGGAGTCTGCAGAGGTTTTGTCCACAGACACGGATAGTAGCTCCGCTGAAGATAGTGACTTTGAGGAGATGGGAAGAACATTGAGAACATGCTGCAAAATAAGAAGACCAGTTCTCAGCTGTCTCGAGAGCGGGAAGAGCAGGAGAGAAAAGAGTTGCAGAGGATGTTAATGGGGAAGACAGTGGCAATGACAAAGAGCGGAGCCGAAAGGACAAAAAAGACAGAAAGGGGTTTTGTGAGTATTGCTATTAAGGTCTTAAACTGCTAATTGGATAGTATCCCACCAAGCAGCGATTGGCTGCAGCGGTCATATGGCTGATTTCACTGCAAAATAGACAGGGCTCACCAGAGTAGGACCGCAGGAGCCGAGGAGGTTTGAACATTTACATAATGTTCTTTAGTACTTATACAATTCATGCTGTTGACAATTCTGTAAATCGATGATGATAGGATGAGAATCCCTATTTCTCTTGCTCATGGACACAGGAAACCATGGGGTATGCCGCCACTAGGAGTTGACATTGCAAAAAAAGGGTTAGCTCCCCTCCAGCACGGTCTTACCCACCAACTCAGAAAGCTAATAGATTTAGCTTAGTGTCAGTAGGAGGTGGACACATGCTGCCCAAGCCCGTTTCTCTAGAGTTTTTGTTGTTTTTATTAATGGTCTTCTATATTGCAGGTTGCTTGTGATTCTGGCGACGGAGTGTAACTGTCACTCCGCTCTACCCCTTGAGACGGAGCACAGTGTGATTGCGTCATACTGTACCTCTCGTGTCTACAGCAACCCCATGCCTCAACACATCAAGAGTGGTTTGGGACATCCGCAAGAGAGAAGATCGAACTGGTTCTGCCACTACACCCTGCACCCCGCCTCCAGAGCTGGCGGGAGGAGCGAATCTCTACCTACGCCACAAGAGTCTAGTGTCCCAGAGGCACACACAGTCCGGTGTTCCATCACAATTTCGAAGAGGGATGCGTATCTTAACCATCTAATTGTCTTTCAGGAGCCCCCACTGCTCGCAATGAGAGTGCGCCCTACGATGGTGACATCTCTGTTCAGTTGTAGCTGACTTTACCCAAAGTATTCACACTTTAGTCTCGATTTTGGAATGGCTCCTAAGTTTGCACCTGCCAGCGGGCCACAATTACCCCCCTCGGATGCGTCGGATTTAACCCTCGCATACCCAACGGGTCCTCGTAGAGTCCAAGTTCCAAAAAGCGCCCGATTGGTCACTGTCTAGCTCATATCATCCGTCACATTTCTCAGGACTCCAGCTCCTCCATCTCCCTCCTCCACGCTCCAGAGGCACTAGAGTCAACCCACGTTCTGAGTCAATTCAAATCTGGATCCGCACAGTCTCCAATGCGTGACACAGTTCGCCGTTAATGAGACTCTTAACACACGCTCAGAGATCTCCCTCTGAGCGACTGTGTTTTCAGGAATGAAGCGCCTCCCCGTGCCTTGCAACCACGACGATTCAGCAGGTCTTCGCGTGGAAGCTGCACCAGACAGCGTTTCCAGAGAAGAAATGGTGAGCGTCCTGATCATTTAACTGACCTCTTAACAAGTGCAGGTGCTTTTGTGGACCCTCTGTCTCCCTTTGGCCAATAATAGTCTCTCCCTCTATCAGACCGTTCTCTCTAATGGAACCTTCCAAAAACACATTGAATCTCTGGTCAGTCGCTTTGAGGCTGCAGGTCTTTCCATCTGCCCGTCTTCCAGCTACCTGGTAGCCAAGGCTGTTCGCCTGGCAACACTCTGCCAGGCATGTCATGGTGCTACAATGAGGCAGACCAAATGTCCACTGCGGTAAATCCTCTGTCCACGTCCATCGATGCAGCGCCTTTTCATCCTACAGTGGCAACATCATCACCATCCGCAAGTCTATGTCTGAAAGCTGGAACGCAGACTCCGCTTCAAAGAAGTCTTCCCTTCCACAGTTTCGTCTCTTCGAGAAGAGCTGGACGAGATAATCTCCAGTGCACGAGGAAAGATAGTCTCTACCCAACAGAGAGTCAAACGTAGACCGTGTACAGTCCTTCGTCCATTCGGGGGTCCAGACCAGTAACCCGCAGGACAGTACTATGCGCAACAGAGAAAGGCCTCTTTAACCAACCCCGACTGGCGTTCAAGACCTGCTCACTGCGCACCAGGTCAGCACCAACAGATTTCCCAGCATGATGGTGCCCCCACCTGGAGGTCTCTCAGGGTGGGCTTGTCTCTCCAGTTTCTACGAGTGGCTATCCGTGAGTCGACGACGCCTGGGTCCGAGATGTCTCTACAAGAGTTTTCTACTCAACCCTCGTTTGTTTTTCGAGCTTTATCACCAAGAATGCTTCTCACATCTGGGTTTTTCAAGCTGTCGATTCCCTCCTCAAGGCCGGCGTTGTCGTCTCCGTTCCCACGCGAGAGCACTTCTCATGTTTTTATTCAAACCTGTTCGTGGTCCCAAAAAAGGACTGTTCAGTTCGCCCTCAAATTACTAAGCAAATATGTGCGACTGCGTCACTTCAAGATTGAGTCCCTTCGATCCGTAATAGCCTCCATGGAGCAAGGGGAATTTCTCTGCTCGGTGGACATTCAAGATGCCTACCTGCACATTCCCATTTTTCCCCCGCATCAGAGATTCCTTCATTTCGCTGTTCAGGGACTTAACTTCCAACTCACAGCGCTGCCGGTTGGCCTGGCCACCGCCCTCAGAGTTTTTATGAAAGTAATGGCAACAGCGATGGCCATTCTACGCAGCAGGGGCATCCTCGTCATTCCCTATTTAGACGACATCCTCATCAAGGCTGCAACCCCCTCAGCGTGCTAGGAGAGCCTACAGATCATCCTGGACACTCTCTCCCGTCTGGGCTGGATTGTCAACACCGTGAAGTCCTCTCTGATCCCGGTCCAACGTCTTGTTTTTATGGGAATGCTTTTCCACACCGCCAAAGCAAAGTTTTCCTACCCAAGGAAAAATCTAGCACTTATGCGCGGGGTTCGGTCTCTCAGATGTCGCTCTCCCTGTTCCCTCCTCTTCTGCATGAGCGTACTGGGCAAGATAGTTGCTTCAATGGAAGCAGTACCATTTGCTCAGTTCCACACATGTCCTCTCCAACTCTTCCTTCTAGCGAGATGGGTCAAGTCGATCCTTTCCCTGGATCGATTTATCTCAATTTCCTCTCGGATAAAGCCGTCCCTGAAATGGTGGGAGTGTTCCCATTCGTTGGAAGATAGTAACAATGGACGCCAGTCTTCTCGGCTGGGGAGCAGTGTTCCAAGATTTGACGGTCCAGAGTCGATGGTCAGCTCAGGAATCATTCTGGAACTCCAAGCAATATTTCTTGCCTTGCTTCATTGACAGAAACTTCTTCATGGATGTCCGATTCGGGTCCAGTCCGACAATGCCACGGCGGTGGCGTATCTTAACCATCAAGGAGGAACTCGAAGTCGGGCAGTGATGTCAGAGGTTGCTCGGATCCTGTCTTGGGCCGAGCAGAATGTCCCAGCAATTTCCGTTGTTCACATCCTAGGACTCGAAAATTGGATGGCAGACTTACTCAGCCGAAAGGGTCTCGCTGCAGTCGAATGGTAACTGAATCCTTCAGTCTTTCACAGGATCTGCCTCAGATGGGGGACTCCGAACGTCGATCTCATGGCGTCCAGACTCAACCACAAGGTTCTTCAGTTTGTGTCCAGATCTCGTGACCCGCTAGTGATCAGATCCGATGCACTAGCGATGCCCTAGACACAGTTCTCCCTTCCTTACTTATTTCCACCTCTACCGCTGATCCCCAGGGTAATCAAAAAGATAAAAACGGAAGGAATACCCGTCATACTCCTTGCTCCGGATTGGCCATGAAGACCCTGGTACGCAGAGTTGGTCATCCTTCTCGTGGACACACCGTGGAGGCTTCCAGATCTTCCGGACCTTTTGTCACAGGGGCCCCTCTTCCACCAGAGTTCTCAGTCACTCAATTTAATGGCATGGCTGTTGAAGCCACAGTTCTGAAATCGGCTGGGTTCTCTGATCAGGTCGTCCAGACCATGAATAAAGCAAGGAAGCCTTCTAACTCTCTCATCTACCACCGTACATGGAAAGCATTTTTTTCGCTGGTGTGAGACTCATCGGATCACTCCAAAGGTTTTTCACCTCCTATCCATTTTGTCTTTTCTGCAGTCGGGTCTGGGGTCCGGACTGTCCCTTAGTTCTATTGAGGGACAAGTTTCTGCCCTTTCGATTCTTTTCCAAAGAAATCTGGCTGTTCGCCGACAGCTCAAAACATTCATTCAAGGAGTCGCTCACTCCGTTCCTCCCTACCAGCCCTCAGTGGATCCCTGAGATCTTAATTTAGTGCTCGATGTCTTACAGGAGTCTCCGTTTGAATTGCTGCGTGAGATCCCTTCTACATTCCTTTCCTAGAAGGTCGCTTTCCTGGTCGCGATTACTTCAATTAGTTGGATTTCAGAGCTAGCAGCGCTTTCTTGTCGCTCTCCTTACCTGGTTTTTTACTAGGACAAAGTGGTCCTACGTCCAGTTCCATCCTTTCTTCCTAAGGTGGTTTCCGATTTTCATCTAAATGAGGACATTGTACTTCCATCCTTTTGTCCGTCTCCTTCTCACCCCTAAGAGCGGTCACTAAACAAGCTGGACGTGGTGAGAGCTCTACGTGTTTACCTGTCCAGGACTGAGCCTTTCTGGTGCTCATATTCTCTGTTCATCATCTCGGAAGGTCCACAGAAAGGTCTCCCTGCGTCCAGATCTACCATTGCTTGATGGATCCATTCCACCGTTCAGGAAGCATACCCTCGTAGAGGTAGAGCATTCTCATTGAGGATCACAGCACACTCCACGCGTTCGGTGGGGGCCTCCTGGGCAGTTCGCCATCAGGCGTCGCCCTCGCAGCTCTGCAAAGCTGCTACATGGGCTTCCATTCATACATTTACCAAGTTCTATGGGGTTCAAACTCATGCTTCTTTGGATACGAACCTTGGTAGAAAGGTCCTGCAAGCCGCAGTGGCCTGAGCTCTGACTTGAGGATATTATACTTCTTTCTACCCTTGGGACTGCTTTGGGACATCCCATTGTTTCCTGTGTCCCCCAATGAAGCTAGAGAGAAAGTAAACTTTTGGGTACTCACCATAAAATCTTTTTCTACTTCGCCTCATTGGGGGACACAGACCTTGGGTGTTATGCTGCTGCCACTAGGAGGCTGACACTAAGTTCAGACAAAAAAAAGTTAGCTCCTCCCCTGCAGTATACACCCTCATGCTTGCTCCAAGTGAGCCAAGTTCAGGATTTTATGGTGAGTACACAAAAATCCCTATTTCTCAGAGTCTTTATTGGGAGACACAGCACCTGCCCTTGTTTACTGTTGTATCAGGTTCTGCTGTTATCTGTTACATTCGTGTTGTTATGTTTTCTACTTCTACTGGTTTCTCACTAACGGATTAGCTTTCTGCCAGTGGGTGAGTATATATTCCTGGGGAGGAGCTAACTCTTTTTTTTGCATAGTGTCAACCTCCTAGTGGCAGCAGCATACACCCATGGTTTCCTGTGTTCCTGAAGGCTCAGAGAAAAAGATTTTACGGTGATTACCCAAAATCTTACTTTTTCGGACTATAAGACGCACTTTTTTCCTCCAACATTTAGTAGGAAAGTGGAGGGTGGTGCGTCTTATAGTTCGTGTGTGTGTGTGTGTGTATATATATATATATATATTGTGAGACAGTGAAGGGGTGCGTACTGGACGGGGTGTATATCTCGCCCAGGTTTCTTAGCTGGGTAGCATGAGGAATGTAGGAGTGAAGGTAGGATGGCAGTACGACGTTGACTCCACTCCCCATCCAGTACAGGCTTGCAGCTCGACCCTGAGTACACACAGCTGCCTAATGAAGCAGCCAGAAATAGGTGGTAGAGTTACACAGACAGAGCTCTCAGTCTGGATCTGACTTCAGACGCTGTTGGAGTCTCCTGCAAGCCCATCTCTGGTAATTACAATATATATGTTGTTGTGGCCAGGCTGCTAGAGCCTAGTTCACAGTAGTGAGGGAACTAACTGTGTTTAGTTAGCAGCCTGCCAGGCTTAGGACTTTTGTTTATGATTTGGTTTATGTTTTGTTGCTGTGGACTTTAATAAAACTGGTTGCGGCCAGTTTGCACCAGTACTGCTGTCTGGACTCTTTATGCCACTCCGTTTACCCGAGACGGCGATCCCAGAGCTATATACCCCCTGAACAGTCTACAATTGGTGCTCGAATGCGGGCAACACAGTGGCTAAAGCAGCAGCAAAGGAAAAGTCTGTCAAAGCAGCCTTAGGCCTCTTTCACACATCAGGCTTTTTGAATCAGGCGCCATCCGGCCTTTTTTTTGAACACCGTATGCGGCGAACGGACACGCCGGATCCGGTGGGTATAACATTGAAAAGATATAGCGCCGGATTGCGCCGCATGTACCTGCGTTCTGTCCGCTGTCCTCCGGATGCGGTGTCTGGTTTGTTTCCGGCGTCTAGAAAAGACGCATTTTGTAACGTTTTTTTTCTCCGGCCAAAAAGCCGGAAGCGCCGGATCCGGCGCTTCCGGCGTTTGTGTACAATGAAAGTCTATGAGCGCCGCATTGCGCCGCATCCGTCAGCAACCGGATCCGGTGGCCTGATCCTGTTTTTTTGTCTGGGAATGTTAATTGGGTCTAGACAGAAGCAAACATATATATAGTCATCAGTCACTTGCTCTTCTCTCAAAAATGCTCCTCTACAACCTGTCAAAGATGTTCTGTAGGAACACTGTATATATAGGATTTACAATAGCCAATCAGATTTTGAAATGAAAGGGGCGTGATTGGAAAACGGATCCGTCAGAATCCGTCAAAAAACCGGATGAAACTGATGCGCCGGATCCGGTTTTCTGCCTGATCCGATAAACTGATCAGGCATCCGGCGTATCAGGTTTTTTATTTCATTGCCGCATCCGGCGCTCCGGCGCGACGCCTGACCGCGCCTGATTCAAAAAGCCTGATGTGTGAAAGTAGCCTTAAAGAGACAGTAGCCCTAAAAGAGTCTGCACAAAAAAAAAAAAAAGCTGAATTTGCTGTGGTAAAGACTTTTGAGTGTGCATGTCCTGGGTAAAGGCTGCCGTTGCCGGGACAGACAAGTCTGACAGCATGGAGGAGCTGCTCAAACATATGGCGAGAGCTAGTGTGCAACAGCAGGAGACTAACCGATTACTAATGGAGCAAATTGCAGCACTACGCCAGGCTCTCAGCACCTCGTCCCAGAGTGATGACGCAAGGTCACCTGCGTTGTCTGCTGTAAAGAAGGCGGTAAAACAGACCCTGCAAAAGATGACGCCTCATGACAATGTGGAGGCATATCTCGCTATATTTGAAAGACTGGCAGAGAAAGAGAATCTGCCACCATCTGAATGGGCCATTGTGGTCGCACCCTATCTGACTGGGGAAACCCAAAAGGCCTATTTTGACCTTAGCGAGCAGGATAGCAAAGACTATGCCAAGCTGAAAACGGAGATTCTTGCCCGCCTGGGTGTTACGGTTGCAGTCCGTGCCAGGAGAGTCCATAACTGGAGATACAGTGGGGACAAGCCTGCTCGCTCACAAATGTATGACCTGATTTATCTGGTAAAGAAGTGGCTGGAGCCTGACGTCAGCGACCCTGCCCAAATCGTCGAAAAGGTAGTGATGGACCGGTACATCTGGGCCCTTCCTCCTGAGGTGCAGCTCTGGGTCGGACAGGGAGACCCCAAAGACGCCAATCATCTGGTCAGCCTGATAGAGAGGTTCTCCGCAACTAAAGACTACTCCCGCAACCAGCCGTCCCAGCGGTCGTCATTTCGGAGTACCCGGCCTCCGACATCTCCCGGTAAGAGAGTTCCAGCTGTTGGGGCCAGGGAGGCTGCTGATAGACGGGTTCAGGCCCGAGGGGACATGTGTGAGGCAAGGGCCAATGCTTCCCTGTCGGGAGTCCCCAGGCCTAGAAAGGTCTCCCCGTTTGAACCACCAGACCTGAGACAGTGTTGGAGATGCCGGGAAAGGGGTCATATTTCAGCCAACTGTCCACTAGTGGGGGAACCTATGGACTGTGATGCTGGAAGGTCTCTCTCTCTCCTCGCGGAACCAGTGTGCGTGGCCACCCCAGCCGAGGAGAATGGCCCACAGGTGGTTATAAATGACTGCCCCGTACAAGTCCTCCTAGACTCTGGGAGTCGAGTGACTCTGATACATGCTAGCCTGGCTGATAGGGACTTCATCCCCGATAAACACCTGAGCGTGGTGTGCATCCATGGAGACACCAAAGTCTACCCGGTAACTTCCGTGGACTTCGTCACAAAACTCGGGGAGATCTCGTATGAAGTGAGGGTAGTGAAGAACCTGATGCACCCCGCCATATTGGGTCGTGACTTTCCCCTGTTTTGGGATCTTTGGGGAAAAAACGGTTCTACCGGACAGTGTGATGAAACTCCTACGGTGGTTGCGCGGTCCATTGGGGCGGAACACAATGCTAGTGTGTTGTTGAATGTAGGGGATGATAATGATGATGATAATGATGAATTTCAATTTCAAGTGATGTTGGGGAAGGGGGATAATGGTTCTCTGGAACAGAATGTCTCTGACCTACCTGTGTCCCGTGTCAATTTTGGGAGTGAGCAATTGCGAGACCCCACTCTTAAAAATGCCAGGGAAAGTATAACTGTTCTGAATGAGATCCCACAAGAGCCCGGCTCTGATAAACGATTTCCCCATTTTGCCATGAACAATAACCTGCTATATAGGGTCCCTAAGGTTATGCCATTGGTTAAGGATCACCTGCAGAGAGCCCAAGCAGCTCAAAGCAGAATATATAATCAGTCAGCAAAAGTTAGGACTTTCAACCCCGGAGATCGGGTCCTGATCCTAATTCCCACGATGGAAAGTAAGTTTATGGCCAAATGGCATGGCCCCTACAAGATAGTACAGAAAGTGAGCGAGGTCACCTACAAAGTACATCAACCAGGGAGACGGAAGCCCTACCAGGTCTATCATATCAACCTGATCAAGCCCTGGAGGGACAGAGAGTCATTGTTGGCCTCGGGTAAATTAGAGAAAGGGTTAAAACCACCTATACCTCCTGTGATAGTTGGTGAGACGTTGTCAGTACACCAAAAACAGGAAGTACGGGAATTTCTGCAGAAAAATCAGCAGAGGTTTTCAGACTTGCTCGGCCGGACTTCTCTAGTGAAGCACCATTTCTCGGTAGAGCATAGGCCTGGGAAGTTACAGGGTAATGCCGATGCCTTGTCCAGAGGTTACTGTCTCTTTGGAGTTGTTGACCAGCCTCTGGTCTGGAGAAGAGGGGGGGGATATGTGAGACAGTGAAGGGGTGCGTACTGGACGGGGTGTATATCTCGCCCAGGTTTCTTAGCTGGGTAGCATGAGGAATGTAGGAGTGAAGGTAGGATGGCAGTACGACGTTCACTCCACTCCCCATCCAGTACAGGCTTGCAGCTCAACCATGAGTACACACAGCTGCCTAATTAAGCAGCCAGAAATAGGTGGTAGAGTTACACAGACAGAGCTCTCAGTCTGGATCTGACTTCAGACGCTGTTGGAGTCTCCTGCAAGCCCATCTCTGGTAATTACAATATATGTGTTGTTGTGGCCAGGCTGCTAGAGCCTAGTTCACAGTAGTGAGGGAACTAACTGTGTTTAGTTAGCAGCCTGCCAGGCTTAGGACTTTTGTTTATGATTTGGTTTATGTTTTGTTGCTGTGGACTTTAATAAAACTGGTTGCGGCCAGTTTGCACCAGTACTGCTGTCTGGACTCTTTATGCAACTCCGTCTACCCGAGACGGCGATCCCAGAGCTATATACCCCTGAACAGTCTATAATAAATACATGTATATATGTATATATAGTTTTGATGCCTTCAGTGTGCAAAAGTTTGGACACACCTTCTCATTCAAAGATTTTTCTGTACTTTCATGACTATGAAAATTGTAGAATCACACTGAAGGCATCAAAACTATGAATTAACACATGTGGAATTATACATTACACTTTACAAAAAAGTGTGAAACAACTGAAAATATGTCTTATATTCTAGGTTCTTCAAAGTAGCCACCTTTTGCTTCGATTACTGCTTTGCACGCAGAAAAGGTGAACGGATGGACTCTACATGCCTGGTTTCCACCGTGAAGCATGGAGGAGGTAGTGTGATGGTGTGGGGGTGCTTTGCTGGTGACACTGTTGGGGATTTATTCAAAATTGAAGCGGTGAGCGGTCCAGCTCACCCCAAACCATCTCGATTAGATTCAGGTCTGGTGACTGTGAAGGCCAGGTCATCTGGCGTAGCACCCCATCACTCTCCTTCTTGATCAAATAGCCCTTACACAGCCTGGAGGTGTGTTTGGGGTCATTGTCCTGTTGAAAAATAAATGATGGTCCAACTAAACGCAAACCGGATGGAATAGCATGCCGCTGCAAGATGCTGTGGTAGCCATGCTGGTTCAGTATGCCTTCAATTTTGAATAAATCCCCAACAGTGTCACCAGCAAAGCACCTCCACACCATCACACCATGTTCCACGGTGGGAACCAGGCATGTAGAGTCTATCCGTTCACCTTTTCTGCGTGCAAAGCAGTAATCAAAGCAAAAGGTGGCTACTTTGAAGAACCTAGAATATAAGACATATTTTCAGTTGTTTCACACTTTTTTGTAAAGTGTAATGTATAATTCCACATGTGTTAATTCATAGTTTTGATGCCTTCAGTGTGATTCTACAATTTTCATAGTCGTGAAAATACAGAAAAATCGTTGAATGAGAAGGTGTGTCCAAACTTTTGGTCTGAACTGTGTGTATATATATTATATATATATATATATATATATATATATATATAATATATATATATTAAATACACACAGTACAGACCAAAAGTTTGGACACACCTTCGCATTCAAAGATTTTTCTGTATTTTCACGACTATGAAAATTGTACATTCACACTGAAGGCATCAAAACTATGAATTAACACATGTGGAATTATATACTTAACAAAAAAGTAGCGCAGTGCTTCGATGACGCGACTCGGCCCCATCCGCGTCAGTCGTGGGCGGGGCCGTACTCGCGCTCGGGGCTCGGCGCTTTGTCGCGCCTCCTGATGTCTCGGGGTCACGCTGGTCGGTGCAGGGTGCGCCGACATAGTGACACGTCCTTTGGACATTTTGTTCAGATTTAGTGATCGCCTACACTTTGGCGAAATGGTGATTGAATGACAAGATGGAGGTGATGGGTGGAGAGGGGTTGGGATAGATGATTGGACCAATGTATTTTTATACCACCTACGGGCGGGTTCTTTATATGGGAACATTTATTTCCTCCTACTAATGGGCCGGCACAAGAATGTGTCGACCAATGTGCATACCCTTTAGATATAAGATATATGTGATCTGATCCTCTATTGGTTGACCAATGTGCATACCCTTTAGAAACAAGATATATGTGATCTGATCCTCTATTGGTTACCTATGTATATATAATCCTGCCTCAGTTGGTGTGATGCTACCCCCGGAAGAAGGCTGCACAGCCGAAACGTGCGTTGGGGCTGGCACCACAATCCACTGGAGGTAATATACTGCTGACACTCAAAATTTGTATATGGCTATTGTGATTGTTGATATACCCATGTAGTGGACTGTTTTCGTCCTGTGCATAGACACGTTTAGCTGAAGGGGTCACAATTACTATTGGTGCATTCTATGTCTATATGCAACCTCCTTAGATTAATTGTGGATTGCGGTGTCCCAATTGGGTCTCCCACTTTTTAACTTTTGTTTATATGTTTCTTAATGTTTTCTCAATAAAGTTTATAACTTTTTAATAGTTGGTGTTCAGGTTCATATTTTCACTATCGGACTTTACAGAGTTCTAGCAGCAGACACATCTCTTCAACAACTGTTAAGAGGAGACTTTGTGCAGCAGGCCTTCATGGTAAAATAGCGGCTAGGAAACCACTGCTAAGGTCAGGCAACAAGCAGAAGAGACTTGTTTGGGCTAAAGAACACAAGGAATGGACATTAGACCAGTGGAAATCTGTGCTTTGGTCTGATGAGTCCAAATTTGAGATCTTTGGTACCAACCACCGTGTCTTTGTGCGACGCAGAAAAGGTGAACGGATGGACTCTACATGTTTGGTTCCCACCGTGAAGCATGGAGGAGGTGTGATGGGTGGGGGTGCTTTGCTGGTGACACTGTTGAGGATTTATTCAAAATTGAAGGCATACTGAACCAGCATGGATACCACAGCATCTTGCAGCGGCATGCTATTCCATCCGGTTTGCGTTTAGTTGGACCATCATTTATTTTTCAACAGGAAAGTGACCCCAAACACACCTCCAGGCTGTGTAAGGGCTATTTGACCAAGAAGGAGAGTGATGTGGTGATACGCTAGATGACCTGGCCTCCACAGTCACCAGACCTGAACCCAATCGAGATGGTTTGGGGTGAGCTGGACCGCAGAGTGAAGGCAAAAGTGCCAACAAGTGCTAAGCATCTCTGGGAACTCCTTCAAAACTGTTGGAAGACCATTTCCGGTGACTACCTCTTGAAGCTAATCAAGAGAATGCCAAGAGTGTGCAAAGCAGTGATCAAAGCAAAAGGTGGCTACTTTGAAGAACCTAGAATATAAGACATATTTTAGTTGTTTCACACTTTTTTGTTAAGTATATAATTCCACATGTGTTAATTCATAGTTTTGATGCCTTCAGTTTGAATGTACAATTTTCATAGTCATGAAAATACAGAAAAATCTTTGAATGAGGTGTGTCCAAACTTTTGGTCTGTACTGTATATAATGTGTGTGTTTCCTGTGGATGGGAGATGAGCTGCAGCAGCGGTGGAGCGGGTCGCAGGAGGCAGGAGCTGCAGCAGCTAGCACTGTGCCCGCTGTTAAAGAAAATGAATATTCACTGCTCCACACGCCCATAGTCCTCTCCACCTCTACGCACTAAAGCAGGTGCTGAGAGGTGGAAGGGGACTATGGGCGTGGGGAGCAGTGAATATTCTTCTTCTTTAATAGCTGGCACAGTGTTAGCCGCAGCCACCGGCTTCTGCAGCGGCTGGGCGATAACAGCAGTGAATATATATTCTCTTTAATAGCTGGCACACGTGATCGCCCAGTCGCTGCAGGAAGCCAGCGGCTGCGGCTAACAGTGTGCCTGCTATTAATAGTGTGCCTGCATATTAATATGCTATTAAGATGAATATTCACTGTTCTCCACATCCATAGTCCCAGGTGTGGAGAGCAATGAATATTCCGGCAGCTGACCTCATAGTGTGAGGGCTCATGGCAGTGACATCATGCGCTGCAGGCAGCTGCCGCTGTGAGGGAGCGGAGGGAAGGTGAGTAGAATGTTTTTTTTTTTGTTTTTTTTTTAACGTGCGCAGCGTGATAGTGAATATGCATACCAGGATGTGGGGCTATGCATATATGGCTTGTAACCATGTATACCAGGATGAAGATGGGGACCATGTATATCAGGATGGGGATGGTGGCCATGTATCCCTTGATGGGGACCATGTATACCTTGATGGGGGACCATGTATACCTTGATGGGGACCATGTATACCTTGATGTTAGACCATGTATACCTTGATGGGGGACCATGTATATCAGGATGAGGGGGCATATATATTCCAGGATGGGGGATGTTATCCCTATAGCAGTGTCAGCAGCAGCTCCCCCCTCCAGAATAGTGTGTCATGACCACATGTTTTGCTTTAATTTCTCCGTCGCCTCATTGGGGGACACAGGACCATGGGTGTTATGCTGCTGCCACTAGGAGGACACTAAGCAATACACAAAAAAGGTTAACTCCTCCTCCTGCAGTATACACCCTCTGCTGGCTCAATCCTGAACCAGTTCTTGCTTAGTGTCTGTAAAAGGCACTAGGGTCTGACTTCAGACCCCAATTTTTTCCAATTTTTTTCTAATTTTATTTTTCCAAATTCTCCTTTTTTTCATGGAATGGAAGAGCGACGGGGTCTTATAGAAAAGTCCCAATCTCCCGATATCTTCAACAGGCGGGAACGCGGAGTGTCACCTCCCCGTACCCCCTACTGCAACGCTACTTGCCTGAGCTTTTGGGGCGACGGATCCTTTAATGGGTCCGCTCTCCCCACTTCTTCAACGGACGGGTACACGGGGTGTCGACCCCTTGTACCCCCTTCCGGAGCCAGGCTCCCCTCATTGAAATCTGGTGCTGGGAACCCTCTCCACCTCCCTATTAAAGGGATGGCGGATTAAGGAGGCAGGAGTGTGTGTGTGCACATTGACAGTGAGTACTGACGTCCATGTATATGTGGCCTTCCAGCACCCATGGCGATGCCGCCGCCTTCCCTGCCAGCCGCCGCGGCCTTCTCAGCCGACCCCTCCGCGGTCTTCGCTGGGGCACTGTGGAGTGCCGCTGCGGCCTTCTTCGATGGCCGCCGTGGCCTGGTCTCGCGGCTGCCGTTGCCGCTTCCGCGCCACCGGGGGAGAGGGTGGCCCATTAACTTTAGGCACCGGCTTATAGCCCGGCTAGGCCGCAGTCCCGCCTCCCTTGTAGCTCCGGCCCACGGTCTCGCAGCGTCCTCCTAGCCATGGAGCGCTGCGCCTGCTGCCCGGCCCTCCCTTTGAATCTCCACCCACTTCTCCTGGCGCTTCTCGTTTTTCACGAGAAACGCCAAAACCGTCTCGGCCGCCATTTTGCCCTCCGGCATTTCACACCACAGCGTCTTGAAGAATCCAGCGTGTGGCAGACTGCAAGCTCTCGAACCAGCCATCTCCTGGGCGCGGACACAGGACTACTGGGTAAGCTTACACAGTGCTTAACCCCTCCCTGGCAGCAGTCTCATAGGCTCCTCTGGTGGAAAAATGTCGCAATCAAAAAGCTCCAAGAAAGCTGACAAAATGCACACAGTAATATATGCCTCGTGTGCCTCATGCAACGCCTCGCTACCGCGAAAGCACACTTCCGCGTTCTGTGCGGCCTGCGCCCCTTCAGGCTTTCAGGAACCCACCGCCAATACCGACCCCACCGCCCAGGAGCCCCCTGCCAATGCCAAACCAAGTGCCCCTATTCCCTCTTGAGTGGGCCACGTCCTTGGCACAGTCCATGGATTCCCTGTCTAAGGCCTTAGAATCTTTCCGCGGTTCCTCCACAAGCCAGGACATCCCTCTACTAGCAGAGGGCTCTTCAGCTTCCAGAGAGTCTTCCTCAGACAGGGGCCGTTCCGCGGCAGCAGCGAAACGGTCATCTAAGAAACGTCCCCATGATTCGTCTAAGCCCTCTAGTGGCTCGGCATCCGCCAGTTCGGATTCCCGCTCCCCCTCCAGGTGTGGATAGCGAACACGACTCTGAATACGAGTCAGATGTGGCCGTAGACCCGGACTCGCTAGAGTACCAGGAGTCCTTAGATTCTCTCATCGAGGCGGTTAATAAAGCCCTGAGAGTAGATGAAGAGCCCGGGACTAATCCAAATCACACCGCAGCTTTCAAAAGGACCAAACGCCCTCGTAGGGTTTTTGCTAACCACCCTGAGTTTACGGACATTGTCCAGAGAAATAGAAGTCGTCCGGACAAACGTTTCTCAGGGCAGAAACCGCTGGAAGCTCGGTATCCTTTTCCAGCAGCTTTGTCAAAGGAGTGGACCGAGTCTCCGGCAGTGGATCCGCCTATATCCCGGCTTGCTTCCAAAACACTGCTGTCGCTTTCGGACGGCTCATCGATTAAAAACACCACCGATCGACAGATTGACAATCTCGCTCGATCTGTCTCCAAAGCTGCCGGAGCATCTCTCTTTCCTTCCTTTGCCGCCACCTGGGTGGCCAGGGCCATGGTAGCTTGGGCAGAGGCCCTAGTTAGGACTGGGCGCGACAATTCTCTTCCTCCCGAGGCGGTTGATCTCGCCTATCAGATTGCTCGTGCGGGGGACTATGTCGTGCATGCCTCCCTAGATGCGACTAACTACGCCGCGCTCGCAGCCGCAAATGCCGTTACCATTAGGAGAGCTCTATGGCTCAGAGAGTGACGGGCAGATTCGGCTTCAAAAAAGTCTTTAACTTCCCTGCCGTATCAAAGCGGGCGCCTTTTCGGAGAAAAACTTGATCAGATCATCTCTGACGCTACTGGGGGGAAAAGTAAATTCCTCCCTCAACGAAGACCTAGCCGACCTTTTCGGACCCAGCAGCAAGCGTGCTTCCAGCCGTTTCATGGCTCTTCAAACTGGTCTTCCTCAGCCACCTATTCCCATGCGGCCCGCCCTCCTCGCAGGAACAGTGGTTCTCAACCCTCGTTCAAGCCCTCTCAGCCCTGGAGAAACAGATCTTCCCGGTCCGGGCCCAAGGGTTCCTCTTCTCGCAGGTTCTCATCTCAATGACTCCTTGCCGTGTCTGGAGGACACAAACAGGGTAGGCGGCCGCCTACTCTTGTTTCGCGAGGCCTGGTTGTCGGTCGTTCACGACCGGTGGGTCCGAAATTTCGTAGCCTCCGGCTACAAGATCGAATTCTTGTCTCCTCCGCCGAGGCGTTTCTTCCAGACTCGTCTCCCAAAGTCAAAGGCCCTCGCAGTTCCCTTTCATCAGGCCTTAGATGCTCTCCGCAACAGCGCAGTCATCATCCCCGTTCCTCACGCGGAAACGTTCAAGGGTTTTTACTCGAATCTATTCGTGGTTCCAAAAAAAGACGGAACCATGCGACCCATCCTGGATCTAAAACTGTTGAACAAATTTATCAGGATGCGCCATTTCAGAATGGAGTCTCTCCGTTCTGTTATCGCTTCGTTGGAAAAAGCGGAATTCCTTGCGTCTGTCGACATCAAGGACGCATTCCTATTTTCAAGGGTCATCAAAGGTTTCTGCGCTTTGCGGTCGGAGACGAACACTTCCAATTCACCGCTCTGCCCTTCGGTCTCGCCACCGCCACCAGAGTGTTCACAAAGGTCATGGCGGCCATCATGTCGGTTTTACACTCTCGGGGCGTGGTTATCCTTCCTTACCTGGACGACCTGCTCATCAAGGGTCCGTCCTTTCGGGCCTGTGCAGAAAATGTAGACGTCACTGTGGATACACTCTCCCGCCTAGGGTGGCTTGTGAATCTGGACAAATCCTCCCCCGTTCCTTCTCAGAAAATTCCCTTTCTGGGAATGATTCTGGACACTTCCCGAGGGTTGGTGACTCTCCCTCCAGACAAGATCTCTCTAACGCGGGGAGTCCAATTGTTATCCTTGAGCCACTCTCACTCCCTACGGTTCACCATGCAGGTCCTGGGGAAGATGTTAGCTTCCATCGAGGCAGTGCCGTTCGCTCAATTTCATCTCTTGCCCCTGCAACAGGAATTGATTTCAATCTGGGACAGAAACCCAGCCTCCTTGGGTCGCCGCTTTCGCCTGCCGCCCAGAATCAAGCGGACCCTAAAATGGTGGACGACGACTTCGTCATTGAATCAGGGAAGGTCCTTTCTCCCCGTACATTGGTTGGTGGTGACCACTGACGCCAGCCTCTTCGGATGAGGTGCGGTTTTTCGTCACCACACAGCTCAGGGTCGCTGGTTCCCTCAAGAGGGCCGTCTCCCGATCAATGTCCTAGAGATCAGAGCGATCAGGTTAGCTCTGCTTCACTTCCACCATCTACTGGCCGGTCGTCACATCAGGATCCAATCGGACAACGCCACAGCCGTGGCGTACATCAATCGCCAAGGTGGCACGCGAAGCAGAAGCGCGATGCTCGAAGTGACGCACATTCTGCAATGGGCCGAGTCAAACCGCTCGCTCATCTCCGCGGTTCACATTCTGGGAGTGGACAATTGGGCTGCGGATTTTCTCAGCCGCCAAGGTTTAGCCTCAGGGAATGGTCCCTTCACCCGGAAATGTTTCAACAGATTTGCCAGCGCTGGGGCACTCCGGATGTGGAACTCATGGCATCCAGACTGAACACCAAGGTTCCGGCATTCATAGGCCGGTCCCACGATCCGCTAGCTATCGGCGCGGATGCCCTAGTCCTTCCTTGGGGCCAATTTTGCCTTCCTTACATCTTCCCGCCCCTTCCGTTAATTCCCAGAGTCATTCGGAAAATCAAGGCGGAAGGCATTCCTCTAATTCTCGTCGCTCAAAGACTGGCCGCGCCGGCCGTGGTATGCAGAACTAATCCAGCTAGTCACAGACGTTCCTTGGAAGTTACCGGATCGTCCGGACTTTCTCTCTCAAGGTCCCATTTACCATCAGAACTCGAGAGCACTGAATTTGACGGTATGGCCATTGAATCCTGGATTCTAGCTCAGGCCGGTTTCTCGCAACGGGTTGCGACTACCATGATTAACGCCAGGAAGCCTGTCTCCATGCGCATTTCTCTTGGTGCAAGGACAAAGGTCGTTCCCTGCTGGTGTTTTCCACTCCTTCCATTCTGGAGTTTCTCCAAGAAGGACTGGATTCAGGATTGGCCTTGTCTTCCCTCAAGGGACAGATTTCCGCTCTGTCCGTGCTCTTCCAGCAAAGGATAGCGTCTAAACCCCAGGTGAAGACGTTTATTCAGGAGTGTCGCACCTTGTACCACCCTACAAGAGGCCTTTGGAACCTTGGGACCTTAATCTGGTCCTCAGTGCCTTACAAGAGACCCCTTTTGAGCCATTACAAGATGTTGCTCTTTCTCTTCTGTCGTGGAAGGTTGCTTTCCTTGTCGCAATAACCTCCATCAGACCTGTCTCGGAATTGGCAGCCTTGTCGTGTAAACCTCCCTTTCTGATTTTCCACCAGGACAAGGTGGTGCTTAGGACATCTCCTTCTTTTTTGCCTAAGGTTGTCTCGGCTTTTCATCTAAACGAGGATATTGTCAAGTATAGTGTACAGTTCCTATAGCGTCTTGTGCTTGGGTGCGAGGAAAACACATGAGACATAGGTTGATATGAAATGACTTGTATTACTTCATACAAGCATGCAGAAAAGTTCACACAGTTTGCAGGAACAGAGGCAGGAGAACACAGCAGGCCAGAGTAACTTCAAGCTCTACAATAACTCTCCAAGCAGGTTCAGGATCTCTTCTCTGTACCGTAATTCCTCTGCAAACATGGATTCACTAGACAGCAGGTTTCCAAAGTCCAAAAGTGTTCCAAAGTTCCTCAGTAGGAAATAGCTGGAGTCCAAAATCCTAGGTTTCCAGGAGTCAGGTCACAGGCTGACTGAAGCTTGATTCAGGAGCACTGACTGTTCAGCTGAGGCTGCTTAAGAAGCAAGAGGGAGAGAATCAGGGCGGGAACATGAAAACTGGAAACTCCATATTAACTGAGGGCAAGAGCTGCAGAAAGACAGAAAGCAAAATGGCCGATGGAAAACTGAATTTCAAGGAACATGTCAAAAGAGACAAAGAACCTTACAGATATAGTCCTGCCCTCGTTCTGTCCAGCGCCGGTTCACCATACTGAGAAGGCTCTTCACACTTTGGATTTGGTGAGGGCTCTCCGCAAGTGCATTGCCAGGACTGCGTCTTTTCGCAAATCAGACGCCCTTTTCGTGCTTCCGGAGGGACGCAGAAAGGGCCTGCCTGCTTCCAAGGCCACATTAGCCAGATGAATCCGCTCTGCGATCCAGGAAGCCTACCGTGTCAAGGGTCAGCCTATCCCGGCGGGAATTAAGGTACACTCCACTCGGTCAGTGGGGGCTTCCTGGGCCATTCGGCACCAGGCATCACCACAGCAAGTGTGCAAGGCTGCGACTTGGTCCAGTCTTCACACTTTTGCTAAGCATTACTTGATTCATGCTCAAGCTTCTTCAGATGCGGCACTTGGCAGACAGATTCTGCAATCGGCCGTTTCGCATCTAATCTCCTGTTACCCGTTTAAGCGTTTATGCATGTTGTTTACGAGGCTTCAACTGTTGTCATGGTTTCCCACCCGGCGACTGCTTTGGGACGTCCCATGGTCCTGTGTCCCCCAATGAGGCGACGGAGAAACAGGATTTTTGTGTGTACTCACCGTAAAATCCTTTTCTCCGAGCCATTCATTGGGGGACACAGCACCCACCCTGTCAGTTGCCTCATAGTTTTTTGGTTGTGACATATTGCATTTCTGTTATGAGCTCCTACTGCTTTGGCACCGAACTGGTTCAGGATTGAGCCAGCAGAGGGTGTGTACTGCAGGAGGAGGAGTTAACCTTTTTTGTGTATTGCTTAGTGTCCTCCTAGTGGCAGCAGCATAACACCCATGGTCCTATGTCCCCCAATGAATGGCTCTGAGAAAAGGATTTTACGGTGAGTACACACAAAAATCCCTTTTTTTTAATATTTTCCTCCTCTAAAACCTAGGTGTGTCTTATGGTCCGGTGCGCCTTATAGTCCAAAAAATATGGTATATCTGTCCATTCTGCAGACTAAATCCATGTACTGGTTCATAGAGTAGGAATGAGTGCTGTATTGTATTCTGTTGTCACCTTTACCACACCATTAGTGGTTTTGCAGGACTTTTCTGAATTTTTATTTATTTAGATAAGGACCCCCGTCCCCGATGTGGTCAGTAACTTATTCTCTTGGCTACAGGGGCAGGTACTCCAGGAGGCTCTCACAAGGATGATGACACGGCTTCAGTGACCAGCTTAAATTCAGCCGCTAGTGGACGTCGACTGAAAATCTACCGCACATTTAGGGATGAGGATGGAAAAGAATATGTCCGATGTGAGACTGTGCGCAAACCAGCTGTTATTGATGCCTACAGTCGTATTCGTACCACTAAAGATGATGAGTTTATGTGAGTACTTCTGCCATTTTCAGGAGACTCCCATGGGTGTAATTACTTTTTTATTGAAAAATTACATGTTTTTGTGTTGCGTGACCATGGCTATACTCTGTGTTAAAGACGGAAATTCGCCCTCTTTGATGAACAACATCGTGAAGAGATGAGGAAAGAAAGGCGAAGAATCCAAGAGCAGCTGCGAAGACTGAAACGTAACCAAGAAAAGGAAAAACTAAGAGGTCCGCCTGAGAAGAAACCCAAAAAAATGAAGGAGCGTCCAGATCTGAAGGTTGGTCAATGGAGAAAATATTGTAAATTGCTCAGATATTGAACATGAACTAGACAGATAATTCCTACTAGCTAAAGAATTGCTAATTTAATGTACATAATGTCAGCTGTTAAACCTATATCCTCAATCATCTGTTCTTTTTTTTTTTTTTCATGCAGCTAAAATGTGGAGCTTGTGGAGCAATCGGACATATGAGAACCAACAAGTTTTGCCCATTGTACAACCAAACCAACGCACCTCCATCAAATCCAGTTGCAATGACCGAAGAACAGGAAGAGGAGTTGGAAAAAACCGTGATACATAATGACAACGAGGAGCTGATCAAAGTGGAAGGAACCAAAATAGTTTTGGGCAAACAACTCATTGAAAGGTATGGCAATGGCTAAAAACCACACATGGCTTTGCGCTGAGTTGAAGAATATTTCTCCTTCGTCTCATTGGGGGACACAGGACTGTGGGGTGTATGCTACTGCCGCTAGGAGGCTGACACTAAGTAAACATGAAAAAGGTTAGCTCCTCCACCGCCGTATACACCTCAGCACTGGCCGCAGGCAAACCCAGTTCTTGCTTAGTGTCTGATGGAGGCACACGTCTGGTTCTTTTTCCAGACCATTTTTTTTTTTTTTGTCTTTCCCACGAAGATGAGATAGGGGCGACGGACCCTTTTGAAGGGGTCCGATCTCCCCAAACCATCAACGGCGAGCACGTGGAGTGAAGCCTCCACGTATCCTTTCCCGCAACGTGGGACATGATGCCGGACTCAGCCCTGACCACCCTAGAGTATTGAAACCCTAGGCTGTACAGTGGCAGGAGATAGTCCGTGCGGCCCCCACTGCACCACCAATGCTAGACTGCGGTGCTGCAAGGAGGCGGACGGTCCCTCTCCTCACCCCCTGAAGGGGTGATGGAGTTAGGGTGCCTGCACCGTCCCCCATTTTTGGTTCCGCGAGCCCCCCCCCCCCTCTAATGAGACTGGGCGAGACGCTGGGACTGCCGTTTTTAAAAGGGCAGAGTCCACTGCAAGCAAAACTACGGACACGGAACCCGAACCCACCTTCAGAGGGGATGTGCTGGCCTGCACATGACAGATGAAGAGAGCACGGAAGCGTTTCACTGGTGAGAGCGTCTGATCGGGGATTCAGCCTGGCTTCAGCCAGGAGCACGAGCCCCCAGCCTGAGCCCCTCCCCCTAAAGAGTGTCATCTTCCGGCGGCCGCCGCCAAAAATTTAGCCCCCGGCTTCGGCCGGTGCTAGGCCGCGGGCGGAAATTTAGTCCCCGGCTTCGGCCAGGGACTAGGCCGCGGCGTCTAATTTAGCTCCCGGCTTTGGCCGGAAGATAGACCGGGCTCCGCCCCCGGCAGCGACACCTCCGGTGGGCCCTCCTCCTGTTTCTCGGGCGGCCTCCGCCAGAAATTTAGGCCGCGGTTTCGGCCAGCGCTAGGCCGCGGCCGGAAATTTAGTCCCCGGCTTCGGCCAGAGCTAGGCTGTGGCCGGAAATTTAGTCCCCGGCTTTGGCCGGCGCTAGGCCGCGCCTCGTGACCCCTCCCCCTAAGGCTGTGGCTATTTAGGGGAGCGCGCTTTTTTGAAGTCTGGAGCCTCAGTCTTCTCTCTTGCCCCCAGTGACCCTCTACGCAAGCGCTTCGCACCATCATTCTCAGACGTTCGGGGATACAGGACTGGGGTAAGTGCTACTACCTCCAGCCTGATTGCTCCGCTTCGCCGCGCTTCGCTCCGCTACACCGCACCGCCACATCCAAATAAATTGCAGAAAGGACTCTGTGACAGATCCAGTATGTCCAGAAGGGCTAAGACTCACACGGTGCTGTATACGGCATGCATTGCCTGTAGGTCCCCTTTTCCGCACGCCCAGACTAGTCGGGTCTGTGAAGCCTGTAACTCCGAACGGGCTCAGGAGCCCTCACCTGTAGCAGAGCCCAGTACGTCAGGTCCCCCGGAGTGGGCCCTATCTCTGTCGCAATCTATGGCGTCATTAACGAGAGCAATCGAGTCCCTTCAAGCTCCCGATAGGAGCAGGGACAGTGGTTCAACCGTCTTGGCTACGTCTCAAGAACCTCCGGCCTGCAGGGGCCGCGCTCTCACCAGGCAGACGCAAGGGAAGCGAACCCACACTGCGTCGCCTATGCCGTCCGGGGCCTCGGCATCCTTCAGTTCAGTTTCTCACTCTCCCTCACCTTTGGAGGCGAGTGATCAATATTCCGACTCCGATTCTGAAGGTTCCCTCAATTTAGAAGCACCAAATTGTCAGGAGACAATTGACAGTCTGATTGAAGCTGTCAATCAATCCCTGGGGGTAGAAGATGAGTCCACCTTGACCTCTGGTCATAAGGTGTCCTTCAAACGAGCCAGGCAAACTCATAAAGTTTTTGGTGCTCATCCTGAGTTTGAAGAGCTCATGCAGCGCCACCGGGAGAAGCCGGACAAGCGCTTCGCAGGACAAAAGGCCATTAATACTAGATATCCTTTTGCTCCCGAACTTCTGAAGAAGTGGGCGGAATCTCCTGCGGTCGACCCTCCTGTGTCGCGTTTGGCGTCTAAGACGCTTCTCTCCCTTCCCAACGGTTCCTCGATCAAGGATCCAACGGACCGTCTGAGAGCTTGGCCCGCTCAGTGTTTGAGGCATCAGGCTCTGCTCTCTCTCCTTCTTTTGCAGCAACTTGGGTTGCTAAGGCCATGATATCCTGGTCAGAGTCTCTAAATAAAGCTCTCCATGGTATAGAAGTACCGTCTGAGGTAACTGAGATCTCTAATCAGATAGCTCTTGCAGGAGACTTCTTAATTAACGCTTCCATGGATGCGGCAAATTGCGCAGCTCTAGCTGCTGCTAATGCAATTGCTATCAGAAGATCCCTGTGGTTGAGAACTTGGCGAGCGGACTCAACCTCAAAGAAATCTCTTACATCCTTACCATATCAGAGTGGTCGGTTATTTGGCGAAAGGCTGGATCAGCTCATATCTGATGCGACGGGAGGGAAGAGCAGTTTCCTTCCTCAGCAGAAGATTAGACAGCCTTTTCGTCGACAGCTTCAGCCTCGCTTTAGAGCCTTTCGTAACCCAGGTTGGGCCGCGCCAGCCACCTCCAGCGGTTCAGGTCGGCCTAATCAGGCCAGAGATCGCCAGGTCTCCTACAGGACCAACCCTCTGGGAAGAGGGCGATCTCAACAGCCAAGATCTAGAGGATCCAAACCCCAAAGATATTCGGACAAATGACTGGAGGCAGAATCCGGTCAATTTATCCAGAGTAGGCGGCCGCTTACTCTGGTTTCGCCCCATTTGGCTATCGATTACTCACGACGAGTGGGTCAGGGAGTTAGTCTCCTCGGGGTACAAAATAGAATTTACCAGCCTTCCCTCAAATCGTTTTTTTCCCTCGCGCCTTCCCAAGGAGGAGTCTCGGGTTCGCACCTTATTCAAGGCGGTCGAGTCTCTTCGGCACAGCGGGGTTGTCGTACCTGTACCGGAGGTCAAAAGAGGTCAGGGGTTTTATTCCAACCTGTTCATTGTACCCAAGAAGGACGGTACCGTAAGGCCCATTCTGGATCTAAAGCGACTGAACCGGTTTGTCAAAATTCGACATTTCCGAATGGAGTCTCTCCGTTCGGTCATTGCAGCCATGGAAAAAGGGGAATTTCTAGCATCAATAGACATCCAGGATGCCTATCTTCACATTCCCATATTTCCCCCTCATCAAAGGTTTCTTCGGTTTGCCATTGGCAAACTTCATCTTCAGTTTGCAGCCCTGCCATTCGGGCTAGCCACAGCCCCCAGGGTGTTCACAAAGGTCATGGCTGCTGTTGTGTCCATTCTGCACTCCAGGGGGATAGTCATCCTGCCTTACTTAGACGACCTCCTCATCAAGGGTCCGTCTTTTCAAACCTGCGAGGAAAGTGTCATCATTACGTTAGACACCCTTGCTCGCCTGGGGTGGCTGGTGAATATGAGGAAATCATCTCCCGTTCCATCTCGGAAGATCACCTTTTTAGGGATGAATTTCGACACCGCTCAGGGGTTGATAATTCTTCCTCAGGACAAGGCCTTAGTTCTCCGTCAAGAGGTACGGATCCTTCGCCAACCGATTCCTCACACCATCCAGTTTTGCATGAGGGTCCTAGGAAGGATGGTGGCAGCAATCGAGGCTATTCCATTTGCCCAGTTTCATCTTCGCCCCCTTCAGCATGCACTCTTGGCGGTATGGGACGGGAGCCCTTACTCCCTCAATTTTCGGTGCCGTCTGTCCCTGCAGGTCAGACAGACTCTTACGTGGTGGACGAGGGACACCACTCTTCAACAAGGTCGTTTGTTTCCTCCAAATTTTTGGTTGGTAGTCACAACGGACGCCAGCCTGCTCGGATGGTGAGCAGTGTTTCGTCACCACACAGCTCAGGGAACTTGGTCTCAGCAGGAATCGACCCTCCCGATCAATATTTTAGAGATCCGAGCTGTTCGGCTGGCTTTGAGGCAGTTTCACCAGCATCTGGCGGGCCGCCCAGTCCGAATACAATCGGACAATGCCACGGCGGTGGCATACATAAACCATCAGGGAGGTACCCGCAGCAGGGCGGCCATGCACGAGGTAAAACAGATTCTGACCTGGGCAGAGGTAAATCACTCTGTGATTTCAGCAGTCCACATTCCGGGCGAGGAAAACTGGGCAGCGGATTTTCTCAGCCGTCACGGCATAGCGTCAGGGAATGGTCTCTACATCCCGAGATTTTTCAGCAGATATGCTGACGCTGGGGAACCCCAGATGTGGACCTGATGGCTTCCAAGATAAATGCCAAGGTGCCCAACTTCGTTTCCCGGTACCGGGATCCGCAGGCAATTGCAGTGGATGCCCTGGTTCTACCGTGGAATCAGTTACATCTTCCATACTTGTTTCCACCAATAGCTCTGCTCCCAAGGGTGATCAGAAAGATCAGGTTAGAAGGGGTCCCAGCGATATTAATCGCTCCGGATTGGCCGCGTCGCTCATGGTACGCGGAGCTGGTACAATTGCTCGCCGACGCACCCTGGCGACTGCCAGAGCGCGCGGACCTTCTCTCCCAGGGCCCAGTTTACCACCAGAACTCAGCGGTCCTGTGTTTGACAGCCTGGCCGTTGAATCTTGGATCCTGACCAGGGCTGGATTCTCTAAAAAGGTCGCCGCGACCATGGCTAGCGCCCGAAAGCCCGTCTCGGCTCGCATCTACCACGGTACTTGGAAGGTCTTTTTTGCTTGGTGCAGGGAACATGGTTGTTCCCCGCTTCTGTTTTCAATTCCAAACATTCTGTCATTTCTTCAAGCGGGCCTAGATTCAGGTCTAGCGCCAGGTACGCTTAGATGGCAGATATCAGCCTTGTCGGTTCTCTTTCAACGAAGGATCGCGTCTAATTTTCAGGTTAGGACCTTTATTCAGGGGGTTGTCCATATAGTTCCTCCCTACAAGGCTCCCTTAGAGGTTTGGGATCTCAATCTAGTTCTGGGAGTCCTGCAGGAGTCTCCATTTGAACCTTTGCAGGAGGTTTCTCTGACATTCCTTTCCTGGAAAGTGGTGTTTTTGGTAGCCATAACATCCATAAGGCGGGTTTCAGAGCTGGCAGCACTGTCTTGTCGAGCTCCGTACTTACTTTTCCATCAGGATAAGGTAGTGCTCAGGCCAACACCACCTTTTTTGCCTAAAGTCGTGTCCTCATTTCATATCAATGAGGACATTGTTCTACCCTCGTTTTGCCCAGCTCCTACGCATCGGGTTGAGAAGGCTCTCCATAACGCTAGATCTGGTGAGAGCACTCAGGAAATATGTATCTCGGACGGCGTCCTTTCGACAGACGGACACGCTGTTTGTCCTCCCTGAGGGTCGCAGGAAGGGACTCGCTGCCTCTAGGTCTACCTTGGCTAGGTGGATTCGGTTAGCCATTCAGGAGGCTTACCGCATCAGAGGCGCGGTGGTTCCTGCAGGGATCAAGGCTCACTCCACCAGAGCGGTGGGTGCCTCCTGGGCCCTTCGGCATCAGGCTTCGGTGGAACAGGTTTGTAAGGCGGCAACCTGGTCCAGTCTGCATACCTTTTCCAAGCATTATAATGTCCATACTCAGGCTTCTGCGGATGCCAGTCTGGGTAGAAGGATTCTTCAGGGCGCGGTTGCGCACCTATAAGCAATGCTTGATTATAAATTACACTGTGGAGTCGGTTTCCCACCCAAGGGACTGCTTTGGGACGTCCCACAGTCCTGTGTCCCCCAATGAGACGAAGGAGAAATACGGATTTTTGTGTTACTCACCGTAAAATCCTTTTCTCCGAGACGCTCATTGGGGGACACAGCTCCCTCCCTAAGAGCCGGCTGGCTTTGTTTTGAGTTAACTCTATTCTCTGTTAAGTCTGTATCAGCAGTTTTTTCTTCTGGATATACTGTATCTGTGTTAACGCTGATTTATTTTTTAGCCTCCTACTGCTTTTTGCACTAAACTGGGTTTGCCTGCGGCCAGTGCTGAGGTGTATACGGCGGAGGAGGAGCTAACCTTTTTCATGTTTACTTAGTGTCAGCCTCCTAGCGGCAGTAGCATACACCCCACAGTCCTGTGTCCCCCAATGAGCGTCTCGGAGAAAAGGATTTTACGGTGAGTAACACAAAAATCCGTATTCCTCTATTTTGCACATCGTGTTTTCTTGGAGAGCATCACAGTGTGACTTGAGCTCATTATCAATAAATATATTTCTCCTTCGCCTCATTGGGGGACACAGACCATGGGTGTGTGCTACTGCCACTAGGAGGCTGACACTAAGTGAATACAAAAAAGGTTAGCTCCTCATCTGCAGTATGCACCCTCATGCTGGCTCCAAGAGAACCAGTTCATGCTTAGTGTCCGTAGGAGGCACACGGGTCTGGTTTTCAGACTAAAAATCTTTGTTATTTTAATTTTTAATTTTTTCTTCAGATGAATGGGCGACGGATCCTTTCAAGGCTCCGATCTCCCCAAACCAAGAACATGCGAGAACGTGGAGTGTCGCCTCCACGTACCCTCTCCTGCGACCTGAACCGAAATGCCTGAGCTGATTTTTAGGGGTGACTGGTCCCTTGAAGGGCACCGATCTCCCCGCACCATCAGCAGACAAGCACATGGAGTGTCGCCTCCATGTACCCTCTTCTGCAGCCAGGTCTAAAGCCGGACAAACAGCCCTGCTCCATACTAGGGGACTGAACCTCTTGGATGCACAGAGGCTCTGATGGTGTCCGTGCAACCCCCACTGCATCACCACTGAAGAAAGTGGCTGATACAAGGAGGCGGACGGTCCCTCTCCACCTACCTGTTAAAGGGATGATGGATTGATGGTATTTGACCCTGCACAGCAGCTCACCTCAAGTGGAAGACAAGGTCTTCCTGGATGCTCATCGCTGGTCCGGGAACGGAGGTATGCCGGCAGAGGCCCCCCTTATCGGGGACGCCATGTTGCTGCTAGCACCTGCAACGGATGAGCGGATTCTCCGGTAGCAGTGCCACACGGTGTGGGATGCCATGTCACTGTTTCCGTATGCGTTCCGGCAGGCGCCAGCAATTTAGGCCCCAGCTTAGGCCTATTTTCCGCGCGTAACGGAAGCTTTTTCCAGGCCGCTGCCACGTCTTGGCACTTCTCGTTCGCCGCGGGATCTCGCAGAGGCCATCTTTCCCTGCGGCACTTCTCCTCTTCCTGTCGGTCTCGTTCCGGAAGGGGATCGAGTGACATGGCGGCGATGTTCTCCTTTAGACCTTCAGTTCCCGGCGTGCTGCCTTACCGACCTGCTTCTCGGACAGACAATGACAGGACAACAGCACACCCGACAAGGGCTACAGCACCGGTTAAGACTCTGAGCTGCAACACGCTCATAACACGTGTCCAGGAACCGCGGTGCCAGCTGCTGGCCCTAACGCTATACAGCTGTGTTTCTGCTGTAACATCAATGACCGAATCACTGTCAAGTCGCGTGCGACCTGCACTGAGATGTGATGCGACCTATAAACCCTGCTAGATGCAGATTGGCACGATTCCTATGAGAAGGTCATAATGAGACTATTATTACACATACAGTGTTTTCAACCTCGGTGTACCTAGTCCCCCTGAGTGGGTTTCGTCACCGTAGCGGTCCATAGGCTTTACTATCTGAAGCAATTGAGTCCCTACAAGATCCCTCCACAGCTCGGTACATTTGGCTGCCTGTTTTCAGAGGGTTCCTCTACCTCAACAGGAACCATTGGCCAGCAGGGGCCGCTCGCAGTAAAAACTTAACAGGCACCTAGGAAACAGTCCTATAACATATTTCCAAGACACCCTCACCCATCGACGTCCAGGAACTACGTTTCCTGCTCCCTCTCACCAGGGATTCTCAGCGTCCAATGAGTCTCACGGTCTCCTCTACCTGGCCTCGTCGAGGTATCAGGGATGGCGGATAATGTCATTGAAGCTTGATGGTTGACAAGGACGTTTTCTCTTTCCCGGATCACACGGTGTCTTTCAACAGGACCTAATGTCCTCATAAGTTGTTTG
Organism: Oophaga sylvatica; assembly: GCA_033576555.1. Taxonomy (NCBI): domain Eukaryota; kingdom Metazoa; phylum Chordata; class Amphibia; order Anura; family Dendrobatidae; genus Oophaga; species Oophaga sylvatica. Next base: position 60,022,188 of record JARQOD010000008.1, on the reverse strand, counting down.
CCAAATGCCCTGAGTTTGGATCTGGGGAAGGATTCAACTGACCCTCTTCTGTTAATCTACCTGTAGCTCGCCTGGTCTCATAAACATTCCTAGTCCTACAGATGGACCCTTGTTCAAATACCTCCTCTCCTTCGTTGCTTCGGCATGGATAGTAATCTTGCTTCGGAGACAGCGGATCTGGACATCCAGATTTTCCAGACGGAAGGCTATTTATTTGGGGCATGCCCCCTGGAGGCAGGTAGTTGCCCTGTGCTTGCAGCCTTGCAGCGCTGGAGTTCTCCCCAAACCTACAACAGGTGGGAATGCGGAGGGTTGCCTCCATGTACCCCCTCCTGCACCATTTCCCTGGCCTTCTCACGCCTCGGCATCCGTGACCCCCGTCTCTCGCTCCCCCTCCTAGGGATCTGCAGCGAACATGGCTCTGTATTCGAGTCTGATGGACCCACCTTCACCTGGACTCGTCAGAGTTTTCGGACGACGGTGGATAGTCTAACTGAGGCTATCAACCAGACCTTATGGATTGACGAGGACTCAATCTCTGCCCCGGACCATACGGGTCCTTCAGGGGAACTATACGTCCTCATAGGGTGTTCGCAACCACCCAGGGTTTCAGGACATAGTTCAGCGGCATAGAGAGCGACCGGATAAACGCTTCACAGATCGGCGTAAGGAGTGGGCGGAATCCCCTCCAATTGACTCACTGGTATCTTGTCTGGCGTCAAGATAGAGAATCCTGCCGTTCGGGGTTCGAAGTCTCGGGTTCGGCATTTTCACCCTTTTTTGCAACCTTTCCCTGCAGAGAATATGGGATTCACGGCTCAGGTGTGTGTAGTGAAAGCCATACTCTCTTGGTTAGATGCATTTGACAGAGCTATACAGTGAGTTTCCCCAGCACAAAGTGGGCAACTCCCAGGTTTCCTACAGAACCAACCAGTCGTAGAGAAGCCAACCAAAGCAGTGCAGACCTAAGGGATCCAGGTCCCATTGATTTTCGGCTCAATGATTTGTGTCATTATCCGGTCAACACCAGCAAGGTGGGCGATCACCTGCTTTTCTTTCATCAGTTCTGGCTCTTTGTTGTGTACGATGAATGGGTCTGGGACCTGGTTTCTTGTGGATATAAAATATTTTCCTTCTTGTTCCAGAAAAAGAAAGATTCCAGGGGTGATACTCGAGGCAGGGTTCAGCTCTTCAGGACAGAGTCCTTCCATACTGTCTTAACCTCTGTGGAAAAGGAGGAGTTGCTTGCATGCTCGACATCCGCAATGCTTGTCTTCATGTCCCCATCTTTTCCTCTCACCTGAAGTCCCTTTGCTTCGCTGTTAGCGAGGAACACTTTCATTTCACAGCATTGCCTTTCGGTCTCTCCACCGCTCCCAGAGTGTTCACGAAGGTAATGGCGACTGTCATGCCCATTCAGCACTCTTGGGACATGGTCATGTTGCTTACTTAGACGACTTTCTATTTAAGGGACTGTACTTCCAAACCTGCGCGGAGCGCGTGCGTACTCCTTTGGATACCTTTTCATGCCGGGGCTGGTTGATATTTAAAAAAAAAAAGTCTTCCCCAGCTCAGCGGATATCCGTTTTTTAGAGATGATATTGGGCACCTCCCATGGGTCAGTGATTCTCCCTTGAGACAAGATCTTTGCCCTTCAACAGGGAGCCCAGACACTTAGTTCTCCATCCCCTCATTCCATCTGATTCTTCATGGGTGCTCTGGGGAAACTGGCAGCAGCGATGGAAGCTGTTCCCTTCCCCCAGCTACATCTCGGTACTCTGCAGCATGCGCTTCTCGCAGTTTCGGACAGGATTCCGTTCCCTCTCCACTGGCTATGCCGCTTGCCCTGGCGGGTCAAGCAGGCGCTCAGATCGTGGACGTTGAAGTCTTCACTCATCCAGGGGAGATCCTTTCTCCCGGTCCATTGGCTAGTGGTCACTGCTGATGCCAACCTTCTCGGTTGGGAGCTATCTTCCGTCACCACACTCTCCAGGGGCGTTGGTCGCCTCAGGAGTCTCGCTTTCCGATCAATGTCCTGGAGATTTAGGCGTTCTGGTTATCCCTATGATGTTCCATCATCTCCTGACGGGTCGCCCCAACCAAATCCAATCGGACAACGCCACGGCTGCGGCATACATCAATCACCAAGGGGACACTCGCAGCAGGGCAGTAATGCACTAGCTGATTCACATCCTCCACTGGAGAAACTGCTCTGTCATTTCAGTTCGGGGTTCAGAAGTTTTTAATATATAGAAGGTGTGGGGCACAAAGCCCCTGCCAACTCACCCAACTTTCACCGGAGCACGGAGCCACGAAGTCCTGACCAGGACATGGAATCGTAGAGAAAAAGGCAGTTGCAGTCCAGCTTCTTAGAAGTCAAATTCTTTATTTCCAATATGATAAAACATCACAGACGGTGTCCTCCAAAAGTGTCCATCAAACAGAAAAGGTGACACCTAGTAAAACAGCGATGCGTTTCGACCACCAAGGGTCTTTGTCAGAGCTCTGACAAAGACCCTTGGTGGTCGAAACGCATCGCTGTTTTACTAGGTGTCACCTTTTCTGTTTGATGTACACTTTTGGAGGACACCGTCTGTGATGTTTTATCATATTGGAAATAAAGAATTTGACTTCTAAGAAGCTGGACTGCAACTGCCTTTTTTTCAGAAGTTTTTGTACGAATACACTGGGTTTCCTCTTCCGTACGCGTTTCCTCCACTTCCGTTTCTTCTGGGGGTCATCAGGAAGATCAAGGTGAAAGGAGTTCCAGTGACCCTAGTCACTCCAGATTGGCCACAGCTTGTCGCCAACGTCCCTGGTGATTACTGGTTCGACCAGATCTGCTCTCTCAAGTTCCGATTTGCCACCAGTATTCAGGGGCCATGTGTTTAACGAGTTAAGCGTTGAATCCTGGGTCCTAACCCAGGCTGGGTTCTCCCTATCACGTGGTTTCCACCATGATGAGCGCCCGTACACCTGTGTCAGTGTGCATCTATCACCACACATGGAAAAAACTTCTTTCACAGGAGGTCCTTCCCTCATCTTCTCGATTCCTACCGTTTTGGAGTTCCTCCAAGCCGGCCTGAAGTCAGGTCTGGCGCAGGATTGTTTCCAATCTGCCAGTGCCAATTTTCATTCAGGGAATCTCTCATGAGGTCCCCCTTATAGGACGCCGTTGGGGGCACGGGACCTAATCCTGGTCCTGGGTGTTCTTCAGGAGACTCCTTTCGAACCATTGCAGGGCGTCTCTTGCCAGTTCTTTCTCGGAAAGTCGCCTTTCTTGTTGCAGTGACGTCGCAGTGTTGTCTATCAAGCAAGGCTCGGAGCTAGCCACTCTATCCTGTCGATTTCTTTTCCTGATTTTCCACCTGGACAAGTTGGTCATCGAACCGTATCCGTTCTTTTTTGTCCAAGGTGGTCTCGTCTTTCCACCTTAACGAGGACATTGTCCTTCTCTCTTTTTGTCCAGCAGCAGTACACCGGGTAGATTGAGCTCTTCACACCCTGGATGTAGTGAGTGTTCTCAGAAGGTACGTCTCGAAGACGGCGCCCCTCCGTATGTCAGACGCCCTATTTGTGCTTCCTGAGGGTCTCAGGCAGGGTTTAGCCGCTTCAGGGCAACAATAGCCAAATGGATTCGCTTGGCTATTCAAAAGTACTACCAGATCAGAGGCACGCCTATCCCAGCGGGAATTAAGGCACACTCTACTCAGTCGGATGCTTACTGGGCCATTCGGCATTGGGTGTCAGCAGAACAGGTCTGCAAGGCTGCGACTTGGTACAGCCTACGCTCTCAGTCTTCTGCACATAATTAGTTTGCAAGCGGTGGTAGCACAACTTTAGTCACTTGGTACATGTGGTTCGATCTGTTATGTGGTTCCCCACCCAGGGACTGCTTTGGGACGTCCCATGGTCTGTGTCCCCCAATGAGGCGAAGGAGAAATAGGGATTTTTGTTTACTCACCGTAAAATCCTTTTCTCCGATCCACTCATTGGGGTAAACAGCACCCACCCTGTTAACCTTTTGGCTTGTTTTCTTTAATTTGATGTGTTGCACTCTGATATGATGTTAATGATCTCCTACTGCTTTTGCACTGAACTGGTTCTCTTGGAGATAGCATGAGGGTGTATACTGCAGAGGAGGAGCTAACCTTTTTTGTATTCACTTAGTGTCAGCCTCCTAGAGGCAGCAGCATAACACCCATGGTCTGTGTCCCCCAATGAGTGGCCCAGAGAAAAGGATGTTACGGTGAGTGCACAAAAATCCCTATTTTTTGGTACTTACAGTAAAATCTGTTTAGAGTAGCCTTTATTGGGGAACACAGCACCCACCTATTTTTGTTTTGTTAAGCGTGTTTTTGTGGTTATTCTCCATTGTGGTTTCTTTTATTCTTGATGCTACTCCAACTTCTTTCTCACTTACTGAGAATCTTGGTGTCAGTAGGCAGGTGTAGCCTGCTGGAGAGGAGCCGACCTTATTACGTGTATTTCTTAGTCGCACCAGTAAACATCACTGATTTCCTGTGTGCCCCAAATGGGTATCAGAGATTTTATGGTAAGTACCAAAAATCTACTCTTTTATATAGGAATGTATTCACACCTTACATTTGTGTTTTCTTCTAGTGCGGATGAGGTTCGTAGGAAATCCTTGGTCTTGAAGTTCCCTAAGCAGCAGTTACCCCAGAAAAAGAAGAGAAGAGTGGGGAGTACTGTGCATTGTGATTACTTAAATGTAAGACCTTCAACGTGATTCATCTGTTTAAAATGCATAATCAATGTTGTTGTTTTTTTTTTGCCAAAATGTGTCTGGTTTACACATTTTTATTTTATTTTTACGACCATAAAAGACATCTGAAGAAATTTTATTTATATTGTGAACATTTTTTTTGTTTTGATGAGGTGGGGATAGAAATAGACTTAAACTGTCAGTCTCTCTCCATTTTTTTTCCTCTTGCTGTTTTTTTTTTTATTTAATTTTACACACTGTACTATAAGGTATTACAAGACCTTTGGTGGTAACATATTAATACATTCTTTTGTATTGTTGGTTTCCCTGTAATTGAGGCTGGTGTATTGGGCCTAGTAACCAGGAAAATTCAGCCTCATGCATAGCAGAGCATGCGGAGTCTCGTAGAACCCAGCAACTCCTGATGTCGTTACACCCAACGATGATATGACTGCTTTGTTCGTAGGAGGAAGCGCTATCAGTGCTTCCGATACTGTATGCGCAATGGTTTTTTCAACTTTCTGTATACATCAATTCAAAAAAGGCAGAGACAGTAATAAACCCTCTCTGCCTTCTATATGTTGAGTCTGGCTGTGTCTGACAGCTGGTTACCTGCTGCAGCAGCTGCACTATCTCGTGCAAGCAGCTTACTCTGCACTGACATTTTAAAATGTCAGTGCAGAGTAAAGTGCGGACCGCCTGGATGTATAAAGTCTATGGGCGGTTGGAGTGGGGAAGGTAGCATGCACTGTGTGTACGACGTGTTGCATTACACAGTCGCACAACAAATGTAACATTTACAGTCCTGTACTGTTCCTCACAGAAGGAAGTTGTGGGTTTATGTGAAACACAATGTGATGTGGACAAAAATGCATGTGTCCAAGACAGTATTGCCCTTTGGTTTATAGGGTTTTTTTTTGTAGCCTGTGTAATTTGGATTGTGACTGCTGTCCCTCAAACTCTTATTATAGAAGATAATAATCACTCTCCGGTAACATAGAATTACACTGGTGGAACAGTAGCAATAGTCCATCATACATATTCCAAGTCAGCCATTTTAGCATCCTGTAGCAGAGCTATATACACACTGCAGCAGATGTAGCCGCGTTTTCCTTGCTATTCACTTTTTACAATAGCATTCATTTTGATATGTGATGTCACTTATTTATTATTGTTATTATTATTATTATGCATTTTTATAGCGCCATTTCTTCCATGGTTATTTATATGTGAAACGGGCAAATATAGACAAGTACAATAAATATGAGAAAAACAAGACACACACAAGTACAAGAGGAGAGAGGTAGAGCTGGTCATGCGGCGGTTCAGTAGACTGAGAATCACTGCAGGTTATAAATCCAAAAAAGCAAGGAAGCATAGCATGCCATAAAGAGTTAAATTTTATTATAGAAAAAAATATATATCAGCAACAATGCACAGAGATTAAAAGAGTAGGGACAATAATACAAATAAAGCCACTTACAAATCAGGATATAGTAATAATGATTGGATATTGCACATATAGCTTTGGAGATTAGAGAAAAAATCCTTTTTTACTTTTTTTTCTTTTTCAAGGAGAGGTATGTAAATAAATATCTCTCAAAAAAAAAATATATATATAAGCAAGTGCTTTAAATAAATGAATAAACAAATGTACCAATAATAAGGTGCAAGTGCAGAAAACAATATAAACATAGACATATAATGTTAAATAACAATTCTCCAAAGTTAGTATAAAGTGCTAATGCATGAAAAAGTATATACCTGAGAGCAGCTAACACCCCGACGCGCGTTTCGCACTATAGCTTCCTCCAAGGGGATGTGTGTGACACTTTTTTCATGCATTAGCACTTTATACTAACTTTGGAGAATTGTTATTTAACATTATATGTCTATGTTTATATTGTTTTCTGCACTTGCACCTTATTATTGGTACATTTGTTTATTCATTTATTTAAAGCACTTGCTTATATTTTTTTTTTAGAGATATTTATTTACATACCTCTCCTTGAAAAAGAAAAAAAGTAAAAAGGATTTTTTCTCTAATCTCCAAAGCTATATGTGCAATATCCAATCATTATTACTATATCCTGATTTGTAAGTGGCTTTATTTGTATTATTGTCCCTACTCTTTTAATCTCTGTGCATTGTTGCTGATATATATTTTTTTCTATAATAAAATTTAACTCTATATGGCATGCTATGCTTCCTTGCTTTTTTGGATTTATATTTGATTTGGAAGTGCCTATTTAGCAAATCCTTATATCTGTATTTGGATCACTGCAGGTTGTAGACTTGTCGGAAGAGGTGGGTCTTCATGTTCTTTTTGAAGGTTATATATTGCATTTATAGGAACATATATTGAAGGTTGCATATTCTTCACATGGACATGATCTGATGTGATTGAAATCTAATGTAGAAAATACAGCGTACATTGTGATCCTTTTCTTGTCCTTTCAGCGACCCCATAAGTCATACATCGTAGAAGAACTGATCCCATGGTCACCTTATCATCAGTCCTTGAGTCCATCATCAATGACATGAGAGACATGGCCAATGTAAGTTACATAATTACACGGTGGGACAATGTAATTGTAAAATCATAGCATTTACGGGTAAGAAAGGTGTCAGCTGCCTTTTAAAAATCCATGTCAGATTTTTGGCGAAACATTAACATACGTGATTTACAAGTAACCCGCTATGGAGCCCCAACCTAAGACTATCCTGCAATGCGGAACATCACCTTAATCATTCTAATACAGAGATTGACAGAAAACCGTATTGTTTTTTTTTTTTTTTTATTACTTTGATACATATATATTCTTTTTACATGATGTTTTTTCTTTTGAAGACCTACCCTTTCCACAGTCCTGTAAATGCTAAAGTAGTGAAGGATTACTACAAGATAGTGACAAATCCCATGGATCTACAAACATTGCGAGAAAATGTGCGCAAGAGAATGTATCCATCCCGTGAGGAGTTTCGAGAGCAGGTTGAGCTAATCGTGAAGAACAGCATCCTTTATAATGGTGAGGAAACTGATGTATCATCTGTACAGTATGATTCTATATTAGGAACCTTTTTTGTAATATATACCTATTTTTTTTTTTTTTAATTTAGGACCTAAACATGCATTGACCCAAATTTCGAAAGAAATGTTGGATCTGTGTGATGAAAAACTCAGAGAGGTAAGCCGCTAACATTCTCATAATGATAATACTGATACAGAGATGTCACATATTAGGAACTGAAAAAAGTAATAAAAAGATAAAGTGGAAGGGTGCACGTATAATACACAAAGCATGGAATACAGAACACGCTGGCACAAAGAGTCCAAAAAGGAGTCCCAGGAATTGCTGCCATAAGACCAGAACAGAATTACTGTAATCAAATTTGAGATCCTAAGTCGAGTATAACCAGGGATGTAATAATTGATAATGAGTCATACAAGTGAATAAATGGGCTTTAAGGAAGTAAAAACAATAATTATGGAGATTCCTTATAGGATTTGTAGTTTAAAGTGAAAACCTCCCATCCTGATAGTCACAAGAACCTAGGTACGGACATAGCTACATGATTTCTCTGCTTAGACAGTTACAGTGTCTGAGATGATCGTTGGCCCCCGATCAAGCAGGTGATTTTCATGTTTGATTGTTTTTTAGAAAACTACAGTCTGCACTGGAAAGTCTCCACATTATAGAGTAGTCTGCTGAGGGTCTAATATAATGGCTATGAATAGGCTGCGGCCCCCTTCTATATCTTTCTTTTTTGAGAAGACATCTGTCAGTGTCACGCTGTCTAATGATATGAATACAATGTCAGTAAACTATTTATACAGGAACCACACTCTATACAACATATAGTTTAGCAACATCAGAATGTAAGTATAAAATAGATTTACCTGACACAATCTCTGCAGAACTTAGGGTTAATCTTGAGGACTAGATGTGCAGAAACGATATAGTTGAACTCAGGGTTAATCTTGAGGACTTGATGAGCTGTAACTGGAAAGAGGAGGACCGGGGTCTAACCTGACCCTGCACTGGGGTCCTAACTAATCCCTTACCTTGGAGGTACTGATAATGGTTCAGAGGTCCAAGTCTCCAGCCTAACCCTGTCTCCTGTCAGACCCTGAACCCTGTAATCAGTCCAAAGAAGGATCCTGATTACCACCAAAGGGATATGGGCTGATCTCAGCTAAATACACAGATTAGACATATAAGACAGACAGGATAGCACTCACTTGCATACACACTCAAACACCGAAGGAACATAAATGGTCTGGGAAATAAACTATAAGCAAGTTGAGCTAAAAACTGCTAAGGAGCTCTCAACTTAAGTCTATACAGATTCATTCCTATCTGTGGTCTGCATGAAGGGTTTCACTGGCAACTCCCAAAGCAGACAACCAGGAATTTAAAGGAAACCAATCAACAAATAATCAATTGCAGCCGGGAGAAACTGCACCCAGTCCCAGCACCGAGCACAGACAGAATTAACTCCCTAGCTGCCAAACACAAAGAAACAGCAACTCAGCTGTGAGAAGTCAACATGTGCAACCGCGACGATCTTCGTGGTAATGCACACATGACAGTACCCCCCCTTCTACGAGGGGCCTCCGGACCCTCAGGGCCAGGCCTGCCCGGGTGAGTTCTGTGGAAGGTCCGAACCAAACGATCTGCGTTAACATCAGACGAAGGGACCCACGTCCTCTCCTCCGGACCATACCCCTTCCAATGCACCAAGTACTGAAGGGACCGGCGATTCAGACGAGAGTCAATGATTTTTGATACTTGAAATTCCAAATTACCATTGACCAACACTGGAGGAGGAGGTAGAGGTGACGGTATGACTGGTGCCACATACCTTTTAAGTAATGACTTGTGGAACACATTATGAATTTTAAACGTAGAAGGGAGTTCCAGACGAAATGCCACAGGATTAATTATGGAACTGATCCTGTACGGCCCGATGAATCTGGGACCCAGTTTCCAGGAGGGCACTTTAAGTTTTATATTCCTGGTAGACAACCATACCAGATCGTTCACATTCAGATCTGGACCAGAAACTCTCCTCCTATCAGCCATACGTTTGTAACGGTTCCCCATAGTACTCAAATTATTCAATACACCTCGCCACACAGAAGCAAGTGACGACGAGAAACGCTCCTCCTCAGGAACCCCAGAAGGACCCCCCCCCATTGAAAGTACAAAACTGGGATGAAAACCATATGCCCCAAAAAACTGGGACTTACCAGTGGACTCGCTCCGCCTGTTGTTAAGAGCGAACTCTGCCAGAAGCAAGAAAGAAGACCAGTCCTCCTGGTTCTCCGATACAAAACACCGGAGATATGTCTCTAAACTCTGATTAAGACGCTCTGTCTGACCATTGGTCTGTGGATGAAAAGCCGAGGAAAACGACAATTGCATCCCCCGACGTAAACAAAATGCCCTCCAAAATTTGGACACAAACTGAGACCCCCTATCTGACACCACATCAGAAGGCAACCCATGAAGTCTCACGATCTCCCTAATGAACACCTGCGCCAGAGTTTTAGCATTAGGGAGTGCAGGAAGAGCAACGAAATGTGCCATCTTACTGAACCTGTCAACAACCACCAGTATGACAGTATTCCCAGACGACGGAGGAAGGTCCGTAATGAAGTCCATAGATAAATGAGTCCATGGACGCTCCGGAAGTTTCAAGGGTAAAAGGGTCCCAGACGGACGGGTATGAGGAGTTTTAGAGCGAGCACAAACCCCACAGGACGCGACAAAAGTTATAACATCTTTATTAGCGTTAGTTCACCAAAATCGGCGGGAAAGGAGATCTAAAGTAGCCTTACTCCCTGGATGTCCTGCTAAAGCAGAATTATGATGTGCCTCAATAACCTTTTGTCTCAACTGATTCGGGACAAACAGTCTCCCTGGAGGTCCTGCAGGGGCGTCCCCCTGAGCCTCTAACACCTCCTCCTCAAGCTCAGAACATACAGCCGACACTACCACCCCCTCCTGAAGGATAGGAATCGGGTCGTCCGTTTTCCCGGCCCCTGGGAAACTGCGAGACAAGGCATCAGCCTTTACATTCTTAGACCCCGGACGATAAGTGACGACAAAATTAAACCTGGTAAAAAACAACGACCATCGAGCTTGTCTGGAATTCAGACGCTTAGCGGATTCTAAATACAGCAGGTTCTTGTGATCAGTAATAACGGTGACCGGGTGGACTGCCCCCTCCAAAAAGTGACGCCATTCTTCAAAAGCCAATTTAATGGCCAAAAGTTCCCTATTGCCGATATCATAATTCCTTTCGGCGGACGACAATTTCCTAGAAAAGAAAGCGCACGGATGCCATTTACCAGGGGACGGACCCTGGGACAATATAGCACCCACTCCTACGTCAGACGCGTCCACCTCCACAATGAACGGCTGAGATACATCTGGTTGGATGAGAACGGGTGCCGAAGCAAAACATCTTTTTAAAGAGGAAAAGGCTTGGCAAGCTTTGTCCGACCACTTAGAAAAATCCGTCCCTTTTCCGTCATGTCAGTGAGAGGTTTGACGACAGACGAGAAATTACAAATAAATTTCCGGTAGTAATTAGCAAACCCCAAAAAACGCTGCAGAGCCTTAAGATCCCCTGGCTGATCCCATTCAAGCACTGCTCTCACCTTTTCAGGGTCCATCCGGAAACCGGAGGCTGACACCAAAAAACCCAAAAACTGAAGTTCCTGTACGGCAAAAACACACTTCTCCAGTTTGGCGTATAGTTTATTGTTTCGCAAGATCTGCAACACCTGTCTCACATGCTCCTGATGAGACACAAGATCTGGCGAGTAAATTAAAATGTCGTCCAAATATACAACCACAAACAGCCCCACAAGGTGACGAAAAATGTCATTAACAAAATGTTGGAATACTGCTGGAGCAGTAGTCAGACCAAAAGGCATGACCAGGTTTTCATAATGTCCCTCCGGCGTGTTAAACGCCGTTTTCCACTCATCCCCCTCTTTTATCCTAATCAGATTATACGCCCCCCTGAGATCCAATTTAGAGAACCATTTGGCGCCAACAATTTGATTGAAGAGATCAGGAATAAGAGGAAGTGGATACGGATCTCGAACAGTAATCCGATTAAGTTCGCGGAAATCCAAGCAAGGGCGTAGGCCTCCATCTTTTTTCTTCACAAAGAAGAACCCCGCGGCCACAGGGGAAGATGAAGGTCTAATATGCCCTTTGGCCAGACTTTCAGAAATATAATCTTTCATAGCCTGTCTTTCAGGACCAGAAAGATTATACAACCTAGCTTTAGGCAACTTAGCATCAGGAAGTAGATTAATAGAGCAGTCATACACGCGATGAGGAGGCAACTCCCGACACCCCTCCTCAGAGAAAACATCCCCAAAATCCTCCAAAAAAGGAGGCAATGTACTAGGCACGACCGCACTGATGACTGTGTTCATGCAGTTGCTTTTGCAAAACTCACCCCATTGGCTTATCTCTCTGGACTGCCAATTAATCACAGGGTTATGTTTAACCAGCCAAGGAAGTCCCAACACAATGGGAGTAGGTAGACCCTCCAACACATAACAAGATAATTGTTCCCTATGTATTGCCCCTATCCGAAGGTCAATGTTATGAACCTCATGAACAAAGCTACCTTGGCCGAGAGGCCTGGCGTCAATGGAGAAAATAGGGATCGGTTTGACCAATACACTCAGATGCATACCTTGAGCCTGAGCAAACTGAGCATCAACCAGATTAGCCCCAGAACCACTATCCAGAAGAACAGACAATCTCTTCACTCTAGTACCAACCACCACCTCCACTGGTACAAGGAACTGAGAAGAACCGGCGGATGAAATACATACTCCCAGGTTGTCATCCACCACACAACCTGGGATTAGCAGTTTTCCGGCGACTTTTTACTTAACAAGACACGGGATGGACAATCTCCAACAAAATGTCCCTCTTTCCCGCAGAAAAAACACCTTCTAGTCCTGCGGCGTGCCGCCAATCCCCTACTACGAAAAGATGTCCCTCCCAACTGCATAGGCTCATCCGAACAGACAAGGGGAACCTCAACATAAGGGACTTTAGTAGTAGGTGGAGAAACAACAGTGAGTGGAGTTACCTCACCCCTCTCCCGAAGCCGTCTATCAGTACGGATAGCTAGGGCCATAGCAGCCTCCAGAGAAGGAGGAGACTCATACTGAGCCAAAACGTCTTTTAATTTGTCAGAAAGCCCATGACAAAACTGGCTCCTAAGAGCTGGGTCATTCCACTGAGTATCCGTGACCCATCTACGAAACTCAGAAGCAAATTCCTCCGCCGGACGATCTCCCTGCTGTAACTTACGTAATTTGGTCTCAGCAAGAGAGACCCGATCTGGGTCATCATATACCAATCCCAGAGCAGTAAAAAATTGATCTACAGACTGTAGAGCCGGGGATCCCGGAGGAAGGGAAAATGCCCAGGATTGGGGGTCCCCTTGAAGAAGTGAGATAACAATTCCCACTCTCTGCTGATCACTCCCTGATGATCGCGGCCGAAGCCGAAAATACAATTTACATGCCTCCCGGAAGGTAAAAAATTTGTCTCGCCCACCAGTGAACCTATCTGGAAGAGCTACTTTAGGTTCAACTCTGGTTTGCTCCAGGGGAGACAAAACTTTGGACTTAATGTCCGTCAGCTCCATGGATAATCCCTGCAACTGCAGAGCCAGCTGGGCTACTGGATCCATGGTAACTAGAGATAATTTTTTTAAGGCCAGTGAAAATGTCACGCTGTCTAATGATATGAATACAATGTCAGTAAACTATTTATACAGGAACCACACTCTATACAACATATAGTTTAGCAACATCAGAATGTAAGTATAAAATAGATTTACCTGACACAATCTCTGCAGAACTTAGGGTTAATCTTGAGGACTAGATGTGCAGAAACGATATAGTTGAACTCAGGGTTAATCTTGAGGACTTGATGAGCTGTAACTGGAAAGAGGAGGACCGGGGTCTAACCTGACCCTGCACTGGGGTCCTAACTAATCCCTTACCTTGGAGGTACTGATAATGGTTCAGAGGTCCAAGTCTCCAGCCTAACCCTGTCTCCTGTCAGACCCTGAACCCTGTAATCAGTCCAAAGAAGGATCCTGATTACCACCAAAGGGATATGGGCTGATCTCAGCTAAATACACAGATTAGACATATAAGACAGACAGGATAGCACTTACTTGCATACACACTCAAACACCGAAGGAACATAAATGGTCTGGGAAATAAACTATAAGCAAGTTGAGCTAAAAACTGCTAAGGAGCTCTCAACTTAAGTCTATACAGATTCATTCCTATCTGTGGTCTGCATGAAGGGTTTCACTGGCAACTCCCAAAGCAGACAACCAGGAATTTAAAGGAAACCAATGAACAAATAATCAATTGCAGCCGGGAGAAACTGCACCCAGTCCCAGCACCGAGCACAGACAGAATTAACTCCCTAGCTGCCAAACACAAAGAAACAGCAGCTCAGCTGTGAGAAGTCAACATGTGCAACCGCGACGATCTTCGTGGTAATGCACACATGACAGTCAGTTCACTTCTAGCTCTGAAAATCAGTGATTGGCAGCATGATGTTTAAGAGTATGTTGACCAGAGACTTAGTATCAAGCTGTGAAAGCAAAGCCGCTCACAAAGAAGTTGTTTCCATGAATTCCTATTAAATAAGGGTAAACTATCACTGAATGTCTGCACTGAGGGTTACTTATATTTGCACACATTCAGCACTGGAAACTTGCGTGAAAGCATGACTTTTACAAACACAGTACGGCATCACTGAGATGTGGGAGATGGGTCCAGAGGATACAGAATTAGTAGTGTCAGACTTCATGAATAGCCCTTACACATTTTGGACGATAGCATAAAGTTTCTCTTTCTGGCAGTCTTTTAAATGAAAGGATAAAACTTTATATGCTAGATGAGTTATGGAAGACTCTCTGCCCTGGATGAAAATACTTCCACACTATAAGCAGAATCATACGGTGATGTGGAGGAAATGACAGCTAGTCCTATGAGAGGTCTGCATTGCCCAACAATGCTTTACTTCTTCAGGAGTTGCCAAATTCCCCTTTATGCCCACCACAAATATCCTGTTGATCTCATGTTGAAGTCACAGGACGCCTGCTTGAATGAGGTCTTGACAGTGGCTATTTTACTCAATCCTTGTATTCTCCATGAAATATCAACACCTCTGGGACTTCTTTTCTTTGAGCTTTGTGTTGTGTCATTCCTCTGTTATTCCTCCTAGATATTGAGGAATAAATTGACACCAGTTAGATGTGTCCCCTGCACAGACTTTGGCTAGGGTGGCGTGTCTGAAAGGGCAGTGACACCTTGCATCAAAGGATATAATAATTTCTTATGTCGTTGCATTGCGTCCTGCAACATATTGTGACTGTGTCAGTTATGTTCTATGTTATGTCATGTGTTTCCAAATGTGTTGCATGTTCTGTCGCAGGTTGCACGTGACATGTGTTTTGCATGCAAGTTGGCTTTTTATTTATAGCCAAATCTTAGCAACTTGTCAGAGAACGGCTGCGGTGCGACACGTCACCATGTAGCCCCAATCCCGTACTGTCCAATCAGGAATATTGGTTTCAGAATGTAGGGACATTGCCCCTTTATCAAGAGAAATGGTAACTTACAATTGTCACTTTATTAATAAATATTTAACAAAGAAATTAAACAACACAAAGTTGTAAGGAATTATGGGGCATCCAAGTACTTGCTAGAGATGATGTCCTCCAAAGACTTAAGAGTGAACAACAACATGTCGGGTGACAGCAACTCTCAGAAAAGTTGTATCTAAAACAACATCCTGTGCTGGGATCTTGTTGTAAAAAAAAATGGCCAAATCACGTGTGACTTATACTGAAATCTATGGCAAGTGAGTTGTGTGTGACTTGTAACCAACGTCGGAGAAAATCCAACTTGTTTAGAAACATTTGTAATTCTCTTTCTCAGTCGCGGAAAGTTGCAGGTCGACTCTATTGGCGATCATTAGATGCAATGCAACACTGCAATGTCAGTATCATACGACACATCACTGTGTATCCCTAGCCTAAATTTGTTTTTCCAGCCTGGATAACCACATCTGAACATGAATTTGCCCCCAGAAGTCAGCTGAGCGCTGTGGGTCTGTCAGCGCTACCCTTTGGCCATCCGCATTTATTGCTGGCTGTGATTTGACAAACACTTCAGTGGTACTGGCCAAATGGGTGAATAGTTGTAAGAAACAAGGGACTTAGATTAGTGAAAGTGCCCTAAAGTAGAATAGTAGTAGACGGACGCTTCGCCATGAGCTTTCCTCATCATTTGCTCTAGAGCTCGTTACACCGTATTGCTCCATACACCGTCCCATACGATCCAGCAAAAGTGGAAAGTGCAGGAATGAGACCGCTGACAATATCTGAAGGGTGACAGATACCTGTCATTTACTGGCTGATTTCTATGAAATATACATCACTTTCTAGGTTTGTAAGAGATGTACTGTGCGCTTTTGTTAACAGAAAGAGGACAAGCTAGCGAGACTGGAGAAAGCGATTAACCCATTGCTGGATGATGATGACCAAGTTGCCTTCTCCTTTATCTTGGATAACATCGTGACTCAGAAGATGATGGCGGTGACAGACGTATGTTGAGTTTTAAGGTTTCTTCACAATGTTAAATTAAAATACATAGGTATGTCTCTTCATTTTTATGGTGAAGCTGCCACCACTGGAGATGGTGGATTTTTACTATACGACTTTACATGTAGATAGAAATCCTTGTCTGAGGAACACATTTCATTTGTTTTCCTTTACCATAATGAGTGTGATGATTATTGGTCTAATGGAGGACGGTAAGAAGGAGAAACTTCTGTAGGACCCTTCTATTGGCCCCCGATAACTTCTAACACCTTTCTTCTCATTTCTACAGTCATGGCCCTTCCATCATCCTGTAAATAAAAAGTTTATTCCTGACTACTACAAAGTCATTGTCAACCCAATGGATTTGGAGACCATTCGCCAGGTTATTTATTCATTTATTTTATCTTTTTTGGTGTTCTTTTTCTTCTAGTTTTATATTTTTAAACAAAACATGAACAGTTTAATAACTTACATTTAACTGCCTGTGGCCATTGCATAGATGGCTATGAAATAAGTAGATTTGGGTAAAAAACATGGTGTAAAAAAATAATAAACCATCCCCTTCAGGAAAAAGCAGAAATTGTATAGGAATTCCCTATGTCCTAATTAATAACTTTTTATTTCTGTAAAACTATAATGATTTCATTTATTCTTGTGTCTAGAATATTTCCAAACACAAATATCAAAATCGAGAAATCTTCCTGGCTGATGTTAATTTAATCTGCACAAACAGTATGAAATACAATGGTAAGTTATGGGTGATCACCCTATTTTTGACTGTTCCAGTTTGCTTGTATCTCAGAGCCCATGTCAAAGATTCTCCCCAGGTTTTCTAAAATTGATGCAAGTTTGCAAAATTAAAATTTTGGTGAGGATGCTGGGACTTTTTATTTAGATTATTTGATGCTTTTTGTGATGTTACTATGTTCATTGTGTTCATCACATAGTGAATCTACCGTAATTACACCGTAACTTGTTTTATTCACAGGGCCAGACAGTCCGTATAGTAAAACGGCACAGGAAATTGTCAATGTCTGTAGCCAGACTCTGGCTGAGGTAAGCTGACTTTGGCAACCTAAGAGACATGCAAAAAGTTGCCCCCGCTCATCGTCATCTCACCCTGGGAATCTCTAGGGACTCTAATACACATAAACTCCTGTTTAAGCAAAATCTTCAATACTAAAAGGAAGACAAAGACTCAGTGGAAAAGAGAAGTGCCCTTATAATTCAATCCAAAGACACATGTGGTACTAATACATATTCACATGATTCCTAAACGCCAGACGTGTAACTATGATCCCACAACCAACATGATGCCATAGCTGCTCTGTGGTAGCTTTGGCCCAATGTAAAATGCACAAATAGTCAACAGAAAATGACCATTGTATTTAAGAATAATACGACCTAAGGGTGTCACTAAATATACAGATAGATGTGACGCCTTTCCTCATTGGTAGTGGTTCCCCAGGAGGGTAAAGCAAGTAGTAATTCATACAGGAATGAGGTGATGACGTATGGGTGAAAACCCTAAACTTGCATACGTAAACATTTTGTAGCTTATGACTGAACTCCGAGTTGCACAAAAATTTTGTAACTTTACAAAGCCTTTACGGCAGAATTCTGGCAATACTGCTTTGATGAATCGGGAGCCATATTCTTTGCTGATTTCTAGTCTTTGTTTCCTTTTTGGACCAGTATGATGAGCACCTAACACAGCTAGAAAAGGACATTTGCACTGCTAAGGAGGCTGCCCTAGATGACGCTGACCTAGATAGCCTAGATCCGATGACTCCTGGACCGTACACTCCCCAGGTTAGTACTTGTGTGTCTGGGTATTTTCCTATATGGCATAGTCATACTGAAGCCATTACAATACTTGGACTACTCCTTCTTGAATGGTCATGTCTCTGAGTACAATAAGAAAACCTTATAATTGCTGCCGCAGCGGTGCCATTCCAGGGATGACAGTGCCAGGGCTCTCGGCGCTCATGGGACATTTTTCACATCTGCTGCTGTTAGAGAGGACGTCTCCACAGAAGAAGTACTAACTGAATATTGATGAGGAGCAGCAGCTGATTAGTGATCATCTGCAATGCTCAGGTGACATGACAATGAGTAGTTGCTGATCAGGGGCTACTCATTATTCCGTGAGTGCATGTCCCCCGCTCTGATGAAATAATAAAGACTGCAGCCATTCAGCGATCGCTGATTGGCTGCCGCGTTCACGTTACTTAACCTGGCGCAGACATCTCTCGCATGACACTGGTGCCGATGATAAGTATAAGCTTTTGTTATTTTACTCAGGGAACTCGGGCATATATGAAGAGGATGTGCCAGTAGTGGACAAGCCCTTTATTGCTTAAAAATGAGAGGAAATGTGATGTTCCCAGTCATCCATTATGCATGTGTATGTTAAAACCAAAATATGCAGCATTCCAGTGATGTCTATTAGCATATATAACCCTTATTAGCTGACGCATTTTTCTATTACATGGCAGCCTCCTGACTACTATGACACAAACACGTCGCTGAGCATGTCCCAGGAAGCTCCTTTCTACCCAGATGAAAGCAATTTATCTGCTACAGAAGCCGCTACTGCCTCCCTGGAGAAGAGAAGCTTGGTGATAATATACTTACTTTATTATGTTTCTACACAAACACCAGGGATTATTTGTATCCATTTTTCACATTATTTCATTTAGTAGTTTTATCATTCCTACCAAAAAAGCTATTGCTTGTGTTTTCTGTATTGCAAGCCTGCAGCCTGTATTCACCTCTCCGCAATTAAAGGAAGGGATCACATTGAGAACATTAAAATACAAGAGGAGCTAAACAAAATAATATGTTTGTTTGCTTCACTTTTTATTCTTACAACATCACCTCAGCATTTTTTTATTGCACCCCTGGAGTGGTGCTTTAAATTTAATTCTCCAGCCCCCTGTCTCATACCCACCTGCTACCGCCTTCATCCTTTTCGAGCATCGCTCCCGTTGGTCTCCAGCAAAAAGTGACCTGCCAGCAGCTCCGGTGTTTCATGGAGCGCGTCGAAGGTCACTTCTCAATACATCTCTATGAGAGCCTAGTTCATGCCTCGTTCTCTCATAGAGTTGCATTGAGCTCTTGTGACTTAACATCTGACTGTCAGGAAGTCAGAAGTTCCGGGCACAAAATGGCACCGCGAGACTCAAGCGGCAGCGGTAACAGATGAAGCCACCAGAAGGTGAGTATAAGAATGAGGCAGGGGCTTACATTTAAAGCACAACTCCAGCACTGAAGAAAATAACCCGCTGGAGTGGTGCTTTAAATGTAAGCCCCTGCCACATCTGAGAGCAGCATGTATAGGGATAGAGACCCATCAGTGCAGATCTATCGATTCTGCCACTGATTGGCAGAACGCTGCCAATCATCAATGGGAGCGCAGATGGACAACCAGTGATTTTATAAAAAAAACTACAGCAAGCAGCCCATTAAGTGACACATCCCTTTAATCGATGTCTCTGCTTTCAGATTGGGTAGCAAAAACCTGGTGACAGATTCCCTTTAAGTATCAAGTGGGTGGTCCTAATCCGTGATTGACCATTAGCTCTGTATGCACAATTATACAAGGAAGACTCAAACACTGATTAGGATCACTGGTTGGACCCCTAAGAATAAAAAGTGCAGGGATTTTAGTGAAAAAAAAATCCCATTTACATATATATAAATGTGTTAATATCGAGGAGGAAAAGGAGAGTCACTGGTGACCAAAATTCATAGTATAAAAGGTAAATATTTATTTATAACATTACATACGTGACACAAGAATAAATAACATGAACAATGAAATCACATATAAAGGACATGTGCAGATACAGGGAGAAGAACCTCCTAGCAGTTAGGCAGATATACATATGTGGCAATGATGGTAGTTAGACACATTGTAGCTCATAACACTTCAAGTAAATCGTATATAGAATCCCCCAAAAAAGGAAAGTAAGAGAGTAACAGAGCGGGGCACGCGCACACCAAACTCCGTGAGAATATATTCTCACGGAGTTTGGTGTGCGCGTGCCCCGCTGTTGCCTGGGTGATTCCCCATGTGGTGGGGCGTCTTTCTGTGTCCGGAACGCGCTCCGACCTTGTGTCTGCGCGCGTGTCCGGATGCATGACGCCGCCGTCACTGGGGGCATGCGCCGCTGTACCTTCTCCTATTCGTTAATGCACGACATGTGATCTGGATGTGGGAGGCATTTAAAGGTCCTTGGTACCAAGCACTGTTATCCCCTTGAGAAAGTGGCAGGTGTGCCACGAAACGTACGTCGGGGTGGCATCTCCTTTATGGGGTGATCCCTCCTAGTGCGGCATTTTACTTTACTTGGTGAGCATGGTTTTCCATTAGATTTGGCCAGCACTGCACTGACTTCTACTGGCCTCATCACTTAAGCGCTTTGTTTTGCAAAACATGTCTTATCCTGTGTGGTTAACTTTTCTGTAGCTCTGTTACTCTCTTACTTTCCTTTTTTGGGGGATTCTATATACGATTTACTTGAAGTGTTATGAGCTACAATGTGTCTAACTACCATCATTGCCACATATGTATATCTGCCTAACTGCTAGGAGGTTCTTCTCCCTGTATCTGCACATGTCCTTTATATGTGATTTCATTGTTCATGTTATTTATTCTTGTGTCACGTATGTAATGTTATAAATAAATATTTACCTTTTATACTATGAATTTTGGTCACCAGTGACTCTCCTTTTCCTCCTCGATATTATATTTATATGAGTGGTGATTTTCGGTCACACATTTTCAGTGTGACCCACATTTTTTCCTATATCCATGCAGCTGTATTTGATGAAGATATATAAATGTGTGCAGCTTCTCCTGCCCTGTAACGTGCTTCCTAGAGGCTGCACAACATTTTCAAGCTGACCAGTTCCCTTTAAGGCTAAGTTCACACGTTCAGGAATATTTGCGTTTAGCAAGCATTAAGCACCCTATACATGTTAATGGATTCCGCATGTTTTGGCCACATGTTGCGTTTTTTTCCGCGAAAAAAACGCTTCGCGGAAAAAAGATGGATTTTGGTAAGAACTTACCTGTAAAATCCTTTTCAGCGAAGGAAGGAAGAGAGACACAGTATTCATTACTGATGGGTAGGCGGAGCCCCAGATAGGATTGACACCTCAGATTAAAAGCGTGTTGATCCGGCCCCTCCAGCTCGGGCTCCTCCTACTCAGCTCTTCAGTCGTACCCAAGCTTAAAGGAAGAGTAAAGATCACCAGCGGAGCAACATAACCCCTTCTGAAGGATAAAGAGACAGGTTATGCGTGCAATATGAAGAAAACCACAGAGTTTCAGGTACTACTCACGAACGACCTGACTACTGCGATAAGCTGGCGATGCTGGAACAGAGCCTTAGCGCGTTAACCTCAGCCCAGATAATCGCAATCAGAGGAGGGTCACGCCGCATCTGAAAATACCAACACACTTCTGCCATGGGAGGGTGCTGTGTCTCTCTTCCTTCCTTCGCTGAAAAGGATTTTACAGGTAAGTTCTTACCAAAATCCGTCTTTCAGCTGCAGATTGAAGGAAGAGAGCCACAGTATTCATTACTGATGGGACGTCCCAAAGCAGTTCAAAAATAAGGGTGGGAAAATACCAACAAAAGGCAGAAAACCCAACAACCTAAATAAAAGCGCAACAAGCGCTCAACATAAGTTCACTGAGAACTTTAAACTACAGCTGCATGCAGAACCCTACGCCCCAGGGCTGCATCAGCAGAAGCACTGACGTCCACCTTATAAAACCTTGTAAAAGTGTGGACGGAGCGCCAAGTCGCCGCCCGGCAGAGTTGAGCTGCCGAGGCCCCTTGATGGAAAGCCCACGATGAAGCCACAGCTCTCGTGGAATGAGCTTGAATCTTAACTGGGCAAGATTCACCCTGAAGACGGTAAGCTTCCAAAATGGCTGACCGAATCCAACGAGCTATAGAGTCCTTGGAAACTCGGTGACCACGCCGACGACCTGCTGGAATCACAAACAGGGAGTCAGACTTGCGAAAAACTTGAGTAATAGACAAGTAAAACTTCAAAGCCCGCACTAAATCCAATGTGTGCAAGGCCCGCTCTTTCGCATTCTTTGGTTCCGGACAGAGTGAAGGCAACACAATATCCTGGTTAACATGAAATTGTGACACCACCTTAGGTAAAAAATCACCCCGTGTACGAAGTACTACACGATCCGGAAAAAACTCCAGAAAAGGAGGTGAGCATGAAAGAGCTGCCAACTCAGAAACCCTTCTCAAAGAGGTGACTGCCACTAGGAAGGCCACCTTCCAAGAAATTAAAGAAAGACTAGCAGAGTCCATTGGCTCAAAAGGCTTATGCTGAAGAGCCTCCAAAACAAGGTTGAGCCGCCAAGGAGATACAGGTGTTATCCGCGGCGGAAACTGACGGGTTATTCCACGAAAAAAGGAACGTACGTCTCTGCGCGAGGCGATAGCCCTCCGAAAAAGTAAGGACAGAGCAGAAATCTGACCCCTCAGGGTGCTAACTGCCAAACCTTTATCCAACCCGTGTTGTAAAAAAGCTAACAAATTGGGAATAGAAAATTTTCTCGGGTCCTTTGAAGAACTCGAACACCACAAAAAGAAGGCTTCCCAAGTCCTGTGGTAAATCTTAGTAGTAGCCGGACTCCTAGCCGCTCGCAGATTAGCAATGACTTTGGCTGAGAAACCTCTACGGGTCAATATTTCGGTCTCAAGAGCCACGCCGTCAAACGCAGAGACTCCAAGTCCGGATGACAAACTGGCCCCTGAGACAACAGGTCCGGTCGAAGAGGAAGTGGAAACGGAGGTGCCGCTAATAGCGACATTAGTGTCGAGAACCACGTCCTTCTTGGCCAATCTGGAGCTATCAAGATAGCTGAGATTCTCTCTAGTCTGATCCGACGCAGCACCAGAGGAAGTAGGGATATTGGCGGGAACACGTAGACTAGCTCGAACTGGTCCCACTGAGCAACTAGAGCATCCACCGCCACAGCCTTCGGGTCCTTGTACCTGGACATAAACGTCAGTAGCTTGGCATTGGACCTGGATGCCATCAAATCCACTTGGGGAGTTCCCCATCGGGAGCACAGCAGTGCAAAAACTTCCGGATGAAGACTCCATTCTCCGGGATCCATCTTCTCGCGACTGAGAAAGTCCGCCGTAACATTCTGAACCCCTGGAATGTGGATCGCCGAAATGGCTGGTACTCTGGCCTCGGCCCACATCAGGATCCGGGACACCTCCAACATGAGCCTGGAGCTCCTTGTCCCGCCTTGGTGATTGATATACGCGACCGCCGTCGCATTGTCTGTCTGCACTCGGACTGGCCGACCACTCAAAGGGACCGTCCAGTGTTGGAGGCAAAGAAAAATCGCCCTCAATTCCAGGATGTTGATCGGTAGAACAGACTCTTCCGATGACCACACCCCCTGAATCCAGAGATCGTTTCAAACACCCCCCCAGCCCGTCAGGCTGGCATCGGTGGTTATGACCGACCACTTCGGAGGAGGAAGGACTTCCCCAGGGATAACGCTCCTGGACGTAACCACCATCCTAGGGATTCTCGCACCCCGCGAGAAATGGTGACACTGCAATCCAGTGATTGCGACCGATTCCAACGACTCAGTATGAACCTTTGGAGAGCCCTGGAATGAAACTGGGCAAACGGAATTGCCTCCATGGAAGCCACCATTAATCCCAGAAGACGCATATACTTCCGAAGAGACATCGCTGTCGAGGATTTCATGATCTGTACATGTCGAAGAAGACATGACTGTTTGTCCAGAGGTAGGGAAACTATCGCCCGTACCGTGTCGAAATGCATCCCCAAAAAGAGGATCGCCCGCGACGGTTCCAGAAACGACTTCTCCCAATTGACCAGCCAACCGAAGTCCTTCAGAAGCTGAAGAGACAAATCGCGAGCCATCACTGCCTCCTCCTCCGAGGAAGCCACGATCAAAAGATCGTCCAGATAAGGAAGGATCGTAATCCCCTGTCTTCGAAGAATTGCCATGAGGGGCGCCAGAATTTTTGTAAAGACTCTGGGCGCTGAGGCTAAGCCGAAAGGCAGAGCCACGAACTGGTAGTGATCCTGACCTATGGCAAACCGAAGAAAACGCTGATGAGCCCTTCCGACGGGAACATGCAAATAGGCGTTGCGAATGTCGATTGACACCAAAAAATCGTTCTGCGACAGAGCTGCTACAACGGAGCGAAGCGACTCCATGCAAAATTTCCGGGTGTGGACATGCCGATTCAATCTTTTGAGATCCAGAATCGGACGAAATTTGTTCTCCTTTTTGGGAACCACAAAGAGGTTGGAGTAAAAAACCTTTTCCCCGGTCCTCTGACGGAACCGGTATCACCACACCCTTCTGTAGGAGAAAATCGACCTCTCACTGCAGAGCGACAAAAAGCTCGGGCTCTGACGGAATGCGAGACTGGCAAAAAGTGTTTGGGGGTCGAGAAGAGAGCTCTATGAAATAGCCTGCCGACACGACCCGCGTTACCCAGGAATCTGGAACGCGAGACATCCAAGTCGCCTTGAACTGGAGCAGGCGACCCCCCACTCGAGAGTCCTCGAGTGGACCCCTGGCGTCAGTCCGTCTTGGCGGGCTTCTTGTCAGATTCCCGCTTGTCTTGACGAAAATTCTGCTTCCAGGGAGTGCGAGATTTCTGGGTGGACTTTTTTCCCGAGAAAAAAGAACGACCCGATCCCCAAGAGGACTGACCGAATCGTCCCCGGCACCGAAAGGACCGTCGACCACTATAGACACCAGGCTTGCCAGATACAGAAGCCACGGCCCTACGCTGTGGTAACGCTGCTTCTTTTGCCTTTGCTTTGGTAATCAGCTCTGTGAGGTCAGATCCAAAAAGATGACCACCCTTATAAGCTAAGGCCAGTAAACCTTGTTTGGAGACCGCGTCCCCGGTCCACTGTCTGAGCCATAAAGCTCTTCTGACTGTGACCGCTGCAGCTTGCGCCCTGGACAGAAGAGACGCCGTATCCAGACCCGCATCATAGATATAACGGGCTGCAGTATCTAACCATTCGACAATCTCCTCCATGTCAGATAACGGAGATCCATTTTGCAACGCTGTCCTTAGACGTTCTAGCCAGCCTAGAGAAGCCCTAGAAGCACACATGAATCCTAGCACCGCTCGGAAACCATGACCCGCGGCCTCATAGTTTGATTTTGCCGCCATCTCCGTTTTTCTGTCCAACGGTTCCTGCAAACTCGCCTTCCCTTTGACAGGAAGCAATGAGGTTTTGCTAAGCTGTGATAACGAAACATCCACTTCAGGAGAAGGAGTCCAATTATCCTTCAACTCCGCAGAACACGGATAAAGTGCGTCAAAGAACCGCGTTCCACGAAAACGTCTATCTGGACACAGACGTTCCTTCTCTATTACACTATTAAGCTCATCCAGAGCTGGCAATGTTGATCTCGAAGTACGGTACTCCTGGTACATTCGTGCTGATTTTCCAGGACGACTAGTTACCACCTCCGGTAACTGTAAAACCTCTCTCATGGCTTCAATAAATGCCTCCGTACGTCTCACAAGAGAAGAACGCCCCTGCCGTTCCTCCTTGTCTGAATCGGATATCTCTCCATCCGAACTTAAAGGGGAACCCTGTCCACCATCCAAATCAGAAGCGTCTGATTCGCTACGCGGAAAAGACGGTAACGGCCTGTGTCGCTTCCTATCCTGAGAGGATCTAGCTGACACATATTGACCTAAAAGGTTAGACAAGCTATTAAGCGAACGAGCAATATCATCCAATTTTGCATCACTGCGACCTTCAACCGCAGCGCTGGACGCTGTTGAGGTCTGCGTATCAGATTGCCGAAGCGGAACTGGAACATGGTCTGCGGCTTTTGAACTCTGTTCAGACATGCCTCACCTGTATATAGTAGGTCAAACGGCAGTACCAGCAAAAAATGTGGCTTTTTTTTTTTTTTGCAAAAAAGGAGGCGCTGAAGGGTTAAAGCTCTCCAACAGATGGAGCTACTCCAACGGTATTAGTAAAGAAAAAACGCTGGCAGAAATAACCCTCAGGAAGGGTTAATGTCGCAGACTCCCCACAAATAATATTGTGTGAGTCCCAGCTAAAAATCAAGGTCTCTATTGAGACCGCAGTTGCAGGATAGCAATCTCTGCGCTGCAGGGTGAGGAATTAACACTCACCCAGCTGGCTGTGGTGACTGGGACGAGAGGAGCGTCTGAGGAGCCCGGGAGCCTTAGTAATGGCCGCCGCAGAGAGGGAGCCGGAAGAGAAGCATCAGAGCGCGCGTCTTCCTGCACAAAAGACCGGGAAGCGTTAGGCCACGCCCCCCGCCGGCTCAAAAAATGAGCGCTAACTCCTTCGCTCCTACTCCCCCCCCTGTCCTGCAGGCATCTGCCTGCGGACAAAAGTAAGCACAAACACCACATTTACATGTAACAGCACTGCCACCGCAGCGCTGAAAGTCACACTGATAAACATGTAATAGCGCTGCCACAGCAGACGCTAAAGCACTCACACAATAATAATAAAGATTGCGGAGTACTCACCAGCTTAGCGCCACAGGGACCCCTCAGGATTTGTGGCGCTTGTGCCCATGCTTCCCCCCAGGGCGAGGAACGCAGTGACCCCAGTGTGCGGTTTGCGCCCCCGCCAGGGAAGCTCTCCTCATCCCCCAGGGCCGGCAAGATTCTGCAGGGACCATTATGTAATTACAGATCTGCCAAGGGAGAGGTTGGGGTACAGCAGCGCTGAGACCTCTAGACCACCTCTGGTGATCCAGTCTCCTGTCCAATATAAAATACTAAAATCTTCTGAGGAGCTGCACCAGCAGCGACTATCCTTTGAGACCTCAAATCTTAGACTGAAGAGCTGAGTAGGAGGAGCCCGAGCTGGAGGGGCCGGATCAACACGCTTTTAATCTGAGGTGTCAATCCTATCTGGGGCTCCGCCTACCCATCAGTAATGAATACTGTGGCTCTCTTCCTTCAATCTGCAGCTGAAATAGCAACATGTTCATTAATTTTGCGTAATCTCGGCGGAATCGCCGCCATAGGAATGAATTGTACCGCTTACTTTCCGCATGTGGCTATGCGGAATGTAAGCGGTTCATGTGCGATGGTACCCAGGGTCTGGAGGAGAGGAGACTCTCCTCCAGGCCCTGGGTACCATATCCCTGGTAAAACAATAATTGAAATAAAAAATAATGATATTCTCACCTTCCGGCGGCCCCCGCAGCCTTCCCGCCTCTCAGCGACGCTCCCGTTCCCAGGAGTCCTTTGCGAGAATCACCCAGATGACGTAGCGGTCTCGCGTGATGCTACGTCATCTGGGGTCTGTCGCAAAGGACGCCTGGGAACGGGAGTTGCCGGGAGCGTCGCTGAGAGGCGGGAAAGCTGCGGGGGCCGCCGGAAGGTGAGAATATCACGATTTTTTATTTTTTTTTATTATTTTTACATTAGATCTTTTTACTATTGATGCGGCATAGGCGGCATCAATAGTAAAAGTTGGTCACACGTGTCAAACACTATGTTTGACTCGTGTGACCAACCTGTCAATCAGTTTTCCAAGCGATGCTACAGATCGCTAGGAAAACGCTAGCATTCTGCAAGCTAATTACGCTTGCAAAACGCTAGTTTCTGGCGGGAATACGCATACAAAAAAAGTGCGTATTTCCCGCGGCAGAGAAGTGCGGGATTGCCACGGAAATTTCCGCGGCAATTCCTCAACGTGTGAACTTAGCCTAAGAAGAAGGGAATAGTTCTAGCCATCAGTAAGAATCCCAGCCTTTGGATATCTAACACTAATATGTATTTTCTTTTTCTGCAGATGAGACTAGGAAGAAACCATCTAGGGGAAGATGATTCTGATGTTGACATAGAAGGATTTGAAGATGATGATGATGGGAAACCTAAGACTCCAGCCCCTGTAAGTTTTTCCTAAAGGTGTTTTGACCAGTTTTCAAACAAACTTAAGACTTCATTATTTTTTTTTAATTTTTATCCCTTAAATTATCTAAGGAAATTGAGGATGTTGATGGAGACTTGGCAGAGGAAGATGAGAACATAGTGCAGCTGCCTCAGGCCAGTGTATTGTATGAGGATTTACTGATGTCTGATGGTGAAGATGATGATGATGGAAGTGATGAAGAAGGAGATAATCCCTTCTCATGTAAGTACATTGTGTTCATACACAGTAATGGTCTGTGTAATTCAGAGTGACTTTTCATCGTGATGCAGATTTTGTTACTTTATTGTACTGTCTACATAGATGTCGCAGGTCAGGATGCACAACCCTCGGATCACATGCTGCCCGCGCGGCTGTCATTTGCATCTCACGCAATGCTGACCAGGAGCACAGCTGTGCTGGGGCCGGCAGCTACTCTGCTGCTTCCTAACACATGAGCACCAAAGAATTAGAGAGAAAAGCCCTGATTCATCAAAGCTTTTGCACCAAAAAACTGTTGTAAAAAGCTTTGAACAGTCAAAAACATTTGTGCAACAATTGTGACCTTTGAGATTTTCAAGCCATTTTTGGCCAGGTCGGACAAAGTGGGTGGAGCTTTGGTATGGCGACATCTCCTTGTCAAAATCACCATCACAAGTGGCTTTCCTTATACCACAAATCATACTCCAGTCCCTGAATGAAGTAAGATTTGTGTCGAGACGTGAGCATCTTAATTAATCAGATGCCTCGCACTCCATCCCCCACCTTCATCAAAACCAATGTGAAAAATGCCATTCTTTATGAATTGGGGCCAAATAATTTACTACTAACTATATTTCAATTACCAAAAGGCAGCGGGGTCATGGGCATTTTTCCAACATCTGGTCAATGTATTTGTGACAAAAGTACATGATGTTTTGCTGCATATGAATATGTGAGCAGTGTGTGGGCTTCACGTGGATATGTGAGTGGTGTGTGCTCCTGGTGGATATGTGAGCGGTGGGTGTGCTCCTGGTGGATATGTGAGTGGTGTGTGCTCCTTGTGGTTATGTGAGTGGTATTTGCTCCTTGTGGTTAAGTGAGTGGTGTGTGCTCCTGGTGGATATGTGAGCGGTGTGTGGGCTTCACGTGGATATGTGAGCGGTGTGTGCTCCTTGTGGATATGTGAGTGGTGTGTGCTCCTGGTGGATATGTGAGCGGTGTGTGCTCCTCGTGGATATGTGAGTGGTGTGTGCTCTTGTGGATACGTGAGTGGTGTGTGCTCCTCGTGGATATCTGAGCGGTGGGTGTGCTCCTTGTGGATATGTGAGTGGTGTGTGCTCCTTGTGGATATGTGAGTGGTGTGTGCTCCTTGTGGATATGTGAGTGGTGTGTGCTCCTTGTGGATATGTGAGTGGTGTGTGCTCCTGGTGCATATGTGAGCGGTGGGTGTGCTCCTTGTGGATATGTGAGTGGTGTGTGCTCCTTGTGGATATGTGAGTGGTGTGTTCCCTGTGGATATGTGAGTGGTGTGGTGTCTGGTGTGATCTTGTGAGGGGGTGGGTGTGATCCTTGTGGATATGTGAGCGGTGTGTGTGCTCCTTGTGGATATGTGAGCGGTGTGTGTGCTCCTTGTGTATGTTGCCTGGATATGTGAGCGGTGGGTGTGCTCCTTGTGGATATGTGAGGTGGGTGTGCTCCTTGTGGATATGTGAGCGGTGGGTGTGCTCCTTGTGGATATGTGACGGTGGGTGCTCTTGTGGGAATGTGAGGTGGGTGTGCTCCTTGTGGATATGTGAGCGGTGGGTGTGCTCCTTGTGGATATGTGAGCGGTGTGTGTGCTCCTTGTGGATATGTGAGCGGTGTGTGTGCTCCTTGTGGATATGTGAGGGTGTGTGCTCCTTGTGGATATGTGAGTGGTGTGTGCTCCTTGTGGATATGTGAGCGGTGGGTTGTCCTTGTGGATATGTGAGCGGTGTTGTGTGCTCCTTGTGGATATGTGAGCGGTGTGTGTGCTCCTTGTGGATATGTGAGCGGTGGTGTGCTCCTTGTGGATATGTGAGCGGTGTGTGTGCTCCTTGTGGATATGTGAGCGGTGGGTGTGCTCCTTGTGGATATGTGAGCGGTGGGTGTGATCCTTGTGGATATGTGAGCGGTGGGTGTGCTCCTTGTGGACATGTGAGCGGTGTGTGTGCTGCTTGTGGATATGTGAGTGGTGTGTGCTCCTTGTGGATATGTGAGTGGTGTGTGCTCCTGGTGGATATGTGAGTGGTGGGGTGTGATCCTTGTGGATATGTGAGCGGTGTGTGTGCTCCTTGTGGATATGTGAGTGTGTGCTCCTTGTGGATATGTGAGCGGTGGGTGTGCTCCTTGTGGATATGTGAGCGGTGGGTGTGCTCCTTGTGGATATGTGAGCATTGTGTGTGCTCCTTGTGGATATGTGAGTGGTGGGTGTGCTCCTTGTGGATATGTGAGTGGTGTGTGCTCCTTGTGGATATGTGAGCAGTGGGTGTGCTCCTTGTGGATATGTGAGCGGTGGGTGTGCTCCTTGTGGATATGTGAGCGGTGGGTGTGCTCCTTGTGGATATGTGAGCGGTGGGTGTACTCCTTGTGGATATGTGAGCGGTGGGTGTGCTCCTTGTGGATATGTGAGCGGTGGGTGTGCTCCTTGTGGTGCATGTGGATATGTGAGCGGTGTGTGTGCTCCATATTTGACGTGAGCTGTGTTCGTGTGCTGCATATGGCTAATATTTGAATGTTGTTTGTGCTGCATGTGAGCAGTGTGGATATGTGAGCCTTGTGTGTTTGCTGCACTTGTATGATATATGAGCTGAGTGAGCTGCATGTGGATATGTGTGCGGTGTCTGTGTACTGCATGTCGAAATGTAAAAAGTGTGTATATGAAAGCGGTGTGTGTGTGCTGCTTGGGTCAATATGTGATCAGTGTGTGCTGCATGTGGGTTTGTAATCTGTGTGTGCGGCATGTGTCTGATATATGAGCGGTGTTTGCTGCATGTGGGTATATATATGTGATCAGTGTGTGCTGCATGTGTCTGATAAGTGAGCGGTGTGTGCTACATGTGTCTGATATGTGAGCATTGTCTATGTTGTATGTGTTTGATATGTGATCGGTGTGTGCTCCATGTGGATATGTGAGCTGTGTGTTTGCTGCATGTGTCTGATATGTGTTCAGTGTGTGCTGCATGTGTCTGATATGTGAGTGGTGTGTGTGCTGCATGTGTCTGATATGTGAGCGGTGTATGTGCTGCATGTGTCTGATATGTGATCAGTGTGTGCTGCATGTGTCTGATATATGATCAGTGTGTGCTACATGTGTCTGATATGTGATCAGTGCGTGCTACATGTGTCTGATATGTGATCAGTGTGTGCTACATGTGTCTGATATGTGATCAATGTGTGCTGCATGTGTCTCATATGTGATCAGTGTGTGTGCTGCATGTGTCTGATATGTGATCAGTGTGTGTGCTGCATGTGTCTGATATGTGAGCGGTGTGTGCTGCATGTGGATATGTGAGCGGTGTGTGTGCTGCATGTGTCTGATAGGTGAGCGGTGTGTGTGCTGCATGTGGATATGTGAGCGGTGTGTGTGCTGCATGTCTATATGCAAGCGGTGAGTGCTGCATAGATTTATGAGCGGTATGTGTAATATTATGACATAAAGCATCTTAAAGGAAACCTCTTAGCAGGTTTTTAGACCCCAAAGTAACTTTCTAATAGTAAAGATCTTGTAATGATTACTTCCATACTTGTTTGTTATTAGTCCGTGTCTCCATTGACTCATAATTCATTGCTGAATTGTCAGTCTCTAGAATGCAACAGAGACTCAGAATTATAATATGAATATGGATATGTGAGCGGTGTGTGTGCTGCTTGTGGATATGTGAGTGGTGTGTGTTCCTTGTGGATATGTGAGCCGTGTGTGTGCTCCTTGTGGATATGTGAGTGTGTGCTCCTTGTGGATATGTGAGCGGTGGTGTGCTCCTTGTGGATATGTGAGCGGTGGGTGTGCTCCTTGTGGATATGTGAGCGGTGGTGTGATCCTTGTGGATATGTGAGCGGTGGGTGTGATCCTTGTGGATATGTGAGCGTGTGTGTGTGCTGCTTGTGGATATGTGAGTGGTGTGTGTGCTCCTTGTGGATATGTGAGTGGTGTGTTGCTCCTGGTGGATATGTGAGCGGTGTGTGTGCTCCTTGTGGATATGTGAGTGTGTGCTCCTTGTGGATATGTGAGCGGTGGGTGTGCTCCTTGTGGATATGTGAGCGGTGGTGTGCTCCTTGTGGATATGTGAGCGGTGGGTGTGCTCCTTGTGGATATGTGAGTGGTGTGTGCTCCTTGTGGATATGTGAGTGTGTGTGCTCCTTGTGGATATGTGAGTGGTGTGTGCTCCTGGTGGATATGTGAGCGGTGGGTGTGGTCCTTGTGGATATGTGAGCGGTGTGTGTGCTCCTTGTGGATATGTGAGCGGTGTGTGCTCCTTGTGGATATGTGAGGTGTGTGCTCCTTGTGGATATGTGAGCGGTGGGTGTGCTCCTTGTGGATATGTGAGCGGTGGGTGTGCTCCTTGTGGATATGTGAGCGGTGGGTGTGCTCCTTGTGGATATGTGAGCGGTGGGTGTGCTCCTTGTGGATATGTGAGCGGTGGGTGTGCTCCTTGTGGATATGTGAGCGGTGGTGTGCTCCTTGTGGATATGTGGCGGTGGTGTGTCCTTGTGGATATGTGAGCGGTGGTGTGCTCCTTGTGGATATGTGAGTGGTGTGTGCTCCTTGTGGATATGTGAGGGTGTGTGCTCCTGGTGGATATGTGAGCGGTGGGTGTGATCCTTGTGGATATGTGAGCGGTGTGTGTGCTCCTTGTGGATATGTGAGCGGTGTGTGTGCTCCTTGTGGATATGTGAGTGTGTGCTCCTTGTGGATATGTGAGCGGTGGGTGTGCTCCTTGTGGATATGTGAGTGGTGGGTGTACTCCTTGTGGATATGTGAGCGGTGGGTGTGCTCCTTGTGGATATGTGAGCGGTGTGTGTGCTGCTTGTGGATATGTGAGTGGTGTGTGCTCCTTGTGGATATGTGAGTGGTGTGTACTCCTGGTGGATATGTGAGCGGTGGGTGTGATCCTTGGGGATATGTGAGCGGTGTGTGTGCTCCTTGTGGATATGTGAGTGTGTGCTCCTTATGGATATGTGAGCGGTGGGTGTGCTCCTTGTGGATATGTGAGCGGTGGGTGTGCTCCTTGTGGATATGTGAGCGGTGTGTGTGCTGCATGTGTCTGATATGTGTTCAGTGTGTGCTGCATGTGTCTGATATGTGAGCGGTGTTGTGCTGCATGTGTCTGATATGTGAGCGGTGTATGTGCTGCATGTGTTGATATGTGATCAGTGTGTGCTACATGTGTCTGATATGTGATCAGTGTGTGCTACTGTGTCTGATATGTGATCAGTGTGTGCTGCATGTGTCTCATATGTGATCAGTGTGTGTGCTGCATGTGTCTGATATGTGATCAGGTGTGTGTGCTGCATGTGTTGATATGTGAGCGGTGTGTGCTGCATGTGATATGTGAGCGGTGTGTGTGCTGCATGTGGTATATGTGATCGGTGTGTGCTCATGTGGATATGTGAGCTGTGTGTTTGCTGCATGTGTCTGATATGTGTTCAGTGTGTGCTGCATGTGTCTGATATGTGAGCGGTGTGTGTGCTGCATGTGTTGATATGGAGCGGTGTATGTGCTGCATGTGTCTGATATGTGATCAGTGTGTGCTGCATGTGTCTGATTATGATCAGTGTGTGCTACATGTGTCTGATATGTGATCAGTGCGTGCTACATGTGTCTGATATGTGATCAGTGTGTGCTACATGTGTCTGATATGTGATCAATGTGTGCTGCATGTGTCTCATATGTGATCAGTGTGTGTGCTGCATGTGTGTCTGATATGTGATCGTGTGTGTGCTGCATGTGTCTGATATGTGAGCGGTGTGTGCTGCATGTGGATATGTGAGCGGTGTGTGTGCTGCATGTGTCTGATAGTGAGCGGTGTGTGTGCTGCATGTGGATATGTGAGCGGTGTGTGTGCTGCATGTCTATATGCAAGCGGTGAGTGCTGCATGGGTTTATGAGCGTATGTGTAAAATTATGACATAAAGCATTTAAAGGAACTCTTAGCAGGTTTTTAGACCCCAAAGTAACTTTCTAATAGTAAGATCTTGTAATGATTGCTCCATACTTGTTTGTTATTAGTCGTGTCTCCATTGACTCATAATTCATTGCTGAATTGTCAGTCTCTAGAATGCAACAGAGACTCAGAATTATAATATGAAATGGATATGTGAGCGGTGTGTGTGCTGCTGTGGTGATATGTGAGTGGTGTGTGCTCCTTGTGGATATGTGAGCGTGTGTGTGCTCCTTGTGGATATGTGAGTGTGTGTCTTGTGGATATGTGAGCGGTGGGTGTGCTCCTTGTGGATATGTAGCGGTGGGGTGTGTCTTGTGGATTGTGAGCGGTGGATGTGATCCTTGTGGAATATGTGAGCGGTGTGTGTGCTGCTTGTGGATATGTGAGTGTGTGTGCTCCTTGTGGATATGTGAGTGGTGTGTGCTCCTGTGGATATGTGAGCGGTGTGTGTGCTCCTTGTGGATATGTGAGTGTGTGCTCCTTGTGGATATGTGAGCGGTGTGTGTGCTCCTTGTGGATATGTGAGCGGTGTGTGTGCTCCTTGTGGATATGTGAGCGTGGGTGTGCTCCTTGTGGATATGTGAGTGGTGTGTGCTCCTTGTGGATATGTGAGTGGTGTGTGCTCCTTGTGGATATGTGAGTGGTGTGTGCTCCTGGTGGATATGTGAGCGGTGGGTGTGGTCCTTGTGGATATGTGAGCGGTGTGTGTGTCCTTGTGGATATGTGAGCAGTGTGTGTGCTCCTTGTGGATATGTGAGTGTGTGCTCCTTGTGGATATGTGAGGGTGGGTGTGCTCCTTGTGGATATGTGAGCGGTGGGTGTGCTCCTTGTGGATATGTGAGCGGTGGTGTGCTCCTTGTGGATATGTGAGCGGTGGGTGTGCTCCTTGTGGATATGTGAGCGGTGGGTGTGCTCCTTGTGGATATGTGAGCGGTGGGTGTGCTCCTTGTGGATATGTGAGCGGTGGGTGTGCTCCTTGTGGATATGTGAGCGGTGGGTGTGCTCCTTGTGGATATGTGAGTGGTGTGTGCTCCTTGTGGATATGTGAGTGGTGTGTGCTCCTGGTGGATATGTGAGCGGTGGGTGTGATCCTTGTGGATATGTGAGCGGTGTGTGTGCTCCTTGTGGATATGTGAGCGGTGTGTGTGCTCCTTGTGGATATGTGAGTGTGTGCTCCTTGTGGATATGTGAGCGGTGGGTGTGCTCCTTGTGGATATGTGAGTGGTGGGTGTGCTCCTTGTGGATATGTGAGCGGTGGGTGTGCTCCTTGTGGATATGTGAGCGGTGTGTGTGCTGCTTGTGGATATGTGAGTGGTGTGTGCTCCTTGTGGATATGTGAGTGGTGTGTACTCCTGGTGGATATGTGAGCGGTGGGTGTGATCCTTGGGGATATGTGAGCGGTGTGTGTGCTCCTTGTGGATATGTGAGTGTGTGCTCCTTATGGATATGTGAGCGGTGGGTGTGCTCCTTGTGGATATGTGAGCGGTGGGTGTGCTCCTTGTGGATATGTGAGCGGTGTGTGTGCTCCTTGTGGATATGTGAGCTGTGGGTGTGCTCCTTGTGGATATGTGAGTGGTGTGTGCTCCTTGTGGATATGTGAGCAGTGGGTGTGCTCCTTGTGGATATGTGAGCGGTGGGTGTGCTCCTTGTGGATATGTGAGTGGTGGGTGTGCTCCTTGTGGTGCATGTGGATATGTGAGCGGTGTGTGTGCTCCATATTTGAAGTGAGCTGTGTTCGT
This sequence comes from Oophaga sylvatica, assembly GCA_033576555.1. Lineage (NCBI taxonomy): Eukaryota > Metazoa > Chordata > Amphibia > Anura > Dendrobatidae > Oophaga > Oophaga sylvatica. The sequence goes on along the minus strand of JARQOD010000008.1, from coordinate 59,985,895 downwards.
GTGCTGCATATGGCTAATATTTGAATGTTGTTTGTGCTGCATGTGAGCAGTGTGGATATGTGAGCCTTGTGTGTTTGCTGCACTTGTATGATATATGAGCTGAGTGAGCTGCATGTGGATATGTGTGCGGTGTTCTGTGTACTGCATGTCAAAATGTAAAAAGTGTGTATATGAAAGCGGTGTGTGTGTGCTTCTTGGGTCAATATGTGATCAGTGTGTGCTGCATGTGGATTTGTAATCTGTGTGTGCGGCATGTGTCTGATATATGAGCGGTGTGTGCTGCATGTGGGTATATATATGTGATCAGTGTGTGCTGCATGTGTCTGATAAGTGAGCGGTGTGTGCTACATGTGTCTGATATGTGAGCATTGTCTATGTTGTATGTGTTTGATATGTGATCGGTGTGTGCTCCATGTGGATATGTGAGCTGTGTGTTTGCTGCATGTGTCTGATATGTGTTCAGTGTGTGTTGCATGTGTCTGATATGTGAGCGGTGTGTGTGCTGCATGTGTCTGATATGTGAGCGGTGTATGTACTGCATGAGTCTGATATGTGATCAGTGTGTGCTGCATGTGTCTGATATGTGATCAGTGTGTGCTACATGTGTCTGATATGTGATCAGTGCGTGCTACATGTGTCTATGTGATCAATGTGTGCTGCATGTGTCTCATATGTGATCAGTGTGTGTGCTGCATGTGTCTGATATGTGATCAGTGTGTGTGCTGCATGTGTCTGATATGTGAGCGGTGTGTGTGCTGCATGTGTCTGATATGTGAGCGGTGTGTGCTGCATGTGGATATGTGATCAGTGTGTGTGCTGCATGTGTCTGATATGTGAGCGGTGTGTGTGCTGCATGTGTCTGATATGTGAGCGGTGTGTGCTGCATGTGGATATGTGATCAGTGTGTGTGCTGCATGTGTCTGATATGTGATCAGTGTGTGTGCTGCATGTGTCTGATAGGTGAGCGGTGTGTGCTGCATGTGGATATGTGAGCGGTGTGTGTGCTGCATGTGTCTGATATGTGAGCGGTGTGTGCTGCATGTGGATATGTGATCAGTGTGTGTGCTGCATGTGTCTGATATGTGAGCGGTGTGTGTGCTGCATGTGTCTGATATGTGAGCGGTGTGTGCTGCATGTGGATATGTGATCAGTGTGTGTGCTGCATGTGTCTGATATGTGATCAGTGTGTGTGCTGCATGTGTCTGATAGGTGAGCGGTGTGTGCTGCATGTGGATATGTGAGCGGTGTGTGTGTTGCATGTGTCTGATATGTGATCAGTGTGTGTGCTGCATGTGTCTGATAGGTGAGCGGTGTGTGTGCTGCATGTCTATATGCAAGCGGTGAGTGCTGCATGGGTTTATGAGCGGTATGTGTAATATTATGACATAAAGCATCTTAAAGGAAACCTCTTAGCAGGTTTTTAGACCCCAAAGTAACTTTCTAATAGTAAAGATCTTGTAATGATTACTTCCATACTTGTTTGTTATTAGTCCGTGTCTCCATTGACTCATAATTCATTGCTGAATTGTCAGTCTCTACAATGCAACAGAGACTCAGAATTATAATATGAAGATATAGAAGTAATCATCATTACTGGTACGTTAATGTGATGTCGTTACTTTGGGATCTAAAAACCTGCTGACACGTTTTTATTAAGTTTTATTGAGGCCCCTTAAAATACAAAGATGACAATTCGTCCTTCAGACTGAAAAACATTGTGCACCCCTGTCTTAGGGAATCAAATGTTGCCAAATCTCTAACTTTTCTGAATTCTTAACATTTTTGCACATATATTTTGTGCAGCCATCCAGCTTAGTGAGAGCGGCAGTGACTCTGACATTGAGTCAGGAGGAATTAGACCTAAGCAACCTCACATGATGCAGGAGAATACCAGGCTGGGGATGGAAAATGATGAAAGTATGATGTCATACGGAGAAGGATTGGAGACCTCACAAGGGATGGAAGACAGCAACATCAGGTTTGTATAAGAACCAATAATGTAATATTGCACGCAGAGTTGGACTGGCCCACCAGAAAACCGGAGAATCCTCCGATGGGCCCTAGCTTCTTCTTCAGAAGAGTTCATAGGGCAAACCTTGAGTGGGGGAGAAAGGTGGACCCTCAGAATCAGATTCTCTGGTGGGACCAAAGTTCTTCCGTCTGACACTGATTGCACGTGTTGAGCTCACATTAAACCATTGTTTAGCGCACATATGCATTGGGAATAATTTATAAGACTTCACTGTACATAACAATGTCATGTCTGACAAACTGCATAAAAACTGATGTACCAAAAACTGACTGCAGTGTCCATACACCACTCCTGTTCTTTCTAACTCTGAATGAAACTTAAAGCTAGAAACAAAATGTAAAAATAACAGATTTCTGGATGTCAATGCGAATATGACACAAATGAAGCAGACCACATTGCTCCGGTAGACCCTTAAATCTAAACCCTTCCAAAGATAGAAATAATGGAGCACAAATACTGGCATTTGAAGATTCCTCTTAAAAATGGAACTTTATCCTGAACCCGAACCCCATTTAAATCAATGGGGACCTGAACTTTGGAACTGGAAAAAATTCCCCGCCTCCACTTTCTTTTTCCATTTCTCTCTCCCTTACCTCTCTCTCTCTTTCACTCTCCCTATTCTTCTTTCTCTCCCTCCCTCTCTCTTTCTCCCTCCACCTCTTTCTCCCTCCCCCCATCTTTCTCCCTCCCCCTCTTTCTCTCCCCTCTTTCTCCCTCCCCCTCTTTCTCCCTCCCCTCTCTCTTTCCCTTCCCCCCTTTCTCCCTTTCTCCCCCTCGTCTCTCTTTCTCCCCGTCTCTTTCTCCCCCTTTCTCTTTCTCCCCCTCCGCCTTTCTCCCCCCCTCTTTCTCCCTCTCCTTCTCCCCATCTCTCTTTTCCCCTCTTTCTTTTTCCCCTCTTTCTTTTTCCCCTCTCTCTTTTTCCCCCCTTTCATTTTCCCCCTCTTTTTCCCCTTCTCTCTCTTTTTTCCCCTCTCTCTCTCCCCCTCTCTTTCACCCCCCTCTCTCTTTCTCCCCCTCGCTCTCTCTTTCTCACCTCTCTCTCTCTTTTTCTCTCTCTCTCTCTCTCCCTGGACTGTAAAACTGACTTCCAGGAGAAGTCTACGTTTGGAGTTTAACACCGGACACTAGGTGTCCAATATGAACCCCGAACTTTGCAGGTTGGGTTCGGTCATCTTCAGTTATGACCTCTGATCTATTAAGTAGAACTGCATGTAGCCTTTAGGAGTGCGGTTTCATAGTTTACACCTTGTATGGTGGGCAATGCTGCTGGGAAGGACAGGGTGTTGTGACACAGGATATTCTTTGTTTGTTATGGGTGGGTTTTGTCATTCAAAACCATTACAACCTGAATCCAAGAATCTGTGGCCATTGTGATATAGGAGGGAAAGTTGTGTAACAAGTTTTGCCTATTTCTCTAGTTTGCATTGTTTAGCTCTACCTGCATTGGACCTCAATTGCATTTCTTGACAATCTTCTTTCATTATAAAGTTAAAAACAAGTAGTTATTTTTTTCTACAAACGCCATCACAACCGTTCCTGGTTTATATATTGATTGTAGCACAGCCCCATTAACATGAATGGCATTGAGCTCCAGTGCCACACATAACCCATGGACAAGCATGTTTCCATTTCTGGAACAAATAAACCATATTTTTTTATCCTTATACAAATCCTTTAATTTATTTGCTACTTATTGTCTTAACATTCAGAGAAAAGTACTACTACAAAAATTGCTAAGTGAAAATGTTAGGCCAGTTTCAGATGTCTTTATATGGACTGCAATGCATAGACTGAAAGCTGGTCTCCTGACCCACGGGAGATCCACAGTCAGTCCCAGCATTGTAGTTTTTTTTACAGACCAGGAAATACAGCTGTCTGAACCTGGCCCAATAAAGATTACTTTATGTAAGAGGGAGTCATATCTGAATTGAATCAAACTGATTTGTATTTCACAGTTATGGAAGTTATGAGGAGCCTGACCCAAAATCCAATACTAGAGACACCAGTTTTAGTAGCATGGGAGGCTATGAGTTATCAGAAGAAGAAGAGGACGAGGAAGAAGAGCGTCATGGGCCCAATGTACTCAGTCAGATACAGCTATCAGAAGACGAAGAAGACAGTGAAGAGTTTGCATCAATTCATGAAGATAGTGACATGGATTCTGATAATTAAAATAATTAAAATGTTCAATTGTCTCTCCTTGTATGTAGACTATGTATTATAAATAAATTATATTAAGGTTTATGTTTTTCATTCCATTTGAACATACGATTTGACGCCATTCATAGACTTGTCATAAAAATAGAACTGAGTTTGTGTGACCAGAATTTCACAATATATGTGAAATTTAGCTTTTTGAAGGCTTTAAACAATTGAAGCAGCTCTGTATCAGAGGTGTGTTTACCTGAAGTCACATCCGGCTGTACTGCCCTGTTAATGTGTGCTTAACTGTGCAAATATTATCCGTAAGTTTCCAGTGTAATGTACAAAGTTTTTCATGTAATGTTTCTTAATAAAGCTCACTTTGGTATACTTTACCTCTCACACTTTCATACTTCTTACGTGTCAAGAAAAATAGATACACACAAATGTGTGTGTGATATACTGCAAGGTAAGAATGTTTTCAAAATAGAAGTGTTAATAATTTGCATCTTGTTTTATTTACAAAAATTAAAGTGAGTGAATAAAAGAAAAATATAAGCCTGCAAGGGTAAGGTCCTCTCCCCTCCGTACCTGTCTGTCACTATAAGTTTGTGCATTGTTACTTCTATTTGTGTTTTGTATGTAACCCCTCATCATGTACAGCAGCATGGAAACAATGGTGGTATAAAAATAAATAATAATCAAAGATCAATATTTGGTGTGACCAGCCTTTGCCTTCAAAACAGTATCAATTTTTGTTTGTACACTTGTACACAGTTTTTGAAGGATCTCTGCAGGGAGATTGTTCCAAACATCTTGGAAAACTAATCACAGAGCATCTGTGGATGTCGCTTGTGCAAATCCTTCTGCCTCTTCATGTAATCCCAGACAGTCATGATGATGTTGAGATCAGGGCTCTATGGGGCCGTATCATCACTTCAAGAATTCCTCGTTTTTTGCAATAAAGATCATTTTTAATCACACTGGCTCTATATTTAGGGTGGTTGTGCACAGAATAAATTTGGAGCCAGTCAGATGCCTCGCTGATGGTATTGCATGAAGGCTACGTATCTGCCTGTATTTCTCAAGATTGAGGACACCACTAATCCTCTCCAATTCCCCAACTCCATTTGCTTAAATGCAGCCCAAATATGAAAGAACCCTCCTCAATGTTCTTCTGTTGCCTGCAGACACGTATCACTCTCCTGTCTTTTGGGAAACAAACAGCCTTCTGTTATAGACAAATATTACACATTTTGACTCATCAGTCCGGAGCACCCGCTGCCATTTTTCTGCACCCTAGTTCCGATATTTTCCTACATAGTTGACCTCCTTTGACCTGTTTTCTATGCCAAAGGTATGGCTTTTTGGCGACAATTCTTCCATGAAGACCACGTTTGACCAGGTTTCTCCAAACAGTAGATGGATAGAACTAGGGCCCTACTGTTTGCTGAGCTGATGGCACTGCTGAACATCTAATTTAGATATCACGTAAACATGTGTGCTTCACCTGCTGCATTGTTTCGTTGGCCATCAATTGTGTCTTCAGTCCTCAATATTGCCAATTTTTTTGGTTCTTCCAAAATCTTGAGCAGCACATTTTCTTTGAAATCTTTGCTTGAGAAAGACCTTGTTGATGAAGTATATATTTTGCTTGTTGTGCTCAGCTCTACTATGGTGTGTAACAAAAATCCTTGTACCAGAACTTGAGGAATTGACCAAGGAATGAGACCACCTCAACAGGGGTTTCCAAAAACACAAAACCCTGGATAATTTTTATTCCTCAACTGATCTTGCAGCAAAATGGGCTTGTGCTCTCATTCCACCAACTGTCCAATGTATTGGCTTGCTAAGTCTACTACACTCCCCTAGCATATAAAACTGCTTTTGCCAAATCTGGCTTTGCAGCTGGATCAGTTCTCCTCACAGCCATGGCATCCACCTGCAGCTCCAGGAAGTCTACTGGTCGGCCAAATAACAGTCATGAAATTCTAACCAGGCCCCAAAAGAAGAGCTTTGCTACTCAGATTGCCCACACCGGAAAATCTCTTTATTCAGTATCTTGGGTGACTAAGTATTCCTGACAAGCAGCAGGTAACACCACTTCCATTTGCTTTTTGCTATAGCTGAAGATTTGATAAGCTGACGGTTTCCAAGAAGGCTCAGGCCAGCATTCCATTTATCATTCCTCATCTGTTTAAAATAGTCTTCCTGAAATTTTGTAAGAAGCTAGGAAAAATAAAATTTCACTACTTCCACAGTCCATTTCCAGCTGCCCAGAAAAACAGAATTTGATATCCTTTTGGCCCTTTTGCTAATTTTCATCCCCCTTCTTGGAGAAGAGCAAACCATCCTCTCCAAGTCAAGCTCTTTTTGTCAACATATCGTTCAGTATGCTGACACGCTCAAAAACCCTCTTTGGCCTAAGAGGGGCTCTTCAGTTATACACCTCTGAGATTTGAAAAATATTTTTCACATTAATATTAAGGGATAGAGTACCATGGGTACTATAGGGCCTGCCATTAAGAGGCTGATACCAGGTAGAAAACATCTTATGGACTTTACTGTCTCTTAAGATACTATTCAGTTTTAGCAAGGTATCATTCATATTTTTCTTTGTTTCTCATTGGGATACCCCACACTCTTTTCCAGTGATGGACACAGAGTGTACCCCCACCCACCTAAGTGCGGACACCACTGTGCAACCAGTCACTTCTTCCCCTTTACTGCTGCTGCAATAGAGTGCCACTGCCTCTCTGGCTGTGGGAGGCCACTGAGGAGTCATCCACGCCACCAGCTGCTATTCCTAGGCCTATCCTATGCGTTGGAGGATAACCTCTTCCTTCAGCACATCTCCTGGGGTTTCTTTTTCACCAGCTAAACGGTTTCTCCTGATACCCTGAGCCAAGGCTGGACACAGGATATCCTGCCACATCCATACCAGTTGGACTCTGCTTCTTCTTACTGATATCCCTGGGTTGTGGCAGGTGCCTTCCTGGGCTATCTTCTCATCTTCCGTTATATAGGCCTCCCCCTCCAGCTCCCTTTTTATCTAGTGAAGCTACTCTAGCATCTACATCAGGCATACTGTGCTGACCCAGGAAAACTGTTACACAGATCTCTGTCGCAGTCGCAACCTTTTTTGTCTACTCGCATTGTGAAAAAAGGCTACCATGCAGTCAGTCTGGCTCCCTCTGTATCATAGTGCGTTAGCCCCTGGCTGCTTAGGACCTCTTGGATCCCCTTAAAATAACAAGACTTCGTGAATTGATCCATGACTCAGGCTTTAGGTACCCTTGCCAGAAAATGGTCAAGGACTGCCACAGATTGCTGCTCATACAGGTCTCGTCCTAAAGCCTGCTGACAATTCTTTGCAGCTCTGCATTGTTGGCCTCATAAAAGCCAGAGTAGTCTCACACAGATCCTATTCAGCATATTTAGACGGCTCATAAGATAGAGCCCTTACAGACAGATCTAACTCACTTCTTGCCCAGTCTGATTTCTCAGGAAACACCGTTGAGTCTGGAAATAAAACATGGAACGTTTGTGGTCCATATCGGCGCTACCAACTTGTGAAGAAACATCAGATGCCAGAAGTATTAAAAAAAACATGTCTAGAAACCGTTCCTTTTATATTTCCTGAAGAAGTGGATTACACTTTGAAACGTGTAGAAAAATAAAGAAACTGTCCTTTTATAACACTTCTGGCGTCCGACGTTTCTTCACAAGCTGGTAGAGCGGATATGGACCACAAAGTTTCCATGTTTTATTTGCTCTTATCGTGAATCACCTGTGGATCCGCAGCACCCTTACAACACTGGATCAGGTCCGCATATAGCGATACAATTTCTGATATTTATCAACCAGATGAGACATATCCATGTGCATTTTTTTTAATTTTTTTGCATTTTCTATTGCTGAGTCTGAGCAGAATGCAAAGCAGACCTCAATCATGAAGGACCTTACTCATACAGTGAATCATATAACCTCATGATATGACATGAACCGGCAACCATTGCGCCACTGCACCAGGCAACTAACCTTGGGTTCATGAATACAGCGGGCGGCTATTTGATATCTAAAACAGCCGGAGTCTAATTTCCGTGCATTTATGAAATAATGTGTCTCTAGTGTATGTCAGAGGAAGGTCGCTTAGAACTAAATGTCAAAACTTTTATACACGTCTCCTTGATTTCAATAAAAAACTCATCTTTTAGAGTGATGGATTTCAATAAAAAACTCATCTTTTAGAGTGATCGATTTCACTAATTTTTGTAATGGCATTATCCAATCTGTTAATAATAATAATAATAATAATAATCTTTATATAGCGCCAACATATTCCGCAGCGCTTTACAGTTTAACAGTTTCAAAACATAAGTCATAAGTAACAACGTTAACAATACAATAATTAAAGCAAAATAAGACGGCCCTGCTCGTGAGAGCTTACAATCTACAATGAGGTGGGGAGATACAAAGTACAGGTGTGTATATACAATGGTGCATTTACAATGATGGTCCAGCCATCTTGAGGGAGTGAGGGATGGATGGAGATAGTGAATGGGCTACACATACACACTTAACATAGAACGACTTTGATTAGTGAATGTGATAGGCCGCTCTGAACAAATGTGTTTTGAGGGAGCGCCTGAAACCATGCAAATTGTGGATAGTCCTAATTTCTTGGGGTAGAGCATTCCAGAGGATTGGCGCAGGCGGGAGAAGTCTTGGAGTCGGGAGTGGGAGGTACGGATTAGTGCAGAGGTTAGTCGAAAGTCGTTTGCAGAGCGCAGCAGTCGGTTAGGCGATAGATAGAAATGAGGGAGGAGATGTAGGGGGGTGCTGCACTGTGGAGAGCTTTGTGGGTGATAACCAGTACTTTGAATTGGATCCTATAATGAATGGGCAGCCAGTGTAAGGACTGGCGAAGAGCGGACGCGTCCGAGTACCGATTAGCCAGATGGATGACCCTGGCTGCTGCATTAAGGATGGACTGGAGAGGGGATAGTCGAGTAATGGGGAGGCCAAGTAATAGAGCGTTGCAGTAGTCCAGGCGGGAGTGGATCAATGCACAGTGAGGGTTTTCAGCTGCAGATGAAGGAAGGGAGAGACAGTCATTACTAGTGGGTAGGCGGAGCCCACATAGGATAACACACCTCAGATTAAAAAAGTGTTGACCGGCCCCTCCAGCTATATAGGGCTCCTCCTACTCCAGCTCTCCAGTCTAAAATTTGAGGTTCACAGAGGATAGTCGCTGCTGGAAGCAGCTCCTCAGAAGAGTTTTTTATTTTAATCGGACAGAGACTTGGACCGCCAATGGTCTAGAAGTCTCAGGGGTCTCAGCGCTGCTGGACTCCCACCTCTCCCTTGGTGGATCTGTATTACCCTATAAGGTGGTCCCTGCAGAACCCTGCCGGCCCTGGGGGATGAGGATTGCTTCCCTGGCGGGGACGCAAACCGCGCTTCTGGGGTCACTGCGTTCCCCGCCCTGGGGGAAGCTACGGGCACAGCGCCACAAATCTCTGAGGGGTCCCTGTGGCGCTCAGCTGGGTGAGTACTCCACATTTTAATGTGTTTGAGTGCTTCAGCGGCCGCTGCAGCAGCCGCTGCTACATGTATTCAGTGTGGTGATTGTGTACTTTTGTCCGCAGGTGGATGCCTGCAGGACATGGGAGCGGAGAGCGGAGTGAGTCGCGCGCTTTTTTTGAAACCGGCGGGGGGCGTGGCTTCGCGCTCTCCCATTTTTTCATAGGCAGGAAGCGCTCTGAGCGCGCGCCTTATCCTGCCTTTTTTCTTCCGGTTTAGATCTCCTCTAGCGCGGCGGCCATTACTGACGGCCTCCTCGGGCTCCTCACTCTCCACTCTCCCCGACCGACCGAAAGGAGACACTACACCACGGCCAGCTGGGTGAGTCGCCTCTACCTGTCAAGGCAGAAGCTTGACCCCCTCAGCGCAGGACAAGGTATTGTAACACAGAACGCTCCCGCTGCGATCACAATGGCGACGCATAGTTTTGCGGTCATTTTTCTTTGGTGATCGTTTCTTTTTATGTCGCTAGTAGCTTCCACGGTGGGCGATCTCATTGACGACGCATAAGTGGTTAGCGATCTCTTTAGCGACTTTGGTATTGCGATATACAATTCAGCGCAATATGTTAGCGATCTCTTTGGCGTTCTTGTTTAATGTGGCATATTTTTGAACACTGTCCTGCAGCTGTCACCTCATAAGAGGCACCTGCGGCTCGCACACCTTTTTTATTAAATAAGGGTTGTGGAGAGTCTGCAACATTAACCCCTTCTTTGATGGTTAACCCTTTATTGGGAGACAAAAGCTGGGGTAGCTCTCTATTTAAGAAGCTTAACCCTTCAGCGTTCATTTTGCCTTTGAAAACCACACTGTTCTGGTGCTGACAGGTTTTTACCTGCCATATACTGTGTGAGGGCATGTTGGATCAGGGTCCAGGAGCGGACCGTCTCCCAGATCCGCTACAGGATCAGCCTCGCGTATCTGACACGCAGACCTCGACGGCGTCAAGCGCAGCGGTCGGAGGCTACAGTGACGCCAAAATGGATGCCCTCGCTCGTTCTATTGATGGCCTGTCTGACCTTCTAGGTTATTGGGTGTCAGCTAGATCCTCTCATGGCAGGAAGCGACACAGGCCGGTGCCATCTTTCTCGCGTAGCGACTCAGAGATTTCTGATATGGAGGGTTCCCCTCCAAGCTCAGATGGTGAGATATCCGATTCGGATAAGGAGGATCGGCAGGGACAATCTGCCTCTCTTTTGAGCCGTACAGAGGCTTTTATTGGAGCCATGAGGGAGGCGTTACAGTTACCGGAGGAGGTAACTAGACGTCCTGGTAAGTCGGCCCGGATGTTTCAGGAGCCGCATAGGTCGCGATCAGCCTTACCATCTCTGGATGAGCTTAATGAGGCAGTGGAGAAGGAACGCCTGTGTCCAGATAAACGTTTTCAGGGGACACGGTTTTTTGAGACGCTGTATCCGTGTACTACGGACTTGATTGCTAATTGGATTCCTTCTCCTGAAGTGGATGTCCCTTTATCCCAGCTTAGCAAATCCTCATTACTTCCTGTTAAAGGGAAGGCGAGTCTGCAGGATCCGCTGGAGAGAAAAACGGAGATGGCGGCGAAATCCATCTACGAGGCCGCGGGTCATGGATTCAGAGCTGTGCTAGGATCCATGTGTGCTTGTAAAGCCTCCTTGAGCTGGTTAGACCGTCTACGGACGGCGTGGCAAGATGGATCCCCACTATCCGAGGTAGAGGGGCTTTTCAAGGCATTGCAGGATGCAGCACGATATGGCAGTGATGCAGGTTTGGATACTGCCTCCATGCTGTCCAGGGCACAATCCTTGGCGATCACAGTCAGGAGAGCTCTGTGGCTTAGACAGTGGACCGGAGACGCGGTTTCCAAGCAAGGTTTGCTTTCTTTAGCTTACAAAGGTGGTCAGCTATTTGGATCTGGCCTCACGGAGCTGATTGCCAAAGCAAAGGCAAAAGAAACGGCTTTACCGCAACGAAGAGCTGTGGCTTCTGCGTCTGGCAGGCCTAGTGCCGGTGGTAGTCGGCGGTCCTTTCGGTCCAGGGGACGGTTTGGTCAACCCTCTTGGGGATCGGGTCGTCCCTCTTTTTCAGGAAAAAAGAGCGCTCAGAAATCTCGCACTCCCTGGAAACAGAGCTTCCGCCAAGACAAGCGGGAAGCTGACAAAAAGCCCGCTAAAGCGGACTGACGCCAGGGTCTCACTCGAGGGCTCTCGAGTGGGAGGTCGCCTGCTCCAGTTCAAGCCGACTTGGGCTTCCCGCGTGTCGGACATCTGGGTGACGCGGGTCGTGTCGGCAGGCTACTTCATAGAGTTTCTTTCTCGACCCCCAGACAGTTTTTGCCAATCCCACATTCCGTCAGAGCCCGGGCTAATTGCCGCTCTACTGCGGGAGGTCGATTCCCTTCTACAGAAGGGTGTGGTGGTACCAGTTCCACCGGAGGACCGGGGAATAGGGTTTTATTCCAACCTCTTTGTAGTCCCCAAAAAGGAGGACAAATTTCGTCCCATTCTGGATCTCAAAAGATTGAATCGGCATGTCCGCACCCGAAAATTCCGCATGGAATCACTTCGCTCCGTTGTGGCGGCCTTGTCACAGAACGATTTTTTGGTGTCAATCGACATTCGCAACGCTTATTTGCATGTCCCCATCAGAAGGGCCCACCAACGCTTCCTGCGTTTTGCCATAGGTCAGGACCATTACCAGTTTGTGGCCCTGCCATTCGGTCTGGCCTCAGCACCCAGAGTTTTTACAAAAATTCTGGCTCCTCTCATGGCGATTCTGCGAAGACAGGGGATTATGATTCTTCCCTATCTGGACGACCTTTTGATTGTGGCGTCCTCAAAGGAGGAGGCGGTGACGGCTCGCGATTTATCCCTTCAGCTCCTGGAGGACTTCGGGTGGCTGATCAATTGGGAGAAGTCGTCCCTGGAACCGTCGTAGTCAATCCTGTTTTTGGGAATGCAGTTCGACACGGTACGAGCAGTGGTGTCTCTGCCCTCAGACAAGCAAGCGAGTCTTCTTCACCATGTGCAGGGTATGAAGTCTGCGACAGCAATGTCCTTTCGAAGGTGTATGCGCCTTCTAGGTTTGATGGTGGCGTCAATGGAAGCAATTCCGTTTGCCCAATTTCATTCCAGGGCTCTCCAAATGCTCATCTTGAACCGTTGGGATCGATCACGGTTTTCACTGGATTGCAGTGTCATCATCTCCCACAGGGTGAGAGAGTCGCTAGAATGGTGGTTACGTCCGGAAGCGTTATCCCTGGGGAAGTCCTTCCTTCCTCCAAGGTGGTCGATCATAACCACCGATGCCAGCCTGACGGGCTGGGGGGGCGTCTGGAACGGTCTCTGGATTCAGGGAGTATGGTCATTGGAAGAGTCTGTCTTGCCGATCAACATCCTGGAATTGAGGGCAATTTTCCTTTGCCTCCAACACTGGACGGTCCCTTTAAGCGGTCTACCAGTCCGAGTGCAGACAGACAACGCGACGGCGGTCGCGTATATCAACCATCAAGGTGGAACGAGGAGCTTCAGGCTCATGATGGAAGTGTCTCGAATCCTGGTATGGGCCGAGGCCAGGGTGCCAGCCATCTCTGCGATTCACATTCCAGGAGTTCAGAATATCACAGCGGACTTCCTGAGTCGCGAAAAGATGGATCCCGGAGAATGGAGTCTTCATCCGGAAATTTTTGCGCTGCTGTGCTCCCGTTGGGGGACTCCCCAAGTGGATGTGATGGCATCCAGGGTCAATGCCAAGTTACCGACATTCATGTCCAGGTACAAGGACTCGAAGGCTATGGCGGTGGATGCTCTGGTGGCTCCTTGGGACCATTTCGAGCTAATTTATGTGTTCCCGCCGATATCCTTACTTCCTCTGGTTTTGCGTCGGATCAGACTGGAGAGAGTCCCGGCTATATTGATAGCCCCAGATTGGCCAAGGAGGACGTGGTTCTCAACGCTGGTGTCGCTTCTGGCAGCGCCTCCACTTCCACTCCCTCTTCGCCCGGACCTGTTAACCCAAGGGCCCGTTCGTCACCCGGACCTGAAGTCTCTGCGTTTGACGGCGTGGCTCTTGAGACCGAAATCTTGACCCGTCAAGGTTTTTCAGCCGAAGTCATTGCCACTCTGCGAGCTGCCAGAGGCCCGGCTACCACTAGAATTTATCATAAGACTTGGGAAGCCTTCTTTTCGTGGTGTTCGGGTTCTTCTAGGAACCCGAGGAGTTTTTCCATTCCCAATTTGTTGGCCTTTTTGCAGTACGGGCTGGACAGGGGTTTGGCAGTTAGCACTTTGAAGGGGCAAGTTTCTGCTCTGTCCTTGCTATTTCGGAAGGCTATCGCTTCGCATAGGGACGTACGTTCCTTTTTTCGCGGAGTAACCCGTCAGTTTCCGCCGCGGAAGGTGCCTGTGTCTCCCTGGCGGCTCAATCTTGTCTTGGAGGCTCTTCAACATGGGATTTTTGAGCCTATGGACTCTGTTAGCCTTTCTTTGCTTTCTTGGAAGGTTGCCTTCTTAGTGGCGGTCACTTCTTTGAGAAGGGTTTCTGAGTTGGCGGCTCTCTCTTGCTCGCCTCCTTTTCTGGAGTTTCTCCCAGATCACGTAGTGCTTCGCACACGTGGCGACTTTCTACCTAAAGTAGTATCACAGTTTCATGTTAACCAGGATATTGTATTGCCCTCGCTCTGTCCGGAGCCAAGGAATGTGAAAGAACGAGCCTTGCACACATTGGATTTGGTGCGGGCTTTAAAGTTCTATTTGTCCATTACTCAAAATTTTCGGAAGTCGGATTCTCTGTTTGTGATTCCAGCAGGTCGTCGACGTGGGCAACGAGCTTCCAAGGATTCTATAGCTCGTTGGATTCGGTCAGCCATTTTAGAGGCTTACCGACTTAAGGGCGAACCTTGCCCGATGAAGATTCGAGCTCACTCCACAAGGGCTGTGGGTTCATCGTGGGCTTTTCATCAAGGAGCCTCGGCAGCTCAGCTTTGCCGGGCGGCGACCTGGCGTTCCGTCCACACATTTACAAAATTTTATAAGGTGGACGTTAGTGCTTCCGCTGATGCGGCCTTAGGACGTAGGGTCCTGCAGGCGGCTGTAGTTTAAAAGTTCTTGTGAACTTATAGTTAGCGCTATTTGCACATTTATCTAGGTTGTGGGTATCTGCCTTTTTTTGCTTTCCTGCCCACCCTTATTTTTGGACTGCTTTGGGACGTCCCACTAGTAATGACTGTGTCTCCCTTCCTTCATCTGCAGCTGAAACACGGATTTTGGTAAGAACTTACCTGTAAAATCCTTTTCAGCGAAGAAGGAAGGGAGACACAGATCCCTCCCATGCAGAAGTGTGTTGTTGTTTTCAGATGCGGCGTGACCCTTCTCTGATAGCGATTATCTGGGCTGAGGTCGGCGCGCTAAGGCTCTGTTCCAGCATTGCCAGCTCATCGCAGTGGTCAGGTTCAGTGAGTAGTACCTGGACTGTGTGGTTGTTTCAGCTATATGCATAACCTGTCTTCTTGTTTTTTCTCTGAAGTCCTTCAGAAGGGGTTATGTTGCTACGCTGGTGATATTTGCTCTTCCTTAAGCTTGGGTACGACTGGAGAGCTGGAGTAGGAGGAGCCCTATATAGCTGGAGGGGCCGGTCAACACTTTTTTAATCTGAGGTGTGTTATCCTATGTGGGCTCCGCCTACCCACTAGTAATGACTGTGTCTCCCTTCCTTCTTCGCTGAAAAGGATTTTACAGGTAAGTTCTTACCAAAATCCGTGTTTTGTTGTTTCCATGGTGAGAAAAGGGCGGATTCTAGAGATGTTCTTTAGGTGTAGGCGGCAAGAGCGGGCAAGAGATTGTATATGGGAGGTGAAGGAGAGATTGGTATCAAACATAACACCCAGACAGCGAGCCTGCTGCCGGGGTGTTATTATGGTGCCGCCCACGGAGAGGGAAATGTCAGATTTAGGGAGGTTAGTAGACGGCGGGAGCAGGAGTTCAGTCTTGGAGAGGTTAAGTTTCAGATAGAGAGCGGACATGATGTTGGAGACTGTGGACAGACAGTCGGTGGCGTTCTGTAGAACAGCGGGGGTAAGGTCGGGGGATGACGTGTATAGTTGTGTGTCATCCGCATAAAGATGGTACTGAAAGCCAAATCTGCTGATGGTCTGTCCAATTGGGGCCGTGTAGAGAGAGAAAGAGAAGGGGCCAAGGACTGAGCCCTGGGGTACACCGACAGTGAGAGGAAGAGGAGATGATGTGGAGCCAGAGAACAAAACACTGAAGGAGCGGTCAGAAAGATAGGAAGAGAACCAGGAGAGAACAGTGTCCTTAATACCTAGTGACTGGAGCCTAGACAGTAGGAGACAGTGGTCAACCGTGTTGAAAGCTGCAGAAAGGTCGAGTAGAATGAGCAGAGCGTGGTCGCCGTTACGTTTTGCTGTCAGAAGGTCATTGGTCACTTTGATGAGTGCAGTTTCAGTCGAATGTAGGGGGCGGAAGCTGGACTGTGAAGGGTCTAAGAGGGAGTGAGTGGAGAGGTAACGGGTAAGGCGGGAGTAGACTAGGCGCACCAAAAGTTTAGAGATGAAGGGGAGATTGGAGACCGGTCTGTAGTTGTTTGTGCAGGAAAGGTCGAGAGCGGGTTTCTTTAGTAGCGGAGTAATGATGGAGTGTTTGAAGGAGGATGGGAAAATGCCAGAGGAGAGTGAGAGATTAAAGATTGTAGTTAGGTGAGTTGTGACAACTGGAGAGAGAGACTGGAGGAGATGTGAGGGGATGGGGTCGGTAGTGCATGTAGTCGGACGAGAGGAAGAGAGGAGTCTGGAGACTTCTTCTTCTGTGATGGGATCAAATGTGGAAAGTGAGCCAGGGGAAATGCAGGGTGGGATGGGAGTCACAGCACTTGGTGGTTGAGAGCAGATTTCCTGACGGATAGTATCTATTTTTTCTATAAAGTGGGAGGCCAGGTCGTCAGCACAAATGTCTGTGATAGGGGCTTGTGCTTTTGGCCTGAGGAGGGAGTGAAAAGTGTCAAAAAGTTTCTTGGGGTTGTTGGCTAGTGAGGAGATCAGGGTGGTGAAGTAGGTCTGTTTGGCGAGGTGAAGGGCAGCATTATAAGTTCTTATTCACTTTAAGTAAAAAAAGGCCCTATAATTAGACAATGCTTTTAGCATGACACAATGTGGAAAACGTAATGGGATCTGAACATTTTCTGAGTGCACAGTACCAGTTTTGAAAAAAATGCTTTACAATGCACTGCTTACATTTGTGTTAATAGAATAGGTACTAAGTTTATTGAGAAAAAATTGTTTTTTTGCATTGTTCTACATTTGCCTTGTATTCTGATATGTATGCATTGAGCAGATATCTGGTCCCTATGCGTATTATTCAATAACCCTCAGCAACCATTTTTGTAGTTTGCTAGCCTTTTTACTATGTGTTGTAGCGTTTCAATGTTGGCTGCTTCACATTCCCTTCTTAACTTTTCTGGTTGATGTAATTTTAATATTTTGTACGATTTTTATCGCTATATGTAATAAACATTTATCGTATTTGGTTCATCATGCATTGTTTTGTTTCATTACTCTTTGTATATACAGTACAGATGCAGAACCTTATCTAGTATTAGTTTAGAAGATGCACTTTTTCATATAAATCATTTTGATTATATTAATATAAATTTTGTACCTTGACCAATTGTTTCTATTGGTGTATACTAAATTGGCAGATTTTAGTATTTTCTGCATTTTAGAATCTCATCCAGATCACGTCTGGCTGTATTACAGGTTATATGTACGTTTGCTGCTGAGCTGAATAATGATTAACCAGGATATCCGTAATTCAATTGTTTTTACAAGGTCCAAAGTTGTGGAGGTTTCAATAGTTCTGGTATACATCATAACATCCATTATAGCACTTGGCACCACTCCAGTCCATCCTACACTCTGCTGCCTGACAAATCCACCTGTCTCCCCGCTATTCCCCAGCCTCCCCCCTATGCCAGGCCCTTCACTGGCTTCCTATTGCCCAGAGGCTTCAGTTCAAAACCCTAACCATGACATACAAAGCCATCCACAACCTTTCTCCTCCATACATCTGTGACATGGTCTTCCGCTACCTACCCACACGCAACCTTCGATCCTCTCAAGATCTCCTTCTCGACTCCCCCCTCATCTCTTCTTCCCACAACCGCATACAAGACTTCTCCCGGACTTCCCCCATACTCTGGAACTCCCTGCCGCAAAACATCAGACTTTCACCAACAACGGAAACCTTCAAGAAGAACCTGAAGACCCACCTGTTCCGACAAGCCTACAGCCTACAATGATCCTCAGTCTACTGAACCATTGCACGACCAACTCTACCCTTTCCTAGTGTATCCTCACCCATCCCTGTAGACTGTGAGCCCTCGCGGGCAGGGTCCTCTCACCTACTGTACTTGTGTGTCCCTTGTCTAGCACGTTAATTGTACCTGTCTATATTTTCCCTTTTCATATGTAAAGCGCCATGGAATAAATGGCGCTATATAAATGTGTAATAATAATGTGGTATATAAAATTCAGAAGCACCAGTGTGGGAAGGGTGGGTTAGGAATTTGGTAGGCCATGAAGAGTTGGTGTAAAAGAAAACAGTTTGGTCTTGAATAATGTTATCTGTTAAAATGTAACGTGACATATTTGATGCCTTTTTTGTATCTATTGTTTAAAGCGCTGCGGCCCCTGATTGGCTGCAGTGTTTGGTCAGCAACAGAAGGAAAAGAGATGGAGGAGCCGGCAGGGGATCTGTTTATTTAATTCCACACTGGGTCAATATTTAAATCAAGAGTGAAAAACGCCCTTTAGGTCAGGATCACACATGCGAGAAGCACGGACGAGTCTCGCATGTTAATTCCCGGCACTGCCGCCTGCACTTAGGAGCGGAGCATTCGGCTGCATGTATTTCTATGCAGACGCTCGTTCCGCTCCCGAGTGCAGGCGGCAGTGCCGGAAATTAACATGCGAGACTCGTCTGTGTTTCTCGCATGTGTGATCCCGGCCTTAGGGCCAGTATCACACATGCAATTTTTAATGCAGTTTTTTTTTAACCAAAGCAAGGAGTGGGTCCTATAGGGTCAGTATCACACCTGTAATTTTTACTGCAGTTTTATTTTTATCAAAGCAATGAGTAGATCCTATAGGGCCAGTATCACACATGCAATTTTTAATGCAGTTTTTTTAACCAAATCAAAGAGTGGATCCAGCAGGCAGGAGCATAATAAAGCCTTCCTTTCCATTATTATAAATTATATATTTTCTATCCATTATTTTTAATACACTTGTGGCTTATCTCAAAACATGGCATCAAAAACTGTCACAAAATCTGCTTCCAGTCTAAAGGGTTATTCTTACCATACACCGTGACATCACGCAGATCCCAGAGCAGGACTCGTGTCTGTAACTCCCATAGACTTCTATGGAGAAAACACCTCCAACTGCCCTTTTAATTTTCCATCACATTAATTACTTGATGACCTGCCAATAATGTATACCCTGGGAATACCAGTCTATTAATACCACGCTGAGCGCGAGTGAGAACTGTTCTCTGAAGTCCTGTTTATTTTCCAACATTCAGGAGATACAGAAGCGGCAACTTCTGGAAAGTGGGGCTCAGTATCTGAGACAGTGCAAGCAAGACTTACCTGGACATTTACATAAGTATTTCTCAACTCAATGTTTTACAGGTCAAATTATAAAATCCATTTCATTTGTAAAAACTGTGCAGCCCAAAATCGGAAAACAGCGTGCAGGTTTTGTGAAGTTTTCATCATGAAGTCTACTGGAGGGAAAACTTCTAATAAAGATATATTAGTAAGCCAACTGAAGTCATGTTTCCAAAGCAGCTGTCTGAGACCAAACTATTGAATGGGAGATAATCCACAGCATCCGGCAGCAGACATTACACAACGTACAGAGCTGCTGTGTTCCTCTCTGTACACTGCGGCCGCTTAGGGAGCAGATACAGTAGTCGCTATGGATAGGCCATCGATAGTTTAGCCCCAGACAACCCCTTTAAGATGACATATAAAGTGACAAGAGTATGTTCATATATTGTTTTCAGGCTGGCTTGCAGTAGCTCTGAAAAGAATGAACATTGCATTTTTACGTAAAAAACAACTAACCGTTCATATGTTCAGTCTTTCGAGTGTCTTTTAAGCCCTTCAAGCTTCCAAAGACAAGCTTTAAAACAAGAAACCTGACTATTCTTCAAGCGTCAAGCACTCTCAAAATGCTGTATACCAGGGGTACACAACCTTTTTTTTTTTGGTCCAACGATCACATTTTCATACTGAACCAGTCCGAAGGACACACTAAAAATTATAGGGCTATTACCTTTTGTGAAATTTATGTGATATTGGAAGTATAAATGAATGTGTAATGGGGCAAATTCTACTTAACCTCATTCAGATGTCCACGTATGTTCATGTACACAAAGAATGGTCCAAGTGCCATCAGACTTTTGGATCCGAGTGCCATCAGGGTTTGGTCAGTGCCAGTTTTGACCATCAGTGAATCTCGTAAATACATTACAAAGCTTCTAGTCATCACAATGTTAATACTGGACGGCACTCAGACTGCAGGCTGATGGCATCTGTGTGCTGTCTGTGATTTTTAAGGACGCATAGACTTGCATTGGTAATTTTCATCCGGGATGCCAGTAAAACACGGACATTGAACCGCCCCATAGTGTGTGAGTACGTGATCTATCCATGAAAATTACAGCTAGAACACGTGCTTGATTCACAGACGTCTGAATGAGGTCTAACAGGCATCTTCCCTCCACCGATCAGCGCTCCAATGGTACAGTCACACAAATTTGTGATGAGGATTTAAAAAGAGATTCTGCTCCAAAAATCAACTTAATAAACACCTAAAAAGGGTTTTCAATTAATTTCAATAGGTGAAAAGTTCCCATAGTGCACACAACTGTTTTGTTTTCTCGTTGTTTTGAGCATTTCCCGTTAAAACCAATAAGATTATTTGGAGCAATTTCTATTTTAAAAGTGGATTTTGTAGTAAAATCCGCTTCTAAATCCTCATTAAAAGAACTGTGTGAACATACCCTAATGAGGAAGAGGTCATGCAGGCATATGGCTTCCTACAATAGCACTTACGGGGTTTGTGCTCACAACTCCCATAGACTATAGTCCCATTCTCCTTCCAGAATCCTGGAAAATGGCAGACAAAACCCCATTCGGTGATGTACGAGGCATCCAGAGATGTCTACGCCGTGCACCATTAGTACTTGCCAGCCCTCAGCTGCTGCCACTTCTGTGTGCGGCTGCCCACCTATACTTATCCTGTCAATCATTTTGTTCCTATATAGTTAAGAATCGCACCAAATGGCATAGTTGGCAGCATGTGGCCCCTGAGCCATAGGTTGTGTATCCTTGAGCTATACTTTACAATAGAAGTCAATGGGAAAGCTCACAAAATGGTGGGAAGTTGCCCAGGTATCTTTTTATGCAGTTTTGGTTTTTTTTCCAAAAAAGCTTGTGATGGACTTAGAGAAAAAAAAAGTCACAAAAGCACTGAAGAAAAAACAATAAAAAAAGGATTGTCAATGGTCAAAAGAGTGCTCAGGAAATGACCCCAAAAAAGAAAAGGCACATCAGGTTTACAAGACTCCAAGAAAAGGAGCGATGCCTGAGGCGTCTTGTGCTTGGAAAATGCGTGCTTTTGGCCACCTTTAAAAGACGTGGTGTGCACATACCCCAAAGGGCAGGAAATGGCACAACTGGCAGGAAAAGTCGGAAAGAAATTGGCTACGATGGAAACCACGATGCCGTGACAGGTCTGTACATTTGTCTGTACAAATTTCTGTTGTTTTTAGTTTTATGGGGTAAGGTTTTGTTATAGCTGAACCAGCATTTTTCTTTTTAATTAGAGGCCTTGGTTTGTTAGAAAGGATGATGCATACTAGAAGCCAAGATAAGAATGTTCCTTCCTTTGAGATAATATACCAGCCCCCCCCCCCCCGCCTGAGTTGTAAGACACTCTGTACTGGGAGCTAAAAGGAGTAAAAGGGAAGGATGGAGTTTTTCAAGGTAAAATCAGTATTTTATGCTTTAGTGATAATTTGTATTAACCGCCATATATGGTAATTCCGCTTCCTGCTTCAGGGGTGTATATAAATCCCTTTGTTAGCAATAAAGAGCAGAGCTTATTGACGCATACTTTTGTCTGTGTCTTATTCTCTCTGGTACCACATTCCGAGGAGGAAAGGGTTAATGAGATAACAGCGACGACAGCTGGCGCCCGAACAGGGACCTGAGTTATTCTATTCTGAGAAAGTCCGACCGGTCCAGAGACGTGGGATGAGCGGAGCTTTCTGTTGGTGATATACATACAGCGCTGAGGTAAGAATACTTATTATATTCTACCTAAAATCTATATCACTGTATAGTGGACTCCCTCCTCCCCGAGCGGTCAGCTTTCCAGGTAAATCACAGGTATTCCTGGCTCAGGTCCCTTTGAACCAGTAGACCTTCAGATTAATTGTCAGTCCTGCCTTTCCTCCTTTGAACAATGACAGTATGGATCCAATGATTGTGTTGTGGTTTTGTCTTGGTGTTGGTGTGATCGGATTGTTTATTTGGTTGGCGTATAAATCTTGGAAAGCGAGCAGTGGAATGGTTCAGAAACCTTTGTGGCCCATTGTCTAAGTGACGGAATTGTCTTGGTGACAGAGTCTTGGTGACAGAATTGTCTTGGTGACAAGAGAATCTCTTCTAGGTGAGGAGATACAAAAATGGGGAACCAAAACACCAAGGAAGGTATTACTGCCAAAGATTTAGTGATACGCAGAGAGGGAAAGCAAGCTTTGATAGGCATTGACAAAGTATTGTGTAAAGCAGGCATGAATGAAAACGGAGAATTGAACAGTGATAAATGGAAAAGGTTCTTTAACTCACATCATGGATGGTTGAGAGACAAAGGACTGTTGAAAACAGTGAACCTGTGGATGAGTGCGTGTGATTACTTAGAGGGAAAGACTGAAGAATTAGGAGACGGACATTACAGACTGACAAAAACAGGGATGACTGATTTACCCTCCTGTTTGCCCCCTACGTTACCTCCACCCCAGTATCAGACCTTCCCACAGACTTCCCACGAACCGAACTGTTGGGTCTGCCCCAGGTGTGGACAGCAAAATCCCCTGACGGTAGATGTCTGTGTAGGTTGCGGTGGACCCAGACCTCCCCCGGCCAATCTATTTCCAATGAGGACAGTAGTGGTACCTGGTACCCCGGGTGCTGCGGGAGGTGAGGAGGGCGGAGTAGCTCCAGGCGCCCCCCGGACAGCAGTGTTATACAGACCATGGAGTCCTTCAGAGCAGTTGGCTCTAATAACGCAACTCCCGGACCCTTCACAGTCACCAATGGGGTTCGCTAGAATGTTAGCTACAATGCAGGATACGTATAAAGCAACTAGACAGGATCTGGAAGCACTTATAAAAGGGAAATTAGCAGATGAAGACAGATACGATAGACTGATAGATGAGACATACAAGTGCTATGTTGGTAGGACCGGACCTGATAATGCAGAAGTCAATGACGCAGCAGCAGGGGTTATGTTTACAGAAGCGTTGAAAAAAAGCATGTAAAGATAGACAGGCAGAGAAGGAAATTACACTAGAAGACAGAGTTCAGGGAAAGGAAGAAGAGCCAAAAGATTATTTCTGGGCTCTAAGAAAAACTTGGGTGGAAATGGGTTTTGTCCCAGAAAACAAGACTAGTGAGAGGGTACTGGCAAGTGCATACATGAATGGGTTAAAAAAGGAAGTGGCAGAAAAGGTGAAAGTAAGTAGACCTGATTGGAGATCAGTAAAAGCAGAGGATCTAGCCAGAATAGCACAAGGGGCACAACATGATTTAGCGCAGGCAAAAAGAGGAGCAAGGATACATGCTGTAGGTACTCGTCCTGCAAACAGCAGGGAGGGGAGACGTGTGCCAGGAGTGGACAGAAATTGTGCTACGGATGCAAGAAACCAGGACATTTCAGGAGGGATTGCAGAACTAATCCATATCCAGCCTGTCCAACTAATCCATATGCAAATGACCCGCCTGCAAGAGGCCCCCAAGACCAATTAGGGCCGCTCCCATAGGATAATGGTAGCTTGCACATGAACCCCCTTGTCTCCTTACCCCCCCACTCCTAATTGCACAGTGCAGGTGAACCTACCAGGGGGACATGAGGTTGAGTTCCAAGTGGACACGGGGCAGACAATTCAGTAATTACAGAAGAGGACTGGCCATTTGGGAAAAGTGATTTCTCCCACCATGTTATAGCGACTCCTTACAACTCTCCATCTATCCTGCTCCCCGTCACTAAAAAGATTCCCCTGCAAATTCAAGGAACCACTGTACACACACAGTTAATGGTATCACCAAGGGGTCAATGTAATCTTTTAGGATGTGATGTGTTGTCTCAATTGCAAGCACATATTGAGTATCATCCTGATGGAACTGTCACTATGACACCGGGATTGAAGCCGAGCACTCTTTGTAAAATCATGTCGCTAGACGTTGCTAGTATAGAGGACACAAATGAATTTCCTTCAATGTTAGAAGGTGTGATACCGCATGATTTCTGGGCTTCAGATAAAACAGATGTGGGCAAATTAAGGGTGCAGCCAGTCATGGTCAAATTAAAGCCAGGTGCAATCCTGCCCCAACAGAGACAGTATCCTCTTAGTTCAGCTCAAGAGACGGCTATAGCTCAGCAGATACAGAAACTGGTAGCAAGTGGTGTTTTAGTTAAGACCCAGTCCCCTTGTAACACCCCTCTGTTCCCAGTTAAAAAGAAAACAGCACTGGGGCAGCCAGCAGCGTACAGAATGGTCCATGATCTCCGGCTAGTGAACAAAGCTACAGAGCTCCTCACACCAGTTGTACCAAATCCTCACACCCTTCTGTCTCAGATCCCGGCTAGTGCTCTTTGTTTTTCAGTGAATGACTTGGCAAACGCATTTTTTAGTGTTCCATTGCACCCTGAATGCCAGTATTTGTTTGCTTTTACATTTCAAGGGAATCAGTATACGTGGACTGTTTTGCCCCAGGGTGCCCAAAATTCACCCACTATGTATACTGCCAGTCTGCAAGAGATACTGAAAGATGGAAAATGCCAAAGGTAGTTGTTCTGCAATATGTTGATGACTTACTGATTTGTGCCCCCTCCAGGAAACAGTGTCGCACTGCAACGATATCACTCATGTTGTTTCTGTACCAAGCTGGATGTAAAGCGTCAAAGGATAAACTGCAATTTTGTAAATCTTCAGTTATCTTTTTGGGACATTGCATTACACCAGGGGCGCGACATCTGACCAGCACTCGCAAAGAACTGTACAAAATTTTCCTATTCCTGTTAATGTTGCCGCTCTTAGGACATTTCTTGGACTGGTTTCCTACTGCAGGCAGTGGATACATGCTGTATCAATCCTCATGCATCCTCTCTATGACTGTATCACCATTGTGCCTTTTAAACATAACTCCGAAGGTATAGACTGTTTTTATTCTCTCAAAAACAGGATTGTGGCAGCTCCAGCGCTAGGAACCCCCAACTATGAACTACCATTCACCCTGTATCTCCATGAACAGCAGGGACACATGGCAGGGGTATTGACTCAGTTACACGGTGACAATCAAAGGCCTGTAGCCTATTTCAGTGGAAGACTAGATGCAGTGGCTAGAGGTGCCCCGTCCTGTGTACGGGCGGTACATGCTGTAGGACTATTGCTCCACAAATCGTCAGACATCGTTCTTGATCATCCACTGACAGTACTTACACCTCACGATGTATACACCATACTGAACCAGGTGCAACCGGCACACCTTTCAGCTGCACGTCACCTCCGATTGCAATGTACACTTTTAATGCCTCCAAATGTTTCTTTGCAGAGATGTACCACACTTAATCCTGCCACGTTGTTACCTCTCTCGGATCTAAAGGAGGGGTCAGGTACGGTATTGTACAAAGAAGATTCAAGAGAGGAGATTCCTCATGATTGTGTTCAGCTTATGGCACAGGAAACAGCAGGCCTACCCACAGTGTTTGAAACTGAAAGACTTAATGCTGATTTTGAATTTTTTGTAGATGGATCTCGCCACCAAGATGACTCAGGTACCTTCCACACTGGGTATGCCATCGTCTCCCTGAATGCAGTAATCAAAGCAGAACCAATGCTCCCACATCAGTCGGCCCAGGAGGCTGAACTTAAGGCTCTGACCGAGGCCTGTAAGATAGCTGAAGGTAGAATTGTTAACATCTACACAGATTCTAGATACGCATTCGGTATAGCTCATGATTTTGGTCCAATTTGGAAATCTAGAGGATTCCTGATGGCAGCAGGACATCCCATTAAAAATGCTGACGCAGTCCAGCAGTTAATTGATGCATTACAATTACCAAAAGAGGTAGCTGTCATAAAAGTTAAAGCACATACCAGACGCACTGATCAGGTGAGTAAAGGAAACGCAATGGCCGATGCAGCAGCAAAAACAGCAGCCAGTAGACCACTCCAAGGGGTAACGATGCACCAGGTAAGCGCTCCCAAAAATCCCTTTGTGTCGGAGGATGCCTTATCCCAGATGCAGGCTCAGGTGCACCAGGAGGAAGTAGAAAAGTGGGAAAAGAAGGTGCATGTCTGAATGAAGCAAATGGGGTATGGGGAAGAGGGATGCGTCAATGCCTTCCAAGGGCGTTGTACCCTGCGGTCGCCCAGATGTTTCATGGGCCAACCCACCAGTCCAAAACTGCTGTGATGAGTGTGATGCAGAAGCATTGGGTAGCACCAGGCTTTTCCACCTGTATAGAAGGTTTGATCCAGGGATGCATGGTATGTGCTACACATAATCAGGGAAGGGTAGTCAAGACACCACCCAAACACACCCCTCGGCCCCTCTATCCTTTCCAGAGACTGCAGATTGATTATATTCAGCTGCCAAAATCAGGGTCATGGGAGTACGTGTTGGTGTGTTTTGATTTATTCTCAGGTTGGCCGGAGGCTTTCCCGATTGCCAAGGCTACGGCTGCGGCAACTGCAAAGAAGCTGCTTGGGAGGTGGTGTGCAGGTATGGAGTACCAAAGGTGATCGAAAGTGACAGAGGTACACATTTCACAGGTGAAATAATGAATGAAGTCTTGACAGCTCTGGGAATTCAACAAGCTTTTCATACCCCATATCATCCACAAAGCAGTGGAAAAGTAGAAAGACTAAATGGGACATTGAAGTTAAAAATCCAAAAGGCCATGGCTGAAACAGGGAAATCTTGGCCTGAATGTTTACCATTAGCCCTATACTCAGTAAGGTACACTCCAAATAGGAAAACTGGACTTTCTCCGTATGAAGTACTATTTGGCAAAGTGCCTAGCTTAGGATGTTTCTTTCCCCAAGCACTGGAAATGAGTAACCATGTATTAAGCTCATATGTAAGGGATTTGCATAAAAGACTTAAGAAAGTACATGATAACGTCTTCAGTTCTCTTCCAGATCCGAACCAGGATCCTGGGAGTCACAGCCTGCAGCCTGGAGACTCGGTAGTCATTAAAAGACACGTGAGAAAGAGTCTGGATCCGAGATTTGACGGACCTTTTCAAGTTCTACTGACGACAAGTACCGCAGTCAAGCTACAAGGCAAGGAAACTTGGATCCACGCATCGCATTGTAAGAAGATCCTTGGAGAGCCTCCAGAAGAGGAATGATGCTACTAATGACATTTGCTTGCATCCTTGCAGTAACGGATGCTTGGAACAGACTTAGCCGTGTAGATGGTGATGATAACAGGTTCATTAGACACCACTTAGCTTTAGTGGATGGACTGAAAGAACAAAACCAAAATGTTGCAAACTGTTGGATTTGTACACACGCGCCGGTGACGTCCACCAGTCTACCATTTCTTGCAGTCCCAGTCTCGTGGGAAGAAATTAACTCTTGGGGTAACTGTGCAGACACATTAAGCAACAATGCCACTCAAAAACTTTGGAACACTACGGTAGGAATACCGGTAGTGGGTTGGACTGATTTTCCATGGTGGCAGGGAAATCTAACAGGACAGATAATTCCAAGACTGTATCTATCTTTTAAAGGTGGGGCATGGGTACCCAGAAATTGAACTAGTATAACCTCTTTGGGAGAAATACCGACACAGGGGTTAAAGATAAGTTTTGGGGTCACTACAGGAAGCTTAGATGCTTTCAAACCCTCCCTATTAGAACGATATCTACACACTGATAAATGGGAAAATAATGTTTTCTTTGAGAATGGAAATGATGAAACTTGTGCTAACAAACCAGGTAACCTGAGGTGTAATAAAGATGAAGGGTATCAGAAGAACACTCCCCCTGCGGAGAACCTACCGCAGGATACTGCTCCCCACTAGGAAAAAAAGCCCGGATGGTGCATGATGAGTAATATTTCAAAGTTTATAGATTTGGCACACCGATTAGTATTACAGTATTCAGCTATATGGAACCTTCCACCGTCAATGTATTGGGTATGTGGGGACAAGGCATTTAAGTGGCTTCCAGTAGGAGTCACCGGGAAATGCACCCTAGCTAGATTGACACCAGCCACCTATCTCATCACTCCGGACAGATTAGATCCATTATCTATTCCAAAACATACACTACATAAACGATCTGCAGACAATAGACCTCGCCCAAATAGGAGACCACACATAGTGGAGATGGGGATAGCAAATAAATTTTTCAGTGCATTATTCATCTACCCTATGATAACTCAGACGTGGGATAAGTTAGTAGAATCCACAGACTACCTAGATGATCAAATATGGGATATTTTAGATATCATCAATGGGTCCCTTGCAGTACAGAACCAGCTAATTATTGTTACTAACCAACATACCCTCGTGTTAGATTACCTGACTGCAGCTCAAGGAGGGATGTGCCACATTATTGGACCTGCATGTTGTCATTATATTGATAATTCTAGTGTTTTAACCCTTAAACATAAGCTAGAGGATGTCATAAAGTTAAGGAAACTATATGATGAGGCAAATCTGAAGAATCAAGATTCATGGTGGGCAAATACTTTCTCCTTTCTTAACCCCGCAAATTGGTTCAAAGGCATAGGGGGATGGCTGACTGGGATAATACAAGCTGGCCTACAGGTTTTATTAATATGTCTTGCTATCTATTTAGTTTTTAAAATCTGTTTGATGTGTATTAAACGATGTACTAGGACACAGAGGAGGTATGAAGATGTGTATTGATCAAATGAAGGAACAAAAGGAGGGAATGTTATAGCTGAACCAGCATTTTTCTTTTTAATTAGAGGCCTTGGTTTGTTAGAAAGGATGATGCATACTAGAAGCCAAGATAAGAATGTTCCTTCCATTGAGATAATATACACCACCCCCCCCCCCCCCCCCCCCCCCGCCTGAGTTGTAAGACACTCTGTACTGGGAGCTAAAAGGAGTAAAAGGGAAGGATGGAGTTTTTCAAGGTAAAATCAGTATTTTATGCTTTAGTGATGTTGTATTAACCGCCATATATGGTAATTCCGCTTCCTGCTTCAGGGGTGTATATAAATCCCTTTGTTAGCAATAAAGAGCAGAGCTTATTGACGCATACTTTTGTCTGTGTCTTATTCTCTCTGGTACCACATTCCGAGGAGGAAAGGTTAATGAAATAACAGCGATGACAGCTTCTTCTAAGGGAGAGTGACATACCAGCCCTGGCATGCCACGGTAAGGAGGCTTATAAGCCATGCATGCTCCTCAGGGAAATTTAACTTACAAATTGTCTCTTCAGAGAGCAAGACTTAAACTCTATAGCGCCACCTGTTGGAAGCAGTGATCCTACCAGTGACCTGTAGGATTAATGCTGCCCACAGGTGGCGCTATAGAGTTCTATTCCTCTCTGAAGAGGCAATTTGCATGCTGTTTTTCAGGTAATTGTAGCACTATACACCACCAATAAGTAATAGCCTTACTTCACTGCCAGCATGACACAGTAAGCACTTCTAACACTAGTGAGGCGAGAGCTTCAGTCCATATACTGACGTCTATCTTCTACCATTACTAATCAGTCGCCATTTTCTTTCCAAAGTTTACAATTCTACCTAATTGCAGCTTCCCACAACAAACATGGCCGCCCGAGCTCTCGTCTCTGCACTGAGGCGCCTCCCCGCGCATGCTCGGCGGGTTCTGTTTGTCGCATTGCACTGAGCGGAAGGATACTTTGCGTTTTCTTTTAATCCGTAACAATTTACACTTTTAAAACTTCCACTTATAGAATCATCATTTCTTTTTAAAAATTTTTGAGGAAATTCTTTTATTTAATTGTTCTTAGCAGCCTTTGTTATTGGAATCACTAACCCAGTCGCGCAAGAAGCTAATGCCCTATTTTTCTTGAATGTAGATCCGGCGTTGGAGCTAGGCGCCATTTCACCGTTCTGAGGAGGCCGGAGCAGGGTCGTGGACGCACAGACTCGCACCGTCGGTATGGCTGCGTCAGTGGGTAGTGCGGCTGATAGTAGCACAGGTAGGATGCGGCATTGGATGGCTACTGAATGTAATGTGGCGTCAGCCGAGACCGTGCGAGGGGGCGAGAACCCTCCGTGGGCGAGGCGCCCTCAGAACAAAGCGGCGTGTGGCTTCGTTCAATAGCAGGATGCTGTGTACACGGCGGACGCCGCCATTGTGTGTATGTGCGGCCATGTACCGGGGAGCGACACTAGACCGAGCTACTGGTATCACTGTGCACAGGAGGGGGTGATGCTACTATATACTGACCAGGGGGAGATACCACTGTAAATACAGGGAGAGATACTGTGTGTACTGACCGTGGGGAGATACCACTTTTATACAGGGTGTGATGCTACTATATACTGACCAGGGGGAGATACCACTGTAAATACAGGGAGAGATACTGTGTGTACTGACCGTGGGGAGATACCACTGTATATACAGGGTGTGATGCTACTATATACTGACCAGGGGGAGTACCACTGTATATACAGGGGGAGATACTGTGTATACTGACCAGGGGGAGATACCACTGTAAATACAGGGAGAGATACTGTGTATACTGACCGTGGGGAGATACCACTGTATATACAGGGGGAGAAACTCTTTATATACAGGGGTGTATGCTACTATATACTGACCAGGGGAGATACCACTGTATATACAGGGGGAGTGATGCTGTATATACTTACCATGGCGAGATACTGTGTATATACTGACCATGGGGAGATACCACTGTATATACAGGGGAGATACTGTGTATATACTGACCAGGGGGAGATACCACTGTATACACAGAGGAGATACTGTGTATAACTGACCGTGGGGAGATACCACTGTATATACAGGGATGATGCTAGTATATACTGACCATGGCGAGATACTGTGTATATACTGACCGTGGGAGATACCACTATATACAGGAGGAGTGATCTGTATATACTGACCATGGCAGATACTGTGTATATACTGACCAGGGGAGATACCACTGTAAATACAGGGGGAGATACTGTGTATATACTGACCAGGGGGAGATACCACTGTATGTACAGGGGAGAACTCTGTATAACTGACCATGGGGAGATGCCACTATATATACATGGGTGGATACCGTGTATATACTGACCATGGGGAGATTACACTGTGTATAGAGGGGAGGTACTGTGCATATACTAACCATGGGAGATACTCTATATTACTGACCATTGGGTGATACCACATATATACAGGGTGAGGTACTGTGTATGTACCGACCAGGGGGAGATACTGTGTATATACAGTGGAAGATACCGTCCATGGGAGATACGACTGTATATACAGGGGGAGATCCTGTGTATGTACAGTGGAAGATACCGTCTATATACTGACCATGGGAGATACCACTGTAAATACAGGGGGAGATCCTGTGTATATACTGACCATGGGGAGATCCTGTGTATATACTGACCAGAGGGAGCTACCACTGTATATACAGGGGAGATCCTGTGTATATACTGACCAGGGGGAGATACCACTGTATATAAAGTGGAAGATACCGTCTATGTACTGACCTTGGGAGGTACTACTGTATATACAGGGGGAGATACTTTGTATATACCGACCATGGGGAGATACCACTGTATATACGTATATACAGGAGAAGATACCGTGTTATATACTGACCATCTCTGGTGCCTTGGAAACTATTTCTCATCATGTGAGAGTAGAGAGGTGGACATTAGTGATGCATCTGGTGTGCACAGTGTCTGGCACTATACATGTTCGGTCATGTAATAATGTTGAGGATGGCATCGCTGCATGTCAGGGGCTGTTAGATGCCGGGCATAGTATCGCAATTGGCATCAGCCTTCTGTCACTTATACTGTCATGTGCCAGGATGGTAGAGGAGCCACGGTCAAACACTGGCTGCCTGTTATTGGGGCATAAGACATGGCAGGGCACATCCTCAGTCATCACTGCTTTTGGTAGAATGAGTTGCA
Source organism: Oophaga sylvatica (assembly GCA_033576555.1). Lineage (NCBI taxonomy): Eukaryota > Metazoa > Chordata > Amphibia > Anura > Dendrobatidae > Oophaga > Oophaga sylvatica. The sequence goes on along the minus strand of JARQOD010000008.1, from coordinate 59,953,669 downwards.
CCTTGCACGTCTAATGACTTCTCCGCACGTTGTACAAAAATACCAATGTCGTTAAAGGGAATCTGTCCCCTATGAGATGCGACCACCGCCATCAGGGGCTTATCTACAGCATTCTGTAATGCTGTAGATAAGCCCCCGATGTCACCTGAAAGAGAAGAAAAACGAGTTATATTAAACTCACCCAGGGGCGTTCCGCTGTCCGATGGGCGTCGCGGTCCAGTGCCTCCCATCTTCTAGCAATGACGTCCTCTTCCTTGCTTCTGTCGCGGCTCCCGTTCAGGCGCACTGATCTGTTCTGTTGAGTACTGCAGTGCGCAGGCGCCGGGAAAGGCCAGAGAGGCCCTGCGCACTGCAGTACTCTGCTCTGCCCTCAACAGGGCAGATCAGTGTGCCTGCGCCGGAGCCGTGACAGAAGCAAGGCAGGAGGACGTCATCGCTAGAAGATGGGGGTCCGGACCGCACCCCGGGTGAGTATAATGTAAATCGTTTTTTTTTTATCTTTCAGGTTACATCAGGGGCTTATCTACAGCATTACAGAATGCTGTAGATAAGCCCCTGATGGCGGTGGCCGCATCTCATAGGGGGAAAAAATTAGGTGACAGATTCCCTTTAAATGTCGTATGATGGCAGTAAAAGGAAATGTTTTTTTTTAGAAAATCTGTTGGTTCTGCTGTGTTTGGTAATACAGTGGGTTTGGAAAGTATTCAGACCCCTTTAAATTTTTCACTCTTTGTTTCATTGCAGCCATTTGGTAAATGCAAAAAAAAGTTCATTTTTTCTCATTAATATACACTCTGCACCCCATCTTCATACAAGCACCCTTTTGAGCTAGTACAGCCATGAGTCTTCTTGGGAATGATGCAACAAGTTTTTCACACCGGGATTTGGGGATCCTCTGCCATTCTTCCTTGCAGATCCTCTCCAGCTCCGTCAGGTTGGATGGTGAACGTTGGTGGACAGCCATTTTCAGGTCTCTCCAGAGATGCTCAATTGGGTTTAGGTCAGGGCTCTGGCTGGGCCAATCAAGAATGGTCACAGAGTTGTTATGAAGCCACTCCTTTGTTATTTTAGCGGTGTGCTTGGGGTCCTTGTCTTGTTGGAAGGTGAACCTTCGGCCAAGTCTGAGGTCCAGAGCACTCTGGAAGAGGTTTTCATCCAGGATATCTCTGTACTTGGCCGCATTCATGTTTCCTTCAATTGCAACCAGTTGTCCTGTCCCTGCAGCTGAAAAACAGCCCCATAGCATGACGCTGCCACCACCATGTTTCACTGTTGGGATTGTATTGGGCAGGTGATGAGCAGTGCCTGGTTTTCTCCACACATACCGCTTAGAATTATCACCAAAAAGTATTATCTTCATCTCATCAGACCAGAGAATCTTATTTCTCATAGTATGGGAGTCCTTCATTTGTTGTTTTTTTTTTTTTTTTTAGCAAACTCTATGCGGGCTTTCATATGTCTGGCACTGAGGAGAGGCTTCCATGCGGCCACTCTGCCATAAAGACTCGACTGGTGGAGGGCTGCAGTGATAGTTGATTTTGTGGAACTTTCTCCCATCTCCCTACTGCATCTGTGGAGCTCAGCCACAGTGATCTTGGGCTTCTTCTTTAACTTTCACCAAGGCTCTTCTCCCACGGTTGCTCAGGTTGGCTGGACGGCCAAGTCTACGAAAACTTCTGGTGGTCCCAAACTTCATTTAAGGATTATGGAGGCCACTGTGCTTTTAGGAACCTTGAGTACTGCAGAAATTCTTTTGTAACCTTGGCCATATGTGTGCCTTGCCACAATTCTGTCTCTGAGCTCCTTGGCCAGTTCCTTTGACCTCATAATTCTCATTTGGTCTGACATGCGCTGTGAGGTCTTATATAGACAGGTGTGTGCCTTTACAAATCAAGTCCTATCAGTTTCAATTTAATACAGCTGGACTCCAATGAAGGAGTACAACCATCTCAAGGAGGATCACGAGGAAGATTTGACAGTGTGTGACTTAAATATGAGAGTCTGAGCAAAGGGTCAGAATAATTATGACCAAGTGATATTTCAGCTTTTTAATAAATTTGCAAAAATTTCTACATTTCTGTTTTTGCCAGTCAAGGTGGAGTGCAGAGTGTACATTAATGAGACAAAAAAATGAACTTTTATGAATTTACCAAATGGCTGCAATGAAACAGAGTGAAAAATGTAAAGGGGTTGAATAATTTCCGTACCCACTGTATACTCAGGACTCGACAGTGGTCAGATCATCATTTAATAATGAGGTTTGTACCCTGTGATTTGGTGGCTTCTGGTACTAATATGCTGTAGATAATGAGGGGTCTGCTGACAATCCAGTGGCTTGAGATGTTGTGACACTGCATACTCCCATCATGCACTTAGTGGATGCTGTCATAACATTCTGGGAGTTGTAGTTACACGACAGCTGTGAGTGGCGCAGGTTTCTGGTCTATGTGGGTGTGGGGTTTTGTGCAGCCCAGCTGTATGTCCTCTAGCACAATACATGTATGCTGGGTATATTTCAGGTATAGGCCCAGAGAACAGCAGTGTACAGAGGTTCTGGGCCCTATAGCAATGTTGACTCCCTGGTCTAGGTGCCTGGAGCCCTCTAGTGACAAATGTTATTATTAGTTCTATGTAGGTTAATGATGTGCAGCAGAGGGTCTCCAGGCACTCTAGGTTAGTGCTGGGGATTTCTATTTTTGCCCTGGTTATGTCCCAGTCAGTCATAATAAGCCTCTGTAGATTTCATGCCATTATTAGACAGAACAAAACGGGAAAAATGTTCCCAGTGGTACCGAGTCAGACTAGGGTCGCATGCCGACTTTGGCTGTGCCAGCTGTCAGCTAACTAAAGTTTGCTCCATATCACCGCTACATCGTGGTGCTTTAGAATTGAATGGGGTCAAATTGCCAGACCCACACTACCGCGACAAGCAAATTGTTACTTGGTTGGATTTTTTACAACTTTCCTGTCGTGGTAGTGTGGCTGAGCAATGTGAACCCATGCACTTGTATAGTGCCGCGATGTAGCAGCAGCACAGGGAACTTCAGGGGTGTATAGCCCTAGCCTGAGCGTTTTCTCCTTTTTCCTGGTTATCAAAATCTAGTTTGCAATGCCTACAAGTCCTATTAACGTCTGAACCATAGATGTGACCCACATCTACTGTACATATCTGTTATATCCTCTGCATATCCAATAAATATACTAGATGGGAATATCCCTGTGTGAATATATACAGGGGTTGGACAAAATAATGGAAACACCTAACGTTTTGGCATCATAATCTTCGAACATGTTATAAACGTGCAAACCGTGACATATGGTAGTGTTTTGTAGTTGATTATTTGTGATGTGTATGTTAATGAACTGTTTGTTTTGCATAATTGTAAGAACATTGATGAGAACCTGATACCAATGGCAGACCTCTCGATTTTCAAAGAGGCCAAATTGTTGGTGCTGGTATGGCAGGCGCTAGTGTAACCGAAAGTGCCCGAATTCTTGGCGTGTCAAGATGTACTGTCTCCAAAGTAATGACTGCGTTTGAAAGAGAAGGAAACACGTCCGCAGCAAAGCACAGGTCCGGCCGAAAGTCGAAGTTGACTGAGAGAGACCGTCGGACTCTAAAGCGAATTGTGAGAGAAAATCGCAAGACCACGGCTCCGAAAATCACTGCTGAGCTCAATGAACACCTACAGAACCCAGTTTCCACGAAAACTGTTTGTCGGGAGCTGAACAAATCTGGATTCCACGGAAGAGCTGCAATTCGAAAACCCCTGCTCTCAATGACAAATGTTTCCAAGCGTTTAGAGTGGTGAAGAACGAATCATCGTTTACCCTATTTCCGACCTCCGGCCGCGTGTACGTTTGGAGACAGCCGAAAGAAGCATTCCATCCAGACTGCCTTCTCCCAACCGTAAAACATGGCGGAGGTTCTGTGATGATCTGGGGTGCTAATTCGTGGAGATCCGCCGGGCCAATGATATCCCTTCATGGAAGAATTAACAGTCGCGATTATTTAGGCATTTTGGGCGACCAAGTGCATCCTATGGTTCAAGCACTGTTCCCGGAGGGGAACGCCATCTTTCAGGATGATAATGCACCAATTCATACAGCTAGAATCGTTAAAGCATGGCACCAGGAACATTCTAATGAAGTTGAGCATCTCATCTGGCCCCCACAATCCTCAGACCCAGGGTCGGACTGGGGCACCTCCGGTGGGCCCGCCCCCAGCCCCTGCCTCCTTCATAGGTGCGGCCATGTGTAGCGCCCGCGTCCCTGCCTGCTGCCAGACAGGGACGTCGCTCCTCACCTGCGTTTGGCATCCTCGGCGCCCTCCTTCCGCCCTGCTGGTCCCGCGCGCTCCTTCCCTGCTACTGGCCTTAGGGCGCGCGCCCGCGCCCTCCCCCGCTCTTAAAGGAGCCGCGCGCATTTTCCAGATCAGTCTCCAGCCAATGCTGGAGGACTCCACCCTATATTAAGGGCTTCCTCCTTAATGTAGGTGCCCGAGCAATGTTGTTCCTGTGCAGTCTAACTCTGTTTCAGTCTTCAGCTCCTGATTCCAGTTACCTGCCTGTTACCTGTCGGCTTGCCTGTTTGCCATCCGTCTGCAGTTCCATCCAGAGGTTCGGACGTCATCTGCAGAGATCCCCGGCTCTTGCCTGCTCACCTGGGAGCGATCATCTGCCATCCGACTGCAGCTCCATCCGGAAGTTCGGACATCATCTGCAGAGATCCCCGGCTCTTGCCTGCTCACCTGGGAGCGATCATCTGCCATCCGACTGCAGCTCCATCCGGAAGTCCGGACATCATCTGCAGAGATCCACGGCTCTTGCCTGCTCACCTGGGAGCGATCATCTGCCATCCGACTGCAGCCTACCTGGAGGCTCCACCATATCAGGTCGTATATACCTGCCTGTCTAGAGACTGCCTGGTCACTTGCCGTGACAACCTGCCTGTCCAGAGACTGCCTGGTCACTTGCCGTGACAATCTGCCTGTCCAGAGACTGCCTGGTCACTTGCCGTGACAATCTGCCTGTCCAGAGACTGCCTGGTCACTTGCCGTGACAATCTGCCTGTCCAGAGACTGCCTGGTCACTTGCCGTGACAACCTGCCTGTCCCAGAGACTGCCTTGGTCACTTGCCGTGACAACCTGCCTGTCCAGAGACTGCCTGGTCACTTGCCGTGACAACCTGCCTGTCCCAGAGACTTCCTTGGTCACTTGCCGTGACAACCTGCCTGTCCAGAGACTGCTGGTCACTTGCCGTGACAATCTGCCTGTCCAGAGACTGCCTGGTCACTTGCCGTGACAACCTGCCTGTCCCAGAGACTGCCTGGTCACTTGCCGTGACAACCTGCCTGTCCCAGAGACTGCCTTGGTCACTTGCCGTGACAACCTGCCTGTCCAGAGACTGCCTTGGTCACTTGCCGTGACAACCTGCCTGTCCCAGAGACTGCCTTGGTCACTTGCCGTGACAACCTGCCTGTCCAGAGACTGCCTGGTCACTTGCGGTGACAACCTGCCTGTCCAGAGACTTCCTTGGTCACTTGCTGTGACAAACCTGCCTGTCCAGAAACAACCTACATCCCCTGCCGTGATTCCCTGCCCTTTTCCCAGGTGCCACCCGCTCTCTTACAAGTAAACTCTCTTGTATAATAAAGCATTGTGGTTCCACCAACCTGACCTGCCTCGTCAGTAGTTCCACCCACCAGACCCGTTACAGTTTGCTCGGGCCATGGAACCCGGTGGCACCCAAACCCCTTCACTCCCGGAACTGTGTCATGAGCTGTCTCGCCAGAGGTCTCAACAGGAGGCCATCCTGGGTCACCTGCGGAACGTCAAATCCCGTCTGGACACTCTGAAATCATCACTAGCAACCATCGCTGGAGCCATGACTCATAATCCGTCAGTCCCGCTGATTCCCAATTCCGTGGTTTCCATTCCCGGACCCCGACTGTCAGCTCCTCCTAGGTTTGGAGGCGATCCTGCTCTGGCTTGGGGTTTCATTAATCTGTGCACCCTGCATTTTGAACTCCTGGCACACCAGTTTAACTCTGACCGGGCCAAAATTGCCTTCATCATGTCCCATCTCACTGGAGAGGCCCTGGCCTGGCTTAACCCTCTCTGGGAGAGAGAGGATCCTCTGGTGTCTGACCTGCCTGCGTTTCTCTCGGCCTTCCGGAAGGTATTCGACGAACCTGGACGGAAGACTTCCTCTGCATCATCTCTGCTGCGTCTCCGTCAGGAGAGTCTCACCGTTGGTCAATATGCCATACGGTTCCGGACTTTAGCCTCAGAACTAGCTTGGGACAATGAAGCTCTAATTTCGGTCTTTTGGGAGGGTCTGTCCGGCCGTATTAAAGACGAACTTGCCGGTCGGGACGTTCCAACCTCTCTAGATGACTTAATAAATCTTGCCAATCGAATTGATCTACGGTTCCAGGAACGAGCCAAAGAGATCACCCGTAAAAAAGAATTTTCCCATCTTGCACCCTCGTGTCAGAGATCTATAACCTCTTCCGTTTCTCCTCAGGTGCACACTGCTGAGCCTATGCAGGTCGACCAGACCAAGATGGTCAAAGCCCGTCAGGACTCACGCCGTGCCGAGAAAAGTTGCTTCTACTGCGGCAGTAAGGAGCACTGGATCCAAACCTGTCCGGAGAAGTCGGGAAAACGCCTGTGTCTAGGTTCGCTCGGAGAGGTCAATCTAGACAAAAATAAATCCTCTTCATCCCTGCTGCTGTCGGTTTCAATTCTGATCGGTAAGAACCGCCACTTCGAAATGGCCCAACTTGATTCTGGAGCAGCTGGGAATCTCGTGTCACAGGCTCTAGTAGAGAAGTATCACATTCCCACCAAACCTCTTGTTGAACCTGTATCTGTTGCTGCTGTGGATGGGGGCCTCCTACCTCGTCCCATCCGACTTATCACCGAAGTCATAACCCTGCAGGTGGGAATGTTGCATTCTGAGAGCATCTCGTTTCATGTTTTACCCGGACTCTCTCATGCTTTCTTACTAGGTCTGCCTTGGCTCCAAAAACATGCACCTGTGCTCGACTGGCAGAATGGAGAGGTTCTTCGCTGGGGACAGGACTGTCACAAAACGTGTTTGGTGCCTGTTCATCCTGTCTATTCTTCTCCTACACCTGCTAATCTACCTGGACTCCCGATTCCATATTGGTCATTTGCTGATGTCTTCAATAAAAAGGAAGCAGAGACATTACCCCCGCATAGACCATATGATTGCCCGATTGATCTGTTGCCCGGTACTACGCCTCCCCGTGGGCGTATTTACCCGTTGTCTGCTGCTGAGACCAGGTCGATGTCCGAATATATCGAGGAGAACTTAGCAAAGGGATTCATCCGGAAATCTACCTCCCCAGCGGGAGCAGGTTTCTTCTTCGTTAAAAAGAAAGACGGATCTCTCCGTCCCTGTATTGACTACAGAGGCCTAAATTCGATCACGGTGAAGAATAAGTACCCTCTTCCGCTCATTCCAGAACTGTTTGATCGTCTTAGAGGGGCTAGAGTCTTCACCAAACTAGATCTTCGTGGAGCATACAACCTGGTTCGTATCCGTCGAGGAGATGAATGGAAGACGGCATTCAACACCCGGGACGGCCACTACGAGTACTTGGTGATGCCCTTTGGTCTCTGTAATGCTCCAGCAGTCTTTCAGGAGTTGTTCAACGACATCTTTCGGGACCTCCTCTATTCCTGCGTTGTGGTGTACCTTGACGACATCTTGGTCTTCTCTCCGGATCTTCAGTCTCACCGGAGGGATGTTCGTCAGGTTCTGCTCAGGCTCAGGCAGAATCACCTCTTCGCCAAATATGAGAAGTGCCTCTTTGAGCAGACATCGCTTCCGTATCTGGGCTACATCATTTCTCAGACAGGCCTACGAATGGATCCGGAGAAATTGTCTGCCATCGAGAAGTGGCCCCGACCGGAGGGGTTGAAGGCCATTCAGCGGTTCCTGGGATTTGCCAACTATTACCGTCTCTTCATACCGCACTTCTCTTCCAGGACTGCTCCAATCTCAGCGCTCACTCGCAAGGATGCTAACCCCAAACAGTGGACGACCGAAGCAGAGAAGGCCTTCCTTTCTCTGAAACAGGCCTTCTCTTCCGCTCCAGTGCTGCATCGCCCGGATGGCAACAAGCAGTTCTTCCTGAAGGTGGACGCTTCCTCTGCTGGAGCCGGAGCGGTTCTTACCCAAAAATCGCCATCCGGGAGGATGGTATCCTGCGGTTTCTTCTCCAAACTCTTCTCCTCCTCCGAGCGCAACTACTCCATAGGAGATCGAGAGTTATTGGCCATTAAGTTGGCATTGGAGGAGTGGCGTTACCTACTCGAAGGGGCTCTTCATCCGGTAATCATCTACACGGACCACAAAAATCTGGCATACCTCCAGCAGGCACAGAGACTTAATCCTCGCCAAGCCCGGTGGTCCTTGTTTTTTGCCCGCTTCGATTTTCTTTTGCATTTTCGCCCAGCTGACAAAAACGTCAAGGCGGATGCCTTGTCTCGGTCTTTCCTGGTGTCGGATCTCGAAGATGAGCCTAAACATATCATCGATCCCGCCAGAGTGATGCAGGTGGCTCCCGTGAGTCTAAATCGTCTCCCTCCTGGTAAGACGTTCGTATCAGAAACCGATCGGAAGAGAATCCTACATTGGGGTCACTCGTCTAAACTCGCTGGCCACGCTGGTCAAAAAAAGACCCTCCAACTCATTACCCGGCATTATTGGTGGCCTACCCTGCACAAAGACGTAATAGACTTAGTTTCTGCCTGTGTTTCCTGTGCCCGCAACAAAGTTCCGAGACACCTGCCTACCGGCCGTCTTCTTCCGCTTCCTGTACCCGCTGCCCCCTGGCAGCATATAGCCATGGACTTCATAACAGATCTGCCCGTCTCTGCCGGTTGTACGGTCATTTGGGTGGTCGCTGACCGCTTTTCCAAGATGGCTCACTTCATTCCTCTGCCAGGTCTTCCGTCTGCACCCGAGTTGGCTAAAGACTTTATCCGCCACATCTTCCGTCTTCATGGTCTGCCTCGTCACATTGTGTCGGATCGTGGGGTTCAGTTCACTTCACGTTTTTGGAGAGCCACTTGTAAGTTGCTAGACGTCACCCTGGATTTTTCCTCCGCTTACCACCCACAGTCCAATGGACAAGTTGAACGAATAAATCAGAATTTGACCAGTTATCTTCGACACTTCGTTAATGCCCACCATTCTGACTGGGTGGAGCTCCTGCCTTGGGCCGAATTCTCCTACAATAATCATGAGAGCGAATCTTCCACCAAGTCTCCGTTTTTTGTAGTCTTCGGTCAGCACCCTCGGATCCCTGTCCCTGTTTCCATCTCTGTGGACAATCCAGCTGCGGAATCTCTAGTTAGAGAATTCTCCTCCATCTGGGAGAGTACCCGGTCCGCACTCATTCAGTCTTCCGAGCGCATGAAAAGACATGCTGACAAAAAACGTCTGGATCCTCCTCAATTCCGTCCTGGGGACAAAGTCTGGCTTTCGTCCAAATATGTTCGACTCAAAATTCCGTCCTACAAGTTAGGTCCTCGGTTCATCGGTCCTTTTGAGATCATCAGTCAGATCAATCCGGTGTCCTATAAATTGAAACTCCCGGCCAATTTGAGAATTCCTAATTCTTTTCATGTATCTCTCCTCAAACCTGTGGTTCTTAACTCTTTTTTTAAGTCTACAGGTACACCTCCTGCTCCAGTGTCTGCTGATGATGAATTTGAGGTAGAGAACATTCTGGCCACAAAAAGGGTAGGAAGAAAGACTTATTTTTTGGTGGATTGGAAGGGGTTTGGTCCTGAGGAGAGAACCTGGGAGCCTCGGGAGAACATCCATGCCCCTCTTATCCTAGCTAAATTTCTTTCTGGCCTGAAGAAGGGGGGGCCTAGAGGGGGGGGTACTGTAGCGCCCGCGTCCCTGCCTGCTGCCAGACAGGGATGTCGCTCTCCTCACCTGCGTTTGGCATCCTCGGCGCCCTCCTTCCGCCCTGCTGGTCCCGCGCGCTCCTTCCCTGCTACTGGCCTTAGGGCGCGCGCCCGCGCCCTCCCCCGCTCTTAAAGGAGCCGCGCGCATTTTCCAGATCAGTCTCCAGCCAATGCTGGAGGACTCCACCCTATATTAAGGGCTTCCTCCTTAATGTAGGTGCCCGAGCAATGTTGTTCCTGTGCAGTCTAACTCTGTTTCAGTCTTCAGCTCCTGATTCCAGTTACCTGCCTGTTACCTGTCGGCTTGCCTGTTTGCCATCCGTCTGCAGTTCCATCCAGAGGTTCGGACGTCATCTGCAGAGATCCCCGGCTCTTGCCTGCTCACCTGGGAGCGATCATCTGCCATCCGACTGCAGCTCCATCCGGAAGTTCGGACATCATCTGCAGAGATCCCCGGCTCTTGCCTGCTCACCTGGGAGCGATCATCTGCCATCCGACTGCAGCTCCATCCGGAAGTCCGGACATCATCTGCAGAGATCCACGGCTCTTGCCTGCTCACCTGGAGCGATCATCTGCCATCCGACTGCAGCCTACCTGGAGGCTCCACCATATCAGGTCGTATATACCTGCCTGTCTAGAGACTGCCTGGTCACTTGCCGTGACAACCTGCCTGTCCAGAGACTGCCTGGTCACTTGCCGTGACAATCTGCCTGTCCAGAGACTGCCTGGTCACTTGCCGTGACAACCTGCCTGTCCAGAGACTGCCTGGTCACTTGCCGTGACAATCTGCCTGTCCAGAGACTGCCTGGTCACTTGCCGTGACAACCTGCCTGTCCCAGAGACTGCCTGGTCACTTGCCGTGACAACCTGCCTGTCCCAGAGACTGCCTTGGTCACTTGCCGTGACAACCTGCCTGTCCCAGAGACTGCCTTGGTCACTTGCCGTGACAACCTGCCTGTCCCAGAGACTGCCTTGGTCACTTGCCGTGACAACCTGCCTGTCCCAGAGACTGCCTGGTCACTTGCCGTGACAACCTGCCTGTCCCAGAGACTTCCTTGGTCACTTGCTGTGACAAACCTGCCTGTCCAGAAACAACCTACATCCCCTGCCGTGATTCCCTGCCCTTTTCCCAGGTGCCACCCGCTCTCTTACAAGTAAACTCTCTTGTATAATAAAGCATTGTGGTTCCACCAACCTGACCTGCCTCGTCAGTAGTTCCACCCACCAGACCCGTTACACCATGCCTACCCTGCAAGCTACACTATGTTTTATAGTGGCCACTGACAAGCAGGCTGCCGCTGCACAAATGAAGTGCAGTGGCAGTGTCTTCACATTACCTGCCGTCGGCTTCTATTGAAGAGCGGTGCCTGCGTGCCGACCCTCAATTCAGCCTGCACAGTCTCAGGCGCACAGCTGATTGTGCAAGGCTGAGTCTGAGAGGAGACATGCACAGGCAACAGCTGACCCGCAGTCACCTGTTTCCTGCGCTGAGCCTCCAGCTCCTCTGACCTCTTCTATAATACCCTGGACAGCTGTGAATGTGATCTAAAGCTGATTGGCTGCAATACAGCCAATCAGCATTAGTTTTCTTTGTGACCTTACAGCACAGCTAAGGCATGAAGCTGTGCTGTGATAGGTCGGCTGTCCTGCCCAAGCAGCACAGCAGATTTGTATAGAAGAGCAGAGGTACAACGTTGCTGGCTGCAGAGTGTATGTAAGTAAATATAATATATGAAGACTGCAGCCTAACTAGTTCTCCAGCCACTGAGGCAGTTAGGGAAGGGGCCCCCATTCAATCTAAAGGGGACACAGGTGAGGGGGCTCACATGAAATTTCCTGTGGGCCCCCTCCTCCACTGTTTCACCTCTAATTTTCTTTGGGCACCCTTCCCCATTGTGTCAATCATCTGTATTTTACTGTGGGTCCCTTTACCCCATCTGAGCGGGCACACAGGAAATTAGGTGACACCATGGGGAGGGGGCCCACAGGAAATTAGAGGTGAAACATTGGGGAGAGGTGGGCCCACAGGAAATTAAGGGTGGAAGTGGGCCCAAAGGATATTAGATGACAGTGGGGGAGGTGGCCCGAAGATATTTAACCCCTTCACGACATCCCCTTACATGTATGGCACACGTTAAATACCACTGTCCATCTATGACAGCAGCATTTACCATGAGCTGACATGCGTGCATCATTCTCTCGCCCATCAGCACCTCAAAATCACATCACGGCTGTGCCAATGGTTATACTGTCATGACATCCGGGGGTCTGTTGATGACCCCTGTGCCTGTCATTACGGAACTCTTTTGAAACCCTTCCTGCGGCCAGTCGTCAAAGGAGACCTTGATTTCTGCAACATGCAGTGATGTGTCTCATGTGATGTAGTATATAGAGGATCTGTCAGCTCTCCTGTGTGGTGTAGTATATAGAGGATCTGTCATCTCTTCTGTGTGGTGTAGTATATAGAGGATCTGTCAGTTCTCCTGTGTGGTGTAGTATTTAGAGGATCTGTCATCTCTTCTGTGTGGTGCAGTATATAGAGGATCTGTCATCTCTTCTGTGTGGTGTAGTATATAGAGGATCTGTCACTCTCCTGTGTGGTGTAGTATATAGAGGATCTGTCAGCTCTCCTGTGTGGTGTAGTATATAGAGGATCTGTCATCTCTTCTGTGTGGTGCAGTATATAGAGGATCTGTCAGCTCTCCTGTGTGGTGCAGTATATAGAGGATCTGTCACTCTCTTCGTGTGGTGTAGTATATAGAGGATCTGTCATCTTTCTGTGTGGTGCAGTATATAGAGGATCTGTCATCTCTTCTGTTTGGTGCAGTATATAGAGGATCTGTCATCTCCTCTGTGTGGTGCAGTATATAGAGGATCTGTCATCTCTTCTGTGTGGTGTAGTATATAGAGGATCTGTCAGCTCTCCTGTGTGGTGTAGTATATAGAGGATCTGTCAGCTCTCCTGTGTGGTGTAGTATATAGAGGATCTGTCAGCTCTCCTGTGTGGTGTAGTATATAGAGGATCTGTCAGCTCTCTGTGTGGTGCAGTATATAGAGGATCTGTCAGCTTTCTGTGTGGTGTAGTATATAGAGGATCTGTCATCTCTTCTGTGTGGTGCAGTATATAGAGGATCTGTCAGCTCTCCTGTGTGGTGCAGTATATAGAGGATCTGTCATCTCTTCTGTGTGGTGTAGTATATAGAGGATCTGTCAGCTCTCTTGTGTGGTGCAGTATATAGAGGATCTGTCAGCTTTCCTGTGTGGTGTAGTATATAGAGGATCTGTCATCTCTCTGTGTGGTGCAGTATATAGAGGATCTGTCATCTCTCTGTGTGGTGTAGTATATAGAGGATCTGTCAGCTCTCTTGTGTGGTGTAGTATATAGAGGATCTGTCAGCTCTCCTGTGTGGTGTAGTATATAGATGAAACTGTCAGCTCTCCTTTTGTGGTGTAGTATATAGAGGATCTGTCAGCTCTCCTGTGTGGTTTTAGTATATAGAGGATCTTCAGCTCTCCTGTGTGGTGAGTATATAGAGGATCTGTCATCTCCTCTGTGTGGTGCAGTATTTTAGAGGATCTGTCATCTCTTTTGTGTGGTGTAGTATATAGAGGATCTGTCAGCTCTCCTGTGTGGGTAGTATATAGAGGATCTGTCAGTCTCCTGTGTGGTGTAGTATATAGAGGATCTGTCACTCTTCTGTGTGGTCAGTATATAGAGGATCTGTCATTTTCTCTGTGTGGGGCAGTTATAGGGTCTGCATCCTTTGTGTGGGCAGTTTTAAAAGGATCTTCAGCTCTCCTGTGTGGGTAGTTTATAGAGGATCGTCGCTCTCCTGTTGGTGTAATAGAGATCTCATCTCTTCTGTGTGGTGTGTAATAGGGATCGTCGGCTCTCCTGTGTGGTGTAGTATATAAGGATCTGTAGTTCTCATGTGTGGGGTGTATATAGGGATTGCGCTTCCTGTGTGGTGTAGTATTAAGGATTGTCAGTTTTCGGGTGGGTAGTTTATAGAGGGTCTGTCGCTCTCCTGTGTGGTGTAGTATATAGAGGACTGTCAGCTCCCTGTGTGGGTAGATATAGAGGAAACTGTCAGCTCTCTTGTGTGGGTGCGTATAAGAGGATTGTCGCTCTCCGTGTGGGGTTTTAGAGATCCAGCTCTTCTGTGTGGGGTAGTATATAGAGGATCTGTCAGCTTCTTGTGTGGTGTGTAATAGAGGGTCTGCAGCTTCCTGTGTGGTGTAGATATAGGGTCTTTTGCTCTCCTGTGTGGTGT
>JARQOD010000008.1:59832924-59939339 GCA_033576555.1 Oophaga sylvatica | reverse complement strand
CTCTTTTCCCCAGTTTCCCCAGCTCCTGTTCCCCAAGTTACCCCCCTTTTCCCTGTCGGCTTGCCTGTTTGCCATCCGTCTGCATTCCATCCAGGGGTTGGAAAACGTCATCTAAGAGCCCCCCCCGGCTTTTCCCCCTGCCCCCCTGGAGCGAAAAATCCCCCATCCAAACTGCAGCCCACCGGAATTTGGGGATTTTCATGGGGCGGGGGCCCCCCGGCTCTTGCCTGTTCACCTGGGAGGATATCTGCCACCGACTGAAGCTCCTTCCGGAACCCCGGACATCATGGGGCAAAGATCCAGGGCCCCCTTCTGCTCACCTGGGAGCGATCATCTGCCATCCGACTGCACCCTACCTGGGGGCTCCCCATAAGGTCGTATTTTCCCCTTGCCTGTCTAGAGACTGCCTGGTCACTTGCCGTGACAACCTGCCTGTCCAGAACGCCTGGTCACTTCCCCGTGACCAATCTGCCTGCCCAGAGGACTGCCTGGTCACTTGCCTTTGACAATCTGCCTGTCCAAGACTCCTGGTAAACTTCCGTTACAATCTGCCTGTCCAAAAGCTGCCTTGGTCATTTTGCCGTACAACCGCCTGTCCCAAAAGACTGCCTTGGCATTGCCGTGACAACCTCCCTGTCCCAAGACGGGCCTGGTAAATTCCCGTGACAACCGGGCCGCCCCCAGAGACTTCCTTGGCCCAATTGCCGTGAAAACCTGCCTGTCCAGAAAATGCCTGGTTATTGCCGTGACAATTCTGCCTGGCCAGAGACGCCTGGTCACTTTGCCGTGACAACCTGCCCTTCCAAGTTTGCCGGCCCACTTGCCGGACAACCTGCCTGTCCCAGAGACTGCCTTTGGCCCATTCCTTGGAAAAAACCCTGCCTGTCCAAGACTGCCTTGGTCACTTGCCGTGACAAACCTGCCTGTCCCAGAGATCCCTTTGGTCCCTTGCCTGAAAACCCTCCTGTCCCAAGAGACTGCCGGGGTCACTTGGGGGGTAAACAACCTGCCTGCCCCCCAGAGACTTCCTTGGTCACTTGCTGTGACAAAACTGCCTGTCCAGAAACAAATACATCCCCTGCCTTTGGAATCCCTGCCCTTTTCCCGGGCCCACCCGCTCTCTTACAAGTAAACTCTCTTGTATAATAAAGCATTGTGGTTCCACCCAACCTGACCTGCCTCGTCAGTGTTCCACCCACCAGACCCTTACAGTTTGTTCGGGCCAGGAAAAACCGGTGGCACCCAAACCCCTTCACTCCCGGAAACTGTGTCATGAGTGTCTCGCCCCAGAGTCTCAACAGGAGGCCATCCTGGGTACTGCGGAACGTAAAAATCCCGTCGGACCTCTGAAATCATCACTAGCCCATCGCGGAGCCATACTCATAACCGTCACCCCCGCTGTTCCCCAATTCCGTGGTTTCCATTCCCCCCCGACTTTAAACTCCTCCTAGGTTTTGGAGGCGATCCTCTTGGCTTGGGGTTTCTTAATCTGTGCCCCCGCATTTTGAACCCTGGCACACCAGTTTAACTCGACCGGGCCCAAAATTGCCTTCATCATGTCCCATCCAATGGGAGGGCCCTGGCCTGGCTTAAACCCTCTCTGGGAGAGAGAGGATCCTCTGGTGTCTGACCTGCCTCGCGTTTCTCTCGGCCTTCCGGAAGGTATTCGACGAACCTGGACGGAAGACTTCCTCTGCATTCATCTCTGCTGCGTCTCCGTCAGGAGAGTCTCACCGTTGGTCAATATGCCATACGGTTCCGGGACTTTAGCCTCAGAACTAGCTTGGGACAATGAAGCTCTAATTTCGGTCTTTTGGGAAGGGTCTGTCCGGCCGTTATTAAAGACGAAACTTGCCGGTCGGGACGTTCCAACCTCTCTAGATGACTTAATAAATCTTGCCAATCGAATTGATCTACGGTTCCAGGAACGAGCCAAAGAGATCAACCCGTAAAAAAGAATTTTCCCATCTTGCACCCTCGTGTCCAGAGATCTATAACCTCTTCGGTTTCTCCTCAGGTGCACACTGCTGGGGCCTATGCAGGCGACCAGACCAAGATGGTCAAAGCCCGTCAGGACTCACGCGTGCCGAGAAAAGTTGCTTCTACTGCGGCAGTAAGGAGCACGGAATCCAAACCTGTCCGGAGAAGTCGGGGAAAACGCCTGTGTCTAGGTTCGCTCGGGAGAGGTCAATCTAGACAAAAAAAATCCTCTTCATCCCTTTCTGCTGTCGGTTTCAATTCTGATCGTAAGAACCGCCACTTCGAAATGGCCCAACTTGATTCTGGAGCAGCGGAATCTCGTGTCACAGGCTCTATAGAGATGTATCACATTCCCACCAAACTCTTGTTGAACCTGTATCTGTTGCTGCTGTGGATGGGGGCCTCCTACCTCGTCCCATCCGACTTATCACCGAAGTCATAACCCTGCAGGTGGGAATGTTGCATTCTGAGAGCATCTCGTTTCCATTGTTTTACCCGGACTCTCTCATGCTTTCTTACTAGGTCTGCCTTGGCTCCAAAACATGCACCTGTGACTCGACTGGCAGAATGGAGAGGTTCTCGCTGGGGACAGGACTGTCACAAAACGTGTTTGGTGCCTGTTCATCCTGTCTATTCTTCTCCTACACCTGCGAATCTACCTGGATCTCCCGATTCCATATTGGTCATTTTGCTGATGTCTTCAATAAAAAGGAAGCAGAGACATTACCCCCGCATAGACCATATATTGCCCGATTGATCTGTTGCCCGGTACTACGCCTCCCCGTGGGCGTATTTACCCGTTGTCTGCTGCTGAGACCAGGTCGATGTCCGAATATATCGAGGAGAACTTAGCAAAGGGATTCATCCGGAAATCTACCTCCCCAGCGGGAGCAGGTTTCTTCTTCGTTAAAAAGAAAAGACGGATCTCTCCGTCCCTGTATTGACTACGAGGCCTAAATTCGATCACGGTGAAGAATAAGTACCCTCTTCCAGCTCATTCCAGAACTGTTTGATGTCTTAGAGGGGCTAGAGTCTTCACCAAAACTAGATCTTCGTGGAGCATAAAAACCTGGTTCGTATCCGTCAGGAGATGAATGGAAGACGGCATTCAACACCCGGGACGGCCACTACGAGTTACTTGGTGATGCCCTTTGGTCCTCTGTAATGCTCCAGCAGTCTTTCAGGAGTTGTTTCAACGACATCTTTCGGGACCTCCTCTATTCCTGCGTTGTGGTGTACCTTGACGACATCTTGGTCTTCTCTCCGGAACTTCAGTCTCACCGGAGGGATGTTCGTCAGGTTCTGCTCAGGCTCAGGCAGAATCACCTCTTCGCCAAATATGAGAAGTGCCTCTTTGAGCAGACATCGCTTCCGTATCTGGGCTACATCATTTCTCAGACAGGCCTACGAATGGATCCGGAGAAATTGTCTGCCATCGAGAAGTGGCCCCGACCGGAGGGGTTGAAGGCCATTCAGCGGTTCCTGGGATTTGCCAACTATTACCGTCTCTTCATACCGCACTTCTCTTCCAGGACTGCTCCAATCTCAGCGCTCACTCGCAAGGATGCTAACCCCAAACAGTGGACGACCGAAGCAGAGAAGGCCTTTCCTTTCTCTGAAACAGGCCTTTCTTCGCTCCAGTGCTGCATCGCCCGGATGGCAACAAGCAAGTTCTTCCTGAAGGTGGACGCTTCCTCTGCTGGAGCCGGAGCGGTTCTTACCCAAAAATCGCATCCGGGAGGATGGTATCCTGCGGTTTCTTCTCCAAACTCTTCCCCTCCTGAGCGCAACTACTCCATAGGAGAATCGAGAGTTATTGGCCATTAAGTTGGCATTGGAGGAGTGGCGTTACCTACTCGAAGGGGCTCTTCATCCGGTAATCATCTACACGGACCACAAAAATCTGGCATACCTCCAGCAGGCACAGAGACTTAATCCTCGCCAAGCCCGGTGGTCCTTGTTTTTTTGCCCGCTTCGATTTTCTTTTGCATTTTCGCCCAGCTGACAAAAACGTCAAGGCGGAGCCTTGTCCGGTCTTTCCTGGTGTCGGATCTCGAAGATGAGCCTAAACATATCATCGATCCCGCCAGAGTTGATGCAGGTGGCTCCGTGAGTCTAAATCGTCTCCCTCTGTAAGACGTTCGTATCAGAAACCGATCGGAAGAGAATCCTACATTGGGGTCACTCGTCTAAACTCGCGGGGCCACGCTGGTCAAAAAAAGACCCTCCAACTCATTACCCGGCATTATTGGTGGCCTACCCTGCACAAAGACGTAATGGGACTTAGTTTCTGCTGTGTTTCCTGTGCCCGCAACAAAGTTCCGAGACACCTGCCTACCGGCCGTCTTCTTCCGCTTCCTGTACCCGCTGCCCCCTGGCAGCATATAGCCATGGACTTCAAAAACAGATCTGCCCGTCTCTGCCGGTTGTACGGCATTTGGGTGGTCGCTGACCGCTTTTCCAAGAGGGCTCACTTCATTCTCTGCCAGGTCTTCCGTCTGCACCCGAGTTGGTAAAGACTTTATCCGCCACATCTTCCGTCTTCATGGTCTGCCTCGTCACATTGTGTCGGATCGTGGGGTCAGTTCACTTCACGTTTTTGGAGAGCCACTTGAAGTTGCTAGACGTCACCCTGGATTTTTCCTCCGCTTACCACCCACAGTCCAATGGACAAGTTGAACGAATAAATCAGAATTTGACCAGTTATCTTCGACACTTCGTTAATGCCCACCATTCTGATGGGTGGAGCTCCTGCCTTGGGCCGAATTCTCCTACAATAATCATGAGAGCGAATCTTTCCCCCAAGTCTCCGTTTTTGTAGTCTTCGGTCAGCACCCTCGGATCCCTGTCCCTGTTTTCCATCTCTGTGGACAATCCAGCTGCGGATCTCTAGTTAGAGAATTCTCCTCCCTCTGGGAGAGTCCCGGTCCGCACTCATTCATCTTCCGAGCGCATGAAAAGACATGCTGACAAAAAACGTCTGGATCCTCCTCAATTCCGTTCCTGGGGACAAAGTCTGGCTTTCGTCCAAATTGTTCGACTCAAAATTCCGTCCTACAAGTTAGGTCCTCGGTTCATCGGTCCTTTTGAAGGGTCATCAGTCAGATCAATCCCGGTTTTCCTATAAATTGAAACTCCCGGCCCCAATTGAGAATTCCTAATTCTTTTCATGTATCTCTCCTCAAACCTGTGTTCTTAAAATCTTTTTTTAAGTCTACAGGTACACCTCCTGCTCCAGTGTCTGCTGATGATGATTTGAGGTAGAGAACATTCTGGCCACAAAAAGGGTAGGAAGAAAGACTTATTTTTGGTGGATGGAAGGGGTTTGGTCCTGAGGAGAGAACCTGGGAGCCTCGGGAGAACATCCTGCCCCTCTATCCTAGCCCAAATTTCTTTCTGGCCTAAGAAGGGGGGCCTAGAGGGGGGGTACTGTAGCGCCCGCGTCCCTGCCTGCTGCCAGCAGGGATGTCGCTCTCCTCACCTGCGTTTGGCATCCTCGGCGCCCTCCTTCCGCCCTGCGGTCCCGCGCGCTCCTTCCCTGCTACTGGCCTTAGGGCGCGCGCCCGCGCCCTCCCCCGCTCTTAAAGGAGCCGCGCGCATTTTCCAGATCAGTCTCCAGCCAATGCTGGAGGACTCCACCCTATATTAAGGGCTTCCTCCTTAATGTGGGTGCCCGAGCAATGTTGTTCTGTGCAGTCTAACTCTGTTTCAGTCTTCAGCTCCTGATTCCAGTTACCTGCCTGTTACCTGTCGGGCTTGCCTGTTTGCCATCCGTCTGCAGTTCCATCCAGAGGTTGGGGACGTATCTGCAGAGATCCCGGCTCTTGCCTGCTCACCTGGGAGCGATCATCTGCCACCCGGGACTGCAGCTCCATCCGGAAGTTCGGACATCATCTGCAGAGATCCCCGGCTCTTGCCTGCTCACCTGGGAGCGATCATCTGCCATCCGACGCAGCTCCATCCGGAAGTCCGGACATCATCTGCAGAGATCCACGGCTCTTGCCTGCTCACCTGGGAGCGATCATCTGCCATCCGACTGCAGCCTACCTGGAGGCTCCACCATATCAGGTCGTATATACCTGCTGTCTAGAGACTGCCTGGTCACTTGCCGTGACAACCTGCCTGTCCAGAGACTGCCTGGTCACTTGCCGTGACAATCTGCCTGTCCAGAGACTGCCTGGTCAACTTGCCGTGACAACCTGCCTGTCCAGAGACTGCCTGGTCACTTTGCCGTGACAATCTGCCTGTCCAGAGACTGCTGGTCACTTGCCGTGACAACCTGCCTGTCCCAGAGACTGCCTGGTCACTTGCCGTGACAACCTGCCTGTCCCAGAGACTGCCTTGGTCACTTGCCGTGACAACCTGCCTGTCCCAAGACTGCCTTGGTCACTTGCCGTGACAACCTGCCTGTCCAGAGACTGCCTTGGTCACTTGCCGTGAAAAACCTGCCTGCCCCAGAGACTGCCTGGTCACTTGCCGTGACAACTGCCTGTCCAGAGACTTCCTTGGTCACTTGCTGTGACAAACCTGCCTGTCCAGAAACAACCTACTTTCCCCTGCCGTGATTCCCTGCCTTTTCCCAGGTGCCACCCGCTCTCTTACAAGTAAACTCTCTTGTATAATAAAGCATTGTGGTTCCCACCAACCTGACCTGCCTCGTCATAGTTCCACCCACCAGACCCGTTAAAACCATGCCTACCCTGCAAGCTACACTATGTTTTATAGTGGCCACTGACAAGCAGGCTGCCGCTGCACAAATAAAGTGCAGTGGCAGTGTCTTCACATTACCTGCCGTCGGCTTCTATTAAAGAGCGGTGCCTGCGTGCCGACCCTCAATTCAGCCTGCACAGTCTCAGGCGCACAGCTGATTGTGCAAGGCTGAGTCTGAGAGGAGACATGCACAGGCAACAGCTGACCCGCAGTCACCGTTTCCTGCGCTGAGCCTCCGCTCCTCTGACCTCTTCTATAATACCCTGGACAGCTGTGAATGTGATCTAAAGCTGATTGGCTGCAATACAGCCAATCAGCATTAGTTTTCTTTGTGACCTTACAGCACAGCTAAGGCATGAAGCTGTGCTGTGATAGGTCGGCTGTCCTGCCCAAGCAGCACAGCAGATTTGTATAGAAGAGCAGAGGTACAACGTTGCTGGCTGCAGAGTGTATGTAAGTAAATATAATATATGAAGACTGCACCTAACTAGTTCTCCAGCCACTGAGGAAAGTTAGGGAAGGGGCCCCCATTCAATCTAAAGGGGACACAGGTGAGGGGGCTCACATGAAATTTCCTGTGGGCCCCTCCTCCACTGTTTCACCTCTAATTTTCTTTGGGCACCCTTCCCCATTGTGTCAATCATCTGTATTTTACTGTGGGTCCCTTTACCCCATCTGAGCGGGCACACAGGAAATTAGGTACACCATGGGGAGGGGGCCCACAGGAAATTAGGGGTTTGAAACATTGGGGAGAGGTGGGCCACAGGAAAATTAAGGGTGGAAGTGGGCCCAAAGGATATTAGATGACAGTGGGGGAGGTGGCCCGAAGATATTTAACCCCTTCACGACATCCGCCTTACATGTATGGCACACGTTAAATACCACTGTCCATCTATGACAGCAGCATTTACCATGAGTGACATGCGTGCATCATTCCTCTCGCCCATCAGCACCTCAAAATCCAATCACGGCTGTGCCAATGGTTATACTGTCATGACATCCGGGGGTCTGTTGATGACCCCTGTGCCTGTCATTACGGAACTCTTTTGAAACCCTTCCTGCGGCCGTCGTCAAAGGAGACTTGATTTCTGCAACATGCAGTGATGTGTCTCATGTGATGTAGTATATAGAGGATCTGTCAGCTCTCCTGTGTGGTGTATGTATATAGAGGATCTGTATCTCTTCTGTGTGGTTAGTATATAGAGGATCTGTCAGTTCTCCTGTGTGGTGTAGTATTTAGAGGATCTGTCATCTCTTCTGTGTGGTGCAGTATATAGAGGATCTGTCATTCTTCTGTGTGGTGTAGTATATAGAGGATCTGTCATCTCCTCTGTGTGGTGCAGTATATAGAGGATCTGTCATCTCTTCTGTGTGGTGCAGTATATAGAGGATCTGTCAGCTCTCCTGTGTGGTGTAGTATATAGAGGATCTGTCAGCTCTCCTGTGTGGTGTTAGTATATAGAGGATCTGTCAGCTCTCTTGTGTGGTGCAGTATATAGAGGATCTGTCAGCTTTCCTGTGTGGTGTAGTATATAGAGGATCTGTCATCTCTTCTGTTTGGTGCAGTATATAGAGGATCTGTCATCTCCTCTGTGTGGTGCAGTATATAGAGGATCTGTCATCTCTTCTGTGTGGTGCAGTATATAGAGGATCTGTCAGCTCTCCTGTGTGGTGTAGTATATAGAGGATCTGTCAGCTCTCCTGTGTGGTGTAGTATATAGAGGATCTGTCAGCTCTCTTGTGTGGTGCAGTATATAGAGGATCTGTCAGCTTTCCTGTTGTGGTGTAGTATATAGAGGATCTGTCATCTCTTCTGTGTGGTGCAGTATATAGAGGATCTGTCAGCTCTTCTGTGTGGTGCAGTATATAGAGGATCTGTCAGCTTCTCCTGTGTGGTGCAGTATATAGAGGATCTGTCATCTCTTCGTGTGGTGTAGTATATAGAGGATCTGTGAGCTCTCCTGTGTGGTGCAGTATATAGAGGATCTGTCATCTCTTCTGTGTGGTGTAGTATATAGAGGATCTGTTAGCTCTCCTGTGTGGTGTAGTATATAGAGGATCTGTCAGCTCTCCTGTGTGGTGTAGTATATAGAGGATCTGTCATCTCTTCTGTGTGGTGTAGTATATAGAGGATCTGTCAGCTCTCGTGTGGTGCAGTATATAGAGGATCTGTCAGCTTTCCTGTGTGGTGTAGTATATAGAGGATCTGTCATCTCTTCTGTGTGGTGCAGTATATAGAGGATCTGTCAGCTCTCCTGTGTGGTGCAGTATATAGGGATCTGTCATCTCTTCTGTGTGGTGTAGTATATAGAGGATCTGTGAGCTCTCCTGTGTGGTGCAGTATATAGAGGATCTGTCATTCTTCTGTGTGGTGTAGTATATAGAGAATCTGTCAGCTCTCCTGTGTGGTGCAGTATATAGAGGATCTGTCAGCTCTTGTGTGGTGCAGTATATAGAGGATCTGTCAGCTCTTGTGTGGTGCAGTATATAGAGGATCTGTCATCTCTTCTGTGTGGTGCAGTATATAGAGGATCTGTCAGCTCTCTGTGTGGTGTAGTATATAGGGATCTGTCAGCTCTCCTGTGTGGTGTATATAGAGCATCTCAGCTCTTATGTGTGGTGTAGTATATAGAGGATCTGTCATCTCTTCTGTGTGGTGTAGTATATAGAGGATCTGTGAGCTCTCCTGTGTGGTGCAGTATATAGAGGGTCTGTCATCTCTTCTGTGTGGTGCAGTATATAGAGGATCTGTCATCTCCTCTGTGTGGTGCAGTATATAGAGGATCTGTCAGCTCTCCTGTGTGGTGGTAGTATATAGAGGATCTGTCAGCTCTTCTGTGTGGTGCAGTATATAGAGGATCTGTCAGCTCTCCTGTGTGGTGTATATAGAGCATCTCAGCTCTTCTGTGTGGTGTAGTATATAGAGGATCTGTCAGCTCTCCTGTGTGGTGCAGTATATAGAGGATCTGTCATCTCTTCTGTGTGGTGTAGTATATAGAGGATCTGTGAGCTCTCCTGTTGGTGCAGTTATAGAGGATCTGTCATCTCTTCTGTGTGGTGCAGTATATAGAGGATCTGTCATCTCCTCTGTGTGGTGCAGTATATAGAGGATCTGTCATCTCTTCTGTGTGGTGTAGTATATAGAGGATCTGTCATCTCTTCTGTGTGGTGCAGTATATAGAGGATCTGTCATCTCTTCTGTGTGGTGCAGTATTTAGAGGATCTGTCAGCTCTCCTGTGTGGTGTAGTATATAGAGGATCTGTCAGCTCTCCTGTGTGGTGTAGTATATAGAGGATCTGTCAGCTCTCCTGTGTGGTGCAGTATATAGAGGATCTGTCAGCTCTCCTGTGTGGTGTAGTATATAGAGGATCTGTCAGCTCTCCTGTGTGGTGTATATAGAGCATCTCATCTCTTCTGTGTGGTGTAGTATATAGAGGATCTGTCGGCTCTCCTGTGTGGTGTAGTATATAGAGGATCTGTCAGTTCTCCTGTGTGGTGTAGTATATAGAGGATCTGTCAGCTCTCCTGTGTGGTGTAGTATATAGAGGATCTGTCAGTTCTTCTGTGTGGTGTAGTATATAGAGGATCTGTCAGCTCTCCTGTGTGGTGTAGTATATAGAGGATCTGTCAGCTCTCCTGTGTGGTGTAGTATATAGAGGATCTGTCAGCTCTCTTGTGTGGTGCAGTATATAGAGGATCTGTCAGCTCTCCTGTGTGGTGTATATAGAGCATCTCAGCTCTTCTGTGTGGTGTAGTATATAGAGGATCTGTCAGCTCTCTTGTGTGGTGTAGTATATAGAGGATCTGTCAGCTCTCCTGTGTGGTGTAGTATATAGAGGATCTGTCAGCTCTCCTGTGTGGTGTAGTATATAGAGGATCTGTCAGCTCTCCCGTGTGGTGTAGTATATAGAGGATCTGTCAGCTCTTCTGTGTGGTGTAGTATATAGAGGATCTGTCAGCTCTCCTGTGTGGTGTATATAGAGGATCTGTCAGCTCTTCTGTGTGGTGTGGTGTATATAGAGGATCTGTCAGCTCTTCTGTGTGGTGTAGTATATAGAGGGTCTGTCAGCTCTCCTGTGTGGTGTAGTATATAGAGGATCTGTCAGCTCTCCCGTGTGGTGTAGTATATAGAGGATCTGTCAGCTCTTCTGTGTGGTGTAGTATATAGAGGATCTGTCAGCTCTCCTGTGTGGTGTAGTATATAGAGGATCTGTCAGCTCTCCTGTGTGGTGTAGTATATAGAGGGTCTGTCAGCTCTTCTGTGTGGTGTAGTATATAGAGGGTCTGTCAGCTCTCCTGTGTGGTGTAGTATATAGAGGATCTGTCAGCTCTTCTGTGTGGTGTAGTATATAGAGGGTCTGTCAGCTCTCCTGTGTGGTGTAGTATATAGAGGATCTGTCAGCTCTCCCGTGTGGTGTAGTATATAGAGGATCTGTCAGCTCTTCTGTGTGGTGTAGTATATAGAGGATCTGTCAGCTCTCCTGTGTGGTGTAGTATATAGAGGATCTGTCAGCTCTCCTGTGTGGTGTAGTATATAGAGGGTCTGTCAGCTCTTCTGTGTGGTGTAGTATATAGAGGATATGTTAGCTCTCCTGTGTGGTGTAGTATATAGAGGATCTGTTAGCTCTCCTGTGTGGTGTAGTAAATAGAGGATCTGTTAGCTCTCCTGTGTGGTGTAGTATATAGAGGATCTGTTAGCTCTCCTGTGTGGTGTAGTATATAGAAGATCTGTCCTGTGTGATATTATTACATAACTGCATGGTGGGCCCCAAGAATGATTTTTCTCTGGTGGGCCCAAGGACATCCAGTCTGACGCTGCCCTGATCTCAACATTATTGAGCATTTATGGTCGATTTTAGAGATTCAAGTTAGATGCCGATTTCTGCCGCCATCGTCGCTCAAAGAACTGGAGGGTGTTTTAACTTAAGAATGGGCTAAAATTCCTTTGGAAACAATTCACACCTTGTATGAATCCATACCTCAGAGAATTTAGGCTGTTATCGCCGCATAAGGTGGACCTAGACCATATTAAACTAACTTTTGTTGATGTTTCCAGGTGTTTCCATTATTTTGTCCAACCCCTGTATATATCCTTGTGCTGTTGGTTTCATCTCTGCAAGCTAAGGCCATGTTCACATTTTGTTCTAGCCACACATCAGTGCCTCCGTCAGGGCTTCAGTCTGAATCCCTGAAAAACTGGGTTTAGGCACATCGTCTCTTATGGTTACAAGATACAATTTTCTACTCTCCCTCATTTTCGTTTTTTCGAGTCCCACCCACCAAAGAGCACTTTTCTTCGTTTCTGGGTTTTTCAAGGCTATCAACTTGCTCTCCATGGCAGGCTTCATCATTCCCGTTCCTCCACTAGAACATATTTCGGGTTTTTATTCAAACCGGTTTGTGGTTCCAAAGAAGGATGGCTCCGTTAGTCCCATCTTGGACCTTAAATTATTGAACAGATATGCACGGCTGTGTCATTTCAGAATGGAGTACCTTTGGTCAGTGATGGCGTCCATAAAGCCAGAGGAATTCCTTTTCTCCGTGGACATTCAGGATGCCTATCGGAGTAACCTTACCTCCCAGACCCCAGTCCAGAGCCTCTCATCTAGCCAAATCAGATCTCTCCTACTTTGCACTGACGAGGACCAACAGTCTGAAACACCGTGTCTGCAAATGGAGATTCTGATTTGGCTTTTATCCTAAGTCATATTACAAGACTTGTTAAAGGGTTGATTGTGACTTGTAGGATCGCTACTTCCAATAGGTGGCGCTATAGAGTACAAGTCCTCTTTGTTTGAAGAGGCAATTTGCATATCTGCACATACCCATTTTTCCTCCACGCCAGAGATTCCTTCACTTTACAATCCAGGAATCCCACTTCCAGTTCACAACACTGCCGTTTGGCCTGGTCACTGCACTCAGGGTTTTCACGAAAATAATGGCAACCGTTATGGCCATTCTTCACAACAGAGTCATTCTCGCCACACCCTATTTAGATCACATTGTCATCAATGCTGCATCCCCCTTGGCGTGTCATGAGAGTCTACAGATTACTCTGGACCTCATTTCGTCTGGGTTGGATCATCAACACCTCAAAGTAGTCTCTGATCCTCGCCAAGATAATTATGTTTTTGGGAATTCTTTTCAACACGGCATGAGCAAAGATTTTCCTGCCCGAGGAAAAGTAGTTGACTAACGTGTGGGATTAGCGCTCTCAGATATTCATCACCTTTGTCCCTCAGCTTCTGTATGAGCGTACTAGGCAGGATGGTCGCTTTAATGGAATAAGTCCTGTTCGCTCAATTTCACACATGCCCTCTTCAACTCTTTCTTCCAGCAAGATGGGACAGATCAATCTGCTCCCTGGATCGGCTTGTCACACTCCACTATGCCTGTTTCTACCTCTACCCCTGATTCACGGTTGTTAGGAAGATAAGACGGAGGGGGGTACCTGTCATACTTTTCTCTCCGGACTGGTACAGAAGACCCTGGTACACAGAGGTAATCAACCTCCTCGAGGACACTTCGTGGAAACTCTCGGATCTTCCATTTTGATACAGTAAAGATGTATATCTTCGTACCTTGTTAGCCAGTAGATAGAAAAATATTTAGAGTTGAGAGTCCTCAGTGGTTGATACCTTTTAATGGCTAACTGAAAAGATGGTAACAAATTGCAAGCTTTCGAGACTACTCAGGTCTCTTCATCAGGCTGAACTAATACAAAATCTGAAGAATCACATATTTATACACAAAAACACAGAAAAAATGCAATAGGTAAGACAAGTGACGTGAAGCAGAATAGTCATTATGGCAAAGGGATGAGCATAAATATTAAATGCTGGAATGAACCTGTCACATGGTTTTATGGCCTATTACATCAATTAAGGAATTTACTCCAAATACCCTGTGAAAACATCACAAAACATTACCAGACCCAATCAGAGGTAATAAAACTTTCTCTCCTTATCTATGAATTGTTCCAATATTTATGCTCATCCCTTTGCCATAATGACTATTCTGCTTCACGTCACTTGTCTTACCTATTGCATTTTTTCTGTGTTTTTGTGTATAAATATGTGATTCTTCAGATTTTGTATTAGTTCAGCCTGATGAAGAGACCTGAGTAGTCTCGAAAGCTTGCAATTTGTTACCATCTTTTCAGTTAGCCATTAAAAGGTATCAACCACTGAGGACTCTCAACTCTAAATATTTTTCGGATCTTCCAGACATTCTGTCGCAGGGTTCCCTCTTCTACCAGAATTCTCAGTCTCTCGATTTAACGGCATGGCTGTTGAGGCTGTGGTAGCAGGTTTATTGATCCTTTAGTGACAATCTCGTGGTAATACTGCGCTTTTATGAGAGCTGCAGCAAGCAACCCAGTAAGTGACAAATCGCTGGAATCAGGGTCCGTGTCTCAGAAGACCTCCGTGTCAACCATCCATTTAATTAGGCCCCATTTAATATCACACTTACTCTTCCTTCTTTGATATTGTAGTAGTATTTCCAAATCATCATCTACATCAGTGTCCACACATGAACACAGAAGCATGTACATAATTTTATTATCTACTGAGCATATAATCATTGATTAAAGCCACATAGTGGTCTTAATGAGCAGCACGGTGGCTCAGTGGATAGCACTGCAGCCTTGCAGCTACTGGAGTCCTGGGTTTGAATCCCACCAAGGACAACATCTGCAAGGAGTTTGTATGTTCTCCCCGTGTTTGCTTAGGTTTCCTCCGGGTACTCCAGTTTCCTCCCACACTCCAGAAACATACAGATAGGGAATCTAGATTGTGAGCCCCTTCAGGGACAGTGACGATAATGTGTACAAACTGTAAAGCGCTGCGGAATATGTTAGCGCTATATAAAAATAAAATTATTATTATTAATGTATATAGGAAATGTGATTTCTTGCTCTTGTGTTGCTGAGGAGCCTTTGTTATTATCCAATCGACGTATTCACTGCTTTTAACAGTTTGATCAACATGGTTATTGTAACAAACGACATAGGATGGGAAGGCTTGTAGAAAAAGGAATATACGGCAATACCACATTCCTTGGCGCTAGTTTCGGTCCATCGCTGCATGCCTATGACTGCACAGAGCGTGCATAACAGAAGAATTGTTTATTTTACTCACTTATATAGCGTCATTAATTCCACAGCGCTTTACAGACATTATCATCACTGTCCCCAATGGGGCTCACAATCTAAATTTCCTATCAGTATGTCTTTGGAGTGTGGGAGGTAAACCCACGCAAACACGGGGAGAACATACAAACTCCTTGCAGATGTTCTCCTTGGTGGGATTTGAACACAGGACCCCAGCGCTGCAAGGCTGCAGTGCTAACCACTGAGCCTACGTGCTGTCCAGAAGGTGTCCAGTAGTTTGCTTTGCTATGGATCCTCATGGGAATTGTCTTCTATGTCTTTTACAAGAGATAATCCCTGCATTTTACATAAGGCAATGGAAATGGTGTTTTTTAACCACATTAGCTCCATTTTTGGTACGGACGTCTGTGCCGAAAATCCACAACATAATGACTTGTAAAGTACATGCAAGGTAGATGAGATTTCTACAAGTTGTGTTTTGCACAGAAACTAACATTGGATGTGGATGTTAGAATGCGCAACATTTCTGTTCTTTGTGTGAATTTCACCCCTTGCCACTAAATACACAATGTGTGTCTCCAGCTGTTTTTTTTCTTTTTTAACCCCTTAACCCCCAAGGGTGGTTTGCACGTTAATGACCGGGCCAATTTTTAAAATTCTGACCACTGTCTCTTTATGAGGGTATAACTCTGGAACGCTTCAACGGATCTTCGCGATTCTGAGATTGTTTTCTTGTAACATATTGTACGTCACGTTAGCGGTAAAATTTATTCGATATAACTTGCGGTTATTTTTGAAAAAGTGCAAATATGGGAAAAATTTTGCAATTTTCAAATTTTGAATTTTTATTCCCTTAAAACAGAGAAATATGTCACACAAAATGGTTAAGAAATAACATTTCCCACATGTCTACTTTACGTCAGCACAATTTTGGAACCAAAATTTTTTTTGTTAGGAAATTATAAGGGTTAAAATTTGACCAGCAATTTCTCATTTTTACAACAAAATTTACAAAGCCATTTTTTTTTTAGGGACCACCTCACATTTGAAGTCACTTTGAGGGGTCTATATGGCAAAAAATACCCAAAAGTGACACCATTCTAAAAACTGCACCCCTCACATTCAAGAAGTTTATTAACCCTTCAGGTGCTTCACAGGAGCCGAAGCAACGTGGAAGGAAAAAATTAATATTTAACTTTTTAGTCACAAAAATTATCTTTTACAAACTTTTTTTTTATTTTCACAAGGGTACAAGGAGAAAATGGACAGATAAAGTTGTGCAATTTCTCCTGAGTACGCCAATACCCCATATGTGGGGGAAAACCACTGTTTGGGCACACGGCAGAGCTCGTAAGGGAAGGAGCGCCGTTTGACTTTTTCAAACCAAAATTGGCTGGAATTGAGATTGGACGCCATGTCGCGTTTGGAGAGCCTTTGATGCGCCTAAACAGTGGAAAAAACCCCCCCCACAAGTGACACCATTTTGGAAACTAGACCCCTATGGAACTTATCTAGATCTCTTGTGAGCACTTTGAACCCCCAAGTGTTTCACAAAAGTTTATAATGCCTGGGTGTGAAAAAAACAATTTTCCACAAAAATGATTTTTTTAGTCCCAAATTTTTGATTTTTCCCAAGGAAATTGGACCCCAAAAGTTGTTGTCCAATTTGTCCTGAGTACGCTGATACCCCTTATGTGGGGGGGGGACTGTTTGGGCGCACGGCAGGGCTTGGAAAGGAAGTAATAACGTTTTGGAATGCAGACATTGATGGGGGTCATGTTCCGTTTGCAGTGCCCCAGATGAGCCTAAACAATGGAAACTCCCCACAAGTGACCCCATTTTGGAAACTAGACCCCCTAAGGAACTTATCTAGATCTTTGGTGAGCACTTTGAACCCCCAAGTACTTCACACAAGTTTATAATGCCCGGGCATGAAAATAAAAAATCCTATTTTTTTTCCCACAGAAATTATCTTTTAGTTACCAATTTTTTGTTTTCCCATGGGTAACAGGAGAAATTGGACCACAAAAGTTGTTGACCAATTTGTCCTGAGTACGCGGATACCCCATATATGTGGGGGGAACCACTGTTTGGGCGCACGGCAGAGCTCGAAATGGATGGAGCACCATTTGACTTTTTCCAACCAAAATTGGCTGGAATTGAGATTGGACGCCATGTTGCATTTGGATAGCCCCTGATGTGCCTAAACAATGGAAACTCCCCACAAGTGACCCCATTTTGGAAACTAGACCCCCTAAGGAACTTATCTAGATCTTTGGTGAGCAATTTGAACCCCCAAGTGCTTCACACAAGTTTATAACGTAAAGGCGTAAAATTAAAAAATCATATTTTTTCCACAAAAATGATCTTTTCACCCCAATTTTTATTTTCCCAAGGGTGACAAGACTCCAAAAGTTATTTTGCTATTTGTCCTGAGTACGCTGATACCCCATATGTGGGGGTAAACCACTGTTTGGGTGCATGGCAGAGCTTGGAAGGGAAGGAGCGCCGTTTGACTTTTTCAATGCAGAATTGGCTTGACGCCATGTCGTGTTTGGAGAGCTCCTGATCTGCCTAAACAGTGGAAACCCCCGACAAATGACACCATTTTGGAAACTAGACCCCTCAAGGAACTCTTCTAGATGTGTGGTGAGAACTTTGAACCCCCAAGTGTTTCACTAAAGTTTATAACGCCCGAGCATGAAAATAAAAAAATCATATTTACCCAATATATGTGAGAAAACTACTGTATGGGCACACGTCGGGGCTCGGAAGGGAAGTAGTGACGTTTTGGATTGCAGACTTTGATGGAATGGTCTGCGGGCGTCATGTCGCATTTGGAGAGCCCCTGGTGTGCCTTAACAGTGGAAACCCCCCACAAGTGACCCCATTTTGGAAAATAGACCACACAAGGAACTTATCTACAGTTATGGCCAAAAGTTTTGAGAATGACACAAATATTATATTTTCACATGATCTGCTGCCCTCTGGTTTTTATGTGTGTTTGACAGATGTTTTTATCACAGACAGAAATATAATTGCAAACATATGAGTAACAAAAGCTTATATTGTCAGTTAGAATGAGTTAATGCAGCAAGTCAATATTTGCAGTGTTGACCTTTCTTCTTCAGGACCTCTGCAATTCTTCCTGGCATGCTCTCAATCAACTTCTGGACCAAATCCTGACTGATAGCAGTCTATTCTTGCACAATCAATGCTTTCATTTTGTCAGAATTTTTAGGTTTTTGTTTGTCCACCCGTCTCTTGATGATTGACCACAAGTTCTCAATGGGATTAAAGGGTATGCCACACTAAACAATATCGCTAACGAGATCGCTAAAAAACGTCACTATTTAGCGATCCCGTTAGCGATATTGTTCAGTGCGGCAGCTTCCAGCGACGAGCTTCCTGCTGTGATCTTGCTCGTCGCTGGAATCGCTCCGGACCCTATTTTATCGCTGGCGCTCCCGCTGGGTGAGTATCTAATCGCTGTGTGGCACCTTTTCTTAGCGATTTAGCGGTACTTTTGTACCGCTAAAGTCGTTAAGAAGATCGCTAACGGCGATAGCGTCGTTAACTATATCGCTAAATGTGGCCGCATTTAGCGATATAGAAACAATCCCGCTAGCGATCGCATTAGTATGCGTCGTTATCGTGATCGCTAGCGGGATTGTTTAGTGTGGCAGTACCTTAAGATCTGGGGAGTTTCCAGGCCATGGACCCAAAATCTCTATGTTTTGTTCCCTGAGCCATTTAGTTATCACCTTTGCTTTATGGCAAGGTGCTCCATCATGCTGGAAAAGGCATTGTTGATCGCCAAACTGCTCTTGGAGGGTTGGGAGAAGTTGCTCTTGGAGGACATTCTGGTACCATTCTTTATTCATGGCTGTGTTTTTAGGCAAGACTGTGAGAGAGCCAATTCCCTTGGCTGAGAAGCAACCCCACACATGAATGGTTTCAGGATGCTTAACAGTTGGCATGAGACAAGACTGGTGGTAGCGCTCACCTTGTCTTCTCCGAATGAGGCGTTTTCCTGATGTCCCAAACAATCGCAAAGGGATTCATCAGAGAAAATAACTTTACCCCAGTCCTCAGCAGTCCACTGCCTATACCTTTTGCAGAATATCAGTCTGTCCATGATGTTTTTTCTGGAGAGAAGTGACTTCTTTGCTGCCCTCCTTGAGACCAGGCCTTGCTCCAAGAGTCTCCGCCTCACAGTGCGTGCAGATGCACTCACACCTGCCTGCTGCCATTCCTGAGCAAGCTCTGCACTGCTGGTAGCCCGATCCCGCAGCTGAAACACTTTTAAGAGACGGTCCTGGCGCTTGCTGGTCTTGGGCGCCCTGGAGCCTTTTTGGCAACAATGGAACCTCTCTCCTTGAAGTTCTTGATGATGCGATAGATTGTTGACTGAGGCGCAATCTTTCTAGCTGCGATACTCTTCCCTGTTAAGGCTAGGTCTCACATAGCGATACACCAGCGATCCCGAAAACGATCAGGATCGCTGGTGTGTCGCTACATGATCGCTGCTGAGCTGCCAAACAGGCAGCTCAGGCAGCGATCAGCACAGCGACACTGCGGGTAAACATCGCTTAGTTACCCGCAGTGTACTTTGGATACCAGCGCCCTGATGCAGGGAGCTGGTAACCAAGGTACACGTCGGGTTTCCAGGCGCTGCGAATAAAGAGAGGTAAGCTTGGGAAGTTCTTTGACACTCCCAGAGCACTTAGATATAGGAAAGATGTGTATCTTCGTACCGTATTAGCCAGTAGATAGAAAAAAGTCTAAATATTTTTCCAAAACACTTAAGCACTCTCCATATTAATTCAGTAATTTTTTTTAGTCAAGGACCATCAGATTGTGTAAGTAAAGGTGTGGCTGAAATTGTCTTTCAGAGAGCAGCATGACCATATAAATAGTTTGGAGGGGTTGATAATGGTTACAGATTCTCTTTAATGGGCAGAATAATATTGGTGCATGTGAGCAGTTTCAGAAACCATGCACATGTATGGGATGGAGATCTAGCCACAGAATCCACACTGAAATAAATGTGGAAAAAATAAGTTGCAATGTGAACGTAGTCTAACATGTTTTCTTTCTTAGCTCGTCATAT
Source organism: Oophaga sylvatica (assembly GCA_033576555.1). NCBI lineage: Eukaryota > Metazoa > Chordata > Amphibia > Anura > Dendrobatidae > Oophaga > Oophaga sylvatica. The sequence continues at coordinate 59,919,422 of JARQOD010000008.1, read as the reverse complement.
TCTTACAGCTTTATACAGTTGTATTTAGAATGTATTGTGATGGCATTTTACATTTTGTCTATGTGGAAATATTGAACATTTGTCTTTCTCCCCTTCAGCACTACCATTTTGGCATCCATGTTTGTTTTTATTTTGTTTTTTATTTTGCCATTTTCATTCATTAGTGCCTTTTTATTTCCCTAAATGTTTCTTTGTTTTTTTTTATTTCAAGTTGACCAATGCAGTTATGTAGGTCAAGACTAGTGCATTAGTATTACTGATTTTGCATAGCCAAAATGACTTAGTAATATCTTCCCTTGTCATAACCCTTCATAAATGTATCAACATCATTCTTCAGAAAATCTTGCTGGCGGGTGTAGGTCCTGAAGGACTGACAGTTCAGTGGTGGTGTTGCGCCGCTGGTCTGAACTGTGTGCTCTCCGATGCTGCAAGCAAAGGTAGCTCTGCCTCTGCAGCATTAGGAGCTCTGAAGTTTGCCAGATCCAGTGATCAAGCCAGCTTCAATTCCAAACAGCGCTTACAAGCTGTATGAAAGAACTTGTACACCCTGCACTCCTTGCCTGTAAGTCCGGTCATTATTGATAAGACTGCAAAAGTGGTCGGTTACCTTGGTAAAGTATAGTAATCAAAACAATTAAAAATCCTCTGTTCTTGAGAGCGAGGAGGATTTTTAATAAGAGGTAAATTGCAAAGTGCTTGGTACATTTTGCAATTTTAAGCATTTATCAGGGTGAGAGTAAGCTAGATTGGGATGGACAAAGTACTGTACAGTGTTGGAGTTGTATTTTTTTTTCTTTTGTAGCTAGAACTTTTCTAAACATCAGTAGAAAACAGAAAAGTGAGGCAGGAGAAGGTAATTTTTAGTTGTATTGGCCACTGATATCCTTAGTTTTCCCACCTTGAAGTAGATGGAAAGGAGCTACCTTATATCACCCTGTTATGTGTAGCTATGTAGGCATGCAGGCCGGCATACGAATTGGTTGCACAATACAGTAAGATATTTTTATTCTAACGTTGCTATTTTTATGAGGGGCACTGCAACCGTAAAATTGTTGTAACTGAGCTCGCAGCCTGAAAACACTTCAACTCATAATGGGACACACATTATATGGTCAGTCACATGTTGCCTTTAATAACATCTTATAGATATGCACCAGGGAGTGTCATGCCCTGGCATTAGTTCAGTCTATTGCTTTAGGCTCTATTCGTGGCACTAATGACTTAATTGAAACCATTCTTCATTTTCTTTGCTATGCATCACTTTTTAGTTTACGTCATTGCTTTTATATTTTTTTTCCTCCATTTTTCTAATTTTTCCTTTCCCCTGGATGTTTGATGATTCTCTAGAATCAACGAAACGTATGCTTTCCTTCCAAGGGTTAGCGGAGTTGGCTCATCGGGAATACCAGGCAGGGGACTTTGAAGCCGCTGAAAGACATTGCATGCAGCTTTGGAGACAAGAGCCTGACAACACTGGAGTTTTACTACTTCTATCTTCTATTCATTTTCAGTGTCGCAGACTAGACAGGTCAGTATGTTCTTCCTGTTCTGTATATATGTGGGGTTGATGAAAGTATACTGTGTGTAGCATAACTGCTAGTGGTCAGTGAGCTTGCTTGGACATAGTGTTATCCGACTTTCTCTGGCGTGCTTGAGTAATATGTTTTGAGTCCTCGCGGCTGCATGACTCGCTTTTGTTAGACAGCCGCAACACATGCGAGGATTGCCGGTTTGTGGCAATCTCCACATGTGTTGTGGATGTCTTAACAGCCGCAAAAATGCAGCGCAGGACTCAAAACATATTACTCGAGCACGCCAGAGCTAGTCGGATATCACTCGAGCGTGCTCGGATGCCACGATATCCAAGCACACTTTCTCATCACTGATAACTGTAGAAAAGAACAAAAGACTACATGAATGTACATCCAGATAATTGTGTATCTTTCTTTATAAATAATTCTATATAAAAATATGATCATAAAGAGCAGGAAAAAAAGCATATTCCACAAAAGAGCAAAAAGACCTAATTAATACAAAAGCTAAGATGGGGAATTACTGAGACTATTCCTAAATTTTAAAATAAATAGTATCTATAATCTAATAAATATATAGTACCAGGGTTGAGGTGTCCATTTTTGTGATGACTCCGACTCTTGTAATATACACTGCTCAAAAAAATAAAGAACACTAAAATACCACAAGATAAGGAAATACTAAGTAGTGTGTGTGTGTGCCTCCATTTGCCTGTATGACCTCCCTACAATGCCAGGGCTGGTCCTGATGAGGTGGCTAATGTTCTCCTGAGGGATCTCCTCCCAGACCTGGATTAAAGCATCAGTCAACTCCTGGACAGTCTGTGATGCAACGTGGTGTTGGTGGATGGAAGGAATGAGACATGATGTCCCAGATGTGCTCCATTGGATTCAAGTGTGGGGAACAGGCAGGCCAGTCCATAGCTTCAATGCCTTCATCTTACAGGAACTGCTGACACTTCAGCCGCGTAAGGCCTAGCATTGTCATGCACCAGAAGGAACCCAGGGCCCAGTGCACCTGCATATGGTCTCGTCTGAGGATCTCATCCAAGTACTGAATGGTAGTCAGGGTACCTATGGCTAGGAAATGCCTCCCCACACCATTACTGACCCTCTGCCAAACCGGTGATGCTGGAGGATGTTGCAAGCAGCAGAACTTTCTCCAAGGAGTCTCCTGACTGTCATGTCTGTGACGTGCTCAGTGTGAACCTGTTCTTATCCGTGAAGAGCACATGGTGCCTGTGTCAAATCTGCCAATCCTGGTGTTCCATGCCAATCGACCTGCACGGTGTTGGGCTGCAAGCACAACACCCACTTGTGGATGTCGGGCCCTCATGCCACCCTCGTGGAGTCTGTTTTTTACAATTTGAGCAGACACATGGATATTAGTGGCCTGCTGGAGGTCAGTTTGCTGGGCTCTGGCACTATTCCTCCTGTTCCACCTTGCACAACGGAGGAGGTAGCGGTTTTGCTGCTGGGTTGTTGCCCTCCTACGGCCCCCTCCATGTCTCCTGGTGTACTGGTCTGTCTCCTGTTACCTGCTCCATGCTCTGAACACTGTGCTGACAGACACCGCTACCCTTCTTGACACAGCTCGCATTGATGTGCCATCCTGGATGCGCTGCACTATCTGAGCATCTTCTGTGGATTGTAGACACCGCCTCATGCTACTGTACCTCTAGGGGTGAGAGCAATGACAAAATGCAAGAGTGACCAAAATAACAGCCAAAAAGGATGAGAATAGAGAAATGGTCTGTGGTCCCCACCTGCTGATGCACTCCATTATAGTGTTGTCTTACTAATTTCCTAGAATTTCTACCTGTTGCCTGATCCATTTACACAAGAGCTGGAGAAATTGATTGACAATCAGTGTTGCTTCATAATTGGACAGCTTAATTTCACAGAAGTGTGATTTGCTTGGAGTTACATTGTGGTGTTTAAGTGTTCCCTTTATTTTTTTGAGCAGTGTATAATAAATTGGGTACAGTAGTACAGTGCAGGATGTGCTGTAAATGTTTTCATAAGAGTTTGGGAAAGTTGTGAAATGTCTTACAATGTGTGTTCTGTTCCTGATCTGAGGATCTCTGCTTTTAGTTGAGATGAATCTGTGCTGCACTTTATGTACATGCTCAGTGTAACGGGTCTGGTAGGTGAAACCACTGAGCTTTATTATACAAGACAGTATACTTGTAAGAGAGCAGGTGGCGCCCGGGGAATACGGACAGGAATTCACGGGAAGTGACCAGGGCAGTCTCTGGGTAGGCGGGTTGTCACGGCAAGTGACCAGGGCAGTCTCTGGGTAGGCAGGTTGTCACGGCAAGTGACCAGGGCAGTCTCTGGGTAGGCAGGTTGTCACAGCAAGTGACCAGGGCAGTCTCTGGGCAGGAAGGTTGTCACAGCAAGTGACCGGGGCAGTCTCTGGGCAGGCAGGTTGTCACAGCAAGTGACCAGGGCAGTCTCTGGACGGGCAGGTTGTCACAGTAAGTGACCAGGGCAGTCTCTGGACAGGCAGGTTGTCACAGTAAGTGACCAGGACAGTTTCTGAATAGACAGGCTTATACGACCTGAGATGTTGGAGCCTCCTGGTAGGCTGCAGTCTGATGGCAGATGATCGCTCCCAAGCGAGCAGGCAGGAGTTTCTGGAGTAGCCGGTGATCACTGCTGGAGATATCCGAACCTTCGGATAAAGCTGCAGTCGGATGGCAGATGATCGCTCCCAAGTGAGCAGGCAAGAGTCTCTGAAGTAGCCGGTGATCACTGCTGATGAAGTCCGAACCTTCGGATAGAGCTGCAGTCGGATGGCAGATGATCGCTCCCAAGTGAGCAGGCAAGAGTCTCTGTAATCGCCGGGGATCACTGCAGGTGATGTCCGAACCTCCGAGGAGGGCTGAAGCAGAGTTATACAGTGCAACAACAACATTGCTCGGGCACCTCCATTAAGGAGGAAGCCCTTAATATAGGGTGGAGTCCTCCGGCATTGGCCGGAGACTAATTTGGAAAATGCGCGCGGCTCCTTTAAGAGCGGGGGAGGGCGCGGGCGCGCGCCCTAGTCCAGCAGCAGGGAAGGAGCGCGCGGGCCCAGCAGGGCGGAATGAGGACGCCGAGGATGCTGGGGGTGCCGAGGACGCTGGGGGTGCCGAGGACGCTGGGGGCGCTGAGGACGCTGGGGGCGCTGAGGACGCAGAGCGCTGGTAAGGGGAACGGCGTCCCTGCCTGGCAGAGGGCCGGGACGCCGATGCTACACTCAGTAGTGTACAATTCTGTGGAATCAAGAGTGAGAGAAATTGAGAAGTTAGAGGTTTGGCTTACTGTCTCCATGGCCCTGTATAGTGCTACGGATCACCTCCTATGCCTAAATACATAGATGAGTCTAAGGAATCTAAGAGTGGCAATATATCTGTATGATGATAATATAAACGTATGTTAATCGTATGGTAAGCCGCCAAAACAGTGTATCAGTGTAGTGGAAAATATATTTGTAAATTAGTCCTTCTATTAGTCTTTGTATATTATATAACTAGCAGCTGGGCTTGATTACGCATCTAAACAGGGTTATATCTATATATGTGTAGATATATAGATAGGTAGATATACATCTTTGTTTAGATGTGTATTTATGCCCCAGTTACTAGTTCCAAGTTTTTCTTATATGTAAATGAGCTATTCAAGACTATGGGCTGGACACTGTTCTGCATGAGAATCTGACTCCAAAGATTATTGCAAATGAAAGGAGGAATTACCAGTGTAAGATATGTAACTAGAGCCCAGAACAGCAGAGCTGAACTTTGTCTTTGTACAAACACTATAGCAGCTCTCACACCTCTGCGCTATTGTAACAATATTTCCACCCTGTCTGCCTGTGAACTGGACGGTGGAGCTGAGAGGCACCTGCAGATGTGTCAGGTATAATCACACATCTCTGCAGAGAACGGCAGGCATTACACATCACACTGTGACCATTGCACATCAGACTGGTAACACTCCCTTTAATTTAATCTAATCACTGCTGGCAGATTCTCCTCGGGGAGATCTATGTCTGGTCCATAGTTCTGAACAGCTCATTTAAAAGAAAAACTTGAATTTCTCTGGAATAGGACATTGGATTGCAGCTATAAAGTATCATTTTATTCTGCTTCCTATGACCTAGATGCCCTTATAGATGGATGGCTTAGGAGGGGTGATCCCACTTACAGATTCAATTTAAATTTGTTTCTCAAAAGATCTAAAACTCAGATTTCTTCAGTTCTTTATTTCTAGTAATTAGACCCTCCTTTCCAATGGGTTCTATTCTCACTAGGCCTAGAAAATTGTTTCTAAATGTTTAGGATAATAAAGTAGTTTTTTTTTTTCTTTCTAATAAAACCACTTTGAAAATATTAACCCTTTTCCGATCTTAGACGTATCCACATGTCCAGGTCGCCTGGTACTTGCCGACCTGGGACGTATGGATATGTCCAGGTGATTTTACGTGCCCAGACACTGCCGGGTATTAGTTGATTCTGACAGTTGACACCCAGCACTTAGTGCCAGGAGCGTCCCACACCGCTCACGGCACTGTAACCCCCTAAATGCTGCTATCAGATTAGATCGCAGCATTTCGGGAGCAGGCAGACGGAAGAAAGCCTCTCTGCCCTTGGATCGTAAACTCCGCAACGTCATTGCCGGTCCTGATCGTTGCCATGTTGACTTAATGTCATCATGACGACATTCGTGTCACCAGAGCTAGCAAAGTTGCTTGATCATGCTCAAACCATGATGAAGCAAGTTTGCTTGTCAATGCAGCACTGACCACATGCATAGCATATGGATGCTTCTGCATCCCTATGATAGACAAGTGATCAGCCTGTAAAAAATGAAAATCCCATAGTGGGACAATGAAAAGTGGAAAAAAAATTGAAAAATATAAATAAAGAAAAGTAATATTCCCATAAATAATAAAAAATATATATCCAGAATTCAATAGAAAAAAGGGGACTGCACCGCAAACCACCGCTAAACCTTCGTAGTGCAAATTACACTGGTTGTCGCAGGCTAAACCTGTAAGTCTTCGGGTGCACACCATATGAAGCAACAACATGGCAAGTCCAAAATGAAGAAGAAAAAAACAGGTGGCACTCACCAGTCTGTAGAAATTGCTTGTCTTTATTAATCCATATCAAGACATATTGGCCGGGAGTGAGAGTGCAGAAGAGTGCAGGTGCTGACGACGGCCGTTTCGTGCAAGTGGCGCTTCTTGCGTGAAACGGCCGTCGTCAGCACCTGCACTCTCATTCCCGGCCAATATGTTTTGATATGGATTAATAAAGACAAGCAATTTCTACAGACTGGTTGGTGAGTGCCACCTGTTTTTTTTTTTTTTACTTCATTTTGGACTTGCCATATATATGTATATATGTGTGTGTGTATGTGTGTGTGTGTGTGTGTATATATATGTGTGTGTGTTATATATATGTGTGTATATATATATATATGTATATATATATATATATATACATATATATATATATACACACATATATATACACACACACACACAATTATTTAATATCGCCGCATCCATAACGACCTGACCTATAAAGCTGTCCCACTAGTTAACCTCTTTAGTGAGCACCGTAAAATAAATAAAGAACAATGCTTTATTATCATACAGCCGAGCAAAACGGGGAATAAAACACGATAAAGACGAATGTAAATAAACATGGTACCGCTGAAAACGTCATCTTATTCTGCAAAAAAACAAGCTGCCATATAGCTCCATCAGCTGAAAAATAAAAAAGTTATGGCTCTTGGAATAAAGCGAAAAATATTTTTTTCTATGAAGTAGTCTTTATAGTGTAAAAGCGGCAAAACAAAAAAAAAACTATAAATGTGGTATCGCTGTGATCGTACTGACATGGATAAAGAAACCTTATCAATTTTACCACAAGCAGAACGACACAGAACCCCTCCCCCCTCACACACACACACACCCAAAAAAAAAAGAAATTCCACATATTCTGGTTTTTGTTCATTCTGCCTCCCAAAAATTGGAATAGAAAGGTCATGTGCCTTGAAAATGGTACCAATAAAAACCTCAACTCATCCTGCAAAAAACAAGCCCTCACATGACTCTTTCAACCGAAATACGGAACAATTATATGTCCCAAAATATGGCAATGCAAAAAATAGTTATTGCAAAAAAGAAAAAGAGCATCTTTTAGTGTGTGAGAGCAGCCAAACATAAAAAAATATAAATCTGATATTGCTGTAATTGCACCGATCCGAAGAATAAAGTCGCCATATCTTATACCGGAACAGCGTAAAAAGTAAGTACAATTCTTCACCTGTTGTCGATTTGTTCAATCTGCCTCCCAAAGATCGCAGTCAGGTTCGGCGCACAATTATCCTGTACGGAGCACTTACATCGGGGTTTCCATGTAAATTTCTGAAATATGTGATTCAGACGGTACCCCCGTGGAAGATTCCCTATAGTGAGGCTGATGGAGGCACTGTGGATGCCTTTTGGCCTATGATTCGGCGGTGTCCGTCTTTTTAGGATTGCATAAAAGTGCAGTCGGCCACAGTTTCAGCAGCAGATGAGAAGGAAGGGAGACACACTAGTCATTACTAGTGGGTAGGCGGAGCCCAGATGGGATAGACACCTCAGATTAAAAAGAGTGTTGACCGGCCCCTCCAGCCGGGCTCCTCCTACTCCAGCTCTCCAGTCTAAAATTTGAGGTCTCAGAGGATAGTCGCTGCTGAAGCAGCTCCTCAGAAGAATTTTTTATTTTTATCGGACAGAGACTTGGACTCAGGGTCTAGAGGTCTCAGGGGTCTCAGCGCTGCTGGACCCCCACCTCTCCCTTGGCGGATCTGTATTACCCTTTAAGGTGGTCCCTGCAGAACCCTGCCGGCCCTGGGGGATGAGGGTGGCTTCCCTGGCGGGGACGCAAACCGCGCTTCAGGGGTCACTGCGTTCCCCGCCCTGGGGGGAAGCGATGGGCATAGCGCCACAAATCCCTGGGGGTCCCTGTGGCGCTCGGCTGGGTGAGTACTCTGCATTTTTTGATGTGTATCAGTGCTTCAGCGGCTGCTGCGGCAGCCGCTGCTACATGTACATGATTGGTGACTGTGTATTTTTTTGTCCGCAGGTGGATGCCTGCAGGACATGGGAACGGGGCAGGAACGAAGGAGTCCCGCGCCTTTTTTGAAGCCGGCAGGGGGGGCGTGGCTTCGCGCTTTCCCGGGCAGGAAGCGCTCTGAGCGCGAGATTTCCTCTGCCTCTTCTCTTCCGGCTCTCTCCTTCAGCGCGGCGGCCATTGCTAGCCTCGGGCTCCTCACTCTCCGCTCCTCCCGTACTAACCGAAGAGAACAGCACCGCGGCCAGCTGGGTGAGTCGCTTCTACCTTTCTGAGGGCAGAAGCTTGACCCCTTCACCCCCACAGCGCAGGGCACCTTCCCGGGGTACTGCCACACGGAACGCCCGCTAAAGTTCACGATAACGACGCAATTACTGCGATCGTTTTTTGTGATCGTTGTAAGTCGCTAGTAACTGCCACACTGGACGATCTCTTTAACGTCGCATAAGCGGTTAGCGATCTCCTTGCGTCTTGGCGGTCATTGCGATGTGCAAAACAGCGCAATATTTTAGCGATCCCATTGGCTGTACTTTCTACACCTGCTACCTCATAAGAGACACCTGGGACTCGCACACCTTTTACATTAACAGAGGTTGTGGGGAGTCTGTGACATGAACCCCTTCTTAGGCGGTTAACCCTTAATTGGGGGACAGCTGGGGTAGCTCTCTCTTTAAGAGCTTTAACCCTTCAGCGTTCGTTTTCTTCTTTAAGAAACCACACTGTTCTAGTTACTGACAGGTTTAACCTGACATATACGGTGTGAGGACATGTCAGATCAGGGTCCAGGAGGTGCGGACCGTCTCCCAGATCCGCTACAAGATCAGTCTCGCGTATCTGATACGCAGACCTCGACGGCATCAAGCGCAGCAGTCGGAGGTCTCAGTGATGTCAAAATGGAGGCCCTCACTCGTTCTATTGATGGCCTGTCTGACCTTATAGGTTATTGGATGTCAGCCAGATCTTCTCATGGCAGAAAGCGACACAGGCCGGTGCCTTCCTTCCCGCGTAGCGATTCGGAGATCTCTGGTATGGAGGGTTCCCCTTCAAGTTCGGATGGAGAGATGTCCGATTCAGATAAGGAGGATCGGCAGGGACACTCTGCCTCTTTTTCGGGCCGTGCAGAAGCTTTTATTGAAGCTATGAGGGAGGCGTTACAGTTACCGGAGGAAGTAACTACACGTCCTGGTAAGTCGGCCCGGATGTTTCAGGAGTCGCATAGGTCGCGTTCGACCTTACCATCCCTGGATGAGCTTAGTAAGGCAGTGGAGAAGGAGCGTCTGTGTCCAGACAAACGTTTTCAGGGGACACGGCTTTTTGAGACACTGTATCCGTGTGCTACGGATTTGATTGATAATTGGATTCCTTCTCCTGAAGTGGATGTCCCTTTATCTCAGCTTAGCAAATTTTCATTACTTCCTGTTAAAGGGAAGGCGAGTCTGCAGGACCCGCTGGACAGAAAAACGGAGATGGCGGCAAAATCCATCTACGAGGCCGCGGGTCATGGATTCAGAGCAGTACTAGGATCCATGGGTGCTTGTAAAGCTTCCCTGAGCTGGTTGGACCGTCTAAGGACGGCCTGGCAAAATGGATCCCCTTTATCCGAGGTAGAGGGGCTTCTCAATTTTTTGGAGAATGCAGTCCGATATGGCTATGATGCAGGTCTGGACACTGCGTCACTGCTGTCCAGGACACAATCCTCGGCGGTCACAGTCAGAAGAGCTCTGTGGCTTAGACAGTGGACCGGGGACGCGGTTTCCAAGCAAGGTTTGCTTTCTTTAGCTTACAAGGGTGGTCAGCTGTTTGGATCTGACCTCACGGAGCTGATTGCCAAGGCTAAGGCAAAAGAAACGGCTTTACCGCAGAGGAGACCTGTGGCTTCTGCGTCTGGCAGGCCTAGTGCCGGTAGTGGTCGACGGTCCTTTCGGACCAGGGGACGGATCGGTCAGCCCTCTTGGGGATCGGGTCGTCCCTCTTTTTCAGGAAAAAAGACCGCTCAGAAATCCCGCACTCCCTGGAAACAGAGTTTCCGTCACGACAAGCGGGAAGTGGACAAAAAGCCCGCTAAGGCGGACTGACGCCAGGGTCCCACTCAAGGGCTCTCGAGTGGGGGGTCGCCTGATTCAATTCTAATCGACTTGGGTGTCCCGTGTTTCGGACGCCTGGGTGATGCGGGTTGTGTCAGCAGGTTACTTCATCGAGTTTTCTTCTCGACCCCAGACAGTTTTTGCCAATCTCGCATTCCGTCAGAGCCCGAGCTAGTCGCCGCTCTACTACGAGAGGTCGATTCCCTTCTGCAGAAGGGTGTGGTGGTACCGGTTCCGACGGAGGATCGGGGAAGAGGGTTTTATTCCAACCTCTTTGTGGTCCCCAAAAAGGAGGACAAATTTCGCCCCATCCTGGATCTCAAAAGATTGAATTGGCATGTCCACACCCGGAAATTCCGCATGGAGTCGCTTCGCTCCGTTGTGGCAGCCTTGTCGCAGAACGACTTTTTGGTGTCAATCGACATTCGCGACGCTTATTTGCACGTTCCAATCGGAAGGGCCCACCAACGCTTCCTTCGTTTTGCCATAGGTCAGGACCATTACCCGTTTGTGGCCCTGCCATTCGGGTTGGCCTCAGCGCCCAGAGTTTTTACAAAAATTCTGGCGCCCCTCATGGCGATTCTTCGAAGGCAGGGGGTTACGATTCTTCCCTACTTGGACGACCTTCTGATTGTGGCGTCTTCAAAGGAGGAGGCCGTGACTGCTCGCAATCTATCCCTTCAGCTCCTGGAGGACTTCGGGTGGCTGGTCAATTGGGAGAAGTCGTCTCTGGAACCGTCGCAGTCAATCCTGTTTTTGGGGATGCATTTCGACACGGTACGAGCAGTGGTGTCCCTGCCTCCAGACAAGCATGTCTCCTTCGACATGCACAGATTATGAAATCTTCGACAGCAATGTCCCTTCGAAGCTGTATGCGCCTTCTGGGTTTGATGGTGGCGTCCATGGAAGCACTTCCGTTTGCCCAGTTTCATTCCAGGGCCCTCCAAAGGCTCATTCTGAGCCGTTGGGATCGATCGCAGGCTTCGCTGGATTGCAGTGTCATCATCTCCCACAGGGTACGAGAGTCTCTAGGATGGTGGTTACGTCCAGAAGCGCTATCCCTGGGGAAGTCTTTCCTCCCTCCAAAGTGGTCGGTCATAACCACCGATGCCAGCCTGACGGGCTGGGGGGTGTCTGGAACGATCTCTGGATTCAGGGAGTATGGTCGTCGGAAGAGTCTGTCTTGCCGATCAACATCCTGGGCGATTTTCCTTTGCCTCCAGCACTGGACGGTCCCTTTAAGCGGTCTGCCAGTCCGAGTGCAGACAGACAATGCGACGGCGGTCGCATATATCAACCACCAAGGCGGGACAAGGAGTTCCAGGCTCATGGTGGAGGTATCTTGGATCCTGGTATGGGCAGAGACCAGAGTGCCAGCCATCTCTGCGATCCACATTCCAGGAGTTCAGAATATCACGGCGGACTTTCTCAGTCGCGAGAGGATGGATCCCCGGGGAATGGAGTCTTCATCCGGAAATTTTTGCACTACTGTGCTCCCGTTGGGGTCTCCCCAAGTGGATTTGATGGCATCCAGGTTCAATGCCAAGTTACCAACTTTCATGTCCAGGTACAAGGACCCGAAGGCTGTGGCGGTGGATGCTCTGGTGGCTCCGTTGGACCATTTCGAGCTAATCTATGTGTTCCCGCCGATATCCTTACTTCCTCTGGTGTTGCGTCGGATCAGGCTGGAGAGAATCCCGGCTATGTTGATAGCCCCAGATTGGCCAAGGAGGACGTGGTTCTCGACACTGGTGTCGCTTCTGGCAGCGCCTCCATTTCCACTTCCTCTTCGCCCGGACCTGTTAACCCAAGGGCCCGTTCGTCATCCGGACCTGAAGTCTCTGCGTTTGACGGCGTGGCTCTTGAGACCGAAATTTTGACCCGTCAAGGTTTTTCAGCCAAAGTCATTGCCACTTTGCGAGCTGCAAGAGGTCCGGCTACTACTAGGATTTACCACAAGACTTGGGAAGCCTTCTTTTCGTGGTGTTCGGGTTCTTCAAGGAACCCGAGGATTTTTTCCATTCCCAATTTATTGGCTTTTCTGCAATTCGGGCTGGACAAGGGTTTGGCAGTTAGCACCCTGAAGGGTCAGGTTTCTGCTCTGTCCTTGCTGTTTCGGAAGGCTATCGCCTCGCGTAGGGACGTACGTTCCTTTTTTCGCGGAGTAACCCGTCAGTTTCCGCCGCGGAAGGCGCCTGTGTCTCCTTGGCGGCTCAATCTTGTTTTGGAGGCTCTTCAACATGGGCCTTTTGAGCCTATGGACTCTGTTAACCTTTCCTTGCTTTCTTGGAAGGTTGCCTTCCTAGTGGCGGTCACCTCTTTGAGAAAGGTTTTGAGTTGGCAGCTCTTTCTTGCTCGCCTCCTTTCCTGGAGTTTCACCTGGATCGTGTAGTGCTTCGCACACGAGGCGACTTTCTACCTAAGGTTGTGTCGCAATTTCATGTTAACCAGGATATTGTGTTGCCATCGCTATGTCCGGTGCCGAGGAATGCAAAGGAACGGGCCTTGCACACATTGGATCTGGTGCGGGCTTTGAAGTTCTATTTGTCTTTTACTCAAAGTTTTCGGAAGTCGGACTCTCTGTTTGTGATTCCAGCAGGTCGTCGCGTGGTCAACGAGCTTCCAAGGACACTATAGCTCGTTGGATTCGGTCGGCCATTTTAGAGGCTTACCGACTTAAGGGCGAACCTTGCCCGGTTAAGATTCGAGCTCACTCCACGAGAGCTGTGGGTTCATCGTGGGCCTTTCATCAAGGGGCCTCGGCAGCTCAGCTCTGCCGGGCGGCGACTGGCGCTCCGTCCACACCTTTACAAAATTTTATAAGGTGGACGTCAGTGCTTCCGCTGATGCGGCCTTAGGACGAAGGGTCCTGCAGGCGGCTGCAGTTTAAAGTTTTTCGTTAACTTGTGTTTAGCGCTAGTTGCGCATTTACTTAGGTTGTTGGGATCTGCCTTTTTTTGGTTTTTTCCCACCCTTAATTTTTGGTACTGCTTTGGGACGTCCCACTAGTAATGACTAGTGTGTCTCCCTTCCTTCTCATCTGCTGCTGAAAGATGGATTTTGGTAAGAACTTACCTGTAAAATCCTTTTCAGCGAAGAAGGAAGGGAGACACACATCCCTCCCATGGCAGAAGTGTGTTGTTGTGTTTTCAGATGCGGCGTGACCCTTCTCTGATAGCGATTATCTGGGCTGAGGTCGGCGCGCTAAGACTCTGTTCCAGCATCGCCAGCTCATCGCAGTAGTCAGGTTCAGTGAGTAGTACCTGGAACTGTGTGTTTTTTTCCTGTTACATGCATAACCTGTATTCTTATCTTTTCTCTGAAGTCCTTCAGAAGGGGTTATGTTGCTCCGCTGGTGATATTTGCTCTTCCTTAGCTTGTGTACGACTGGAGAGCTGGAGTAGGAGGAGCCCGAGCTGGAGGGGCCGGTCAACACTTTTTAATCTGAGGTGTCTATCCCATCTGGGCTCCGCCTACCCACTAGTAATGACTAGTGTGTCTCTCTTCCTTCCTTCGCTGAAAAGGATTTTACAGGTAAGTTCTTACCAAAATCCGTCTTTTGTGCACTTCTGAAAAGGACACTGTTAAACAGAGGCCAGACAGAGTCCAGAGTAACTCTGCTGCCTCACTATAGTGAAGAAGAAACCCCCCCCCCCCCCCGAGGGATCCAATCTGAATCGCGTCACTCTGATTTAGATGGAAACCCAGTGTAAATGCTCAGCGTACAGCGCAGAGTAAATGTAATCCAAAATGTTATATGTAAAATGTTCCTAACTAAAGCTTCAACTGAATCCACACAAGAAGTCCCCACTCAGGTCCGTCGCCTGTTAACAGAAATATAGGCGACCTACACGTCACTGGTAGTACAAAGTCTCTAGAAAAGCTAAATGGCTCCTCACCCTCTAAAAAAAAATTCAGCAGATTCTGCGCTCCCAAATCCAAATGCCCCCCTACCTTCTGAGCCCCAGTGTACCTTTTAAAGCACATGTAACTGTAACGAATGGAAGCGGAGGCAGAGATGGTGAAGTTCACATTCGTCTTTATTTTTTAATGTGGAACCTCGAGACCGCGGTCCGGGGGGCTCCGAAGGGGGCGTGACTAATGAGCCCCGGGTACCCGTAGTAAGGCCCCTCGAACAGGACCAGAATGGAATACCCGAAGGACACAGGTGTTACCTCCAGTTGGACCCCGGACACGTGGCAGCTGTCCCAGAGGGACCAAAAGGATAACAGGTATATACAGAGTCCGTGGAGGGTTCTTGACGGAGCTGAGTAAGGTCCTGGTCCAGAATGAATGGTGGCAGGCTGGCTTCAGTGACCTTGTCACCGTCCACGGGTACGGATGGCTGATGGCGGAACGGGATGACACTTGCGCCAGTAATAACCGAGATTGTCCAGGTTAGCCAGATACGGGTTAGCAATGATCTGAGGAGACAAATAGTATAAGCGAAGCACAGAGACTGCAGACGCAGCGCAGACAGATCAGGAACAGAACCGGATGTAGCAATGATAAAACACGTTGCTCCGCACTCCCCTTATGGTGGAGTGACCAGATATAGTACTGAGTGCGCTGCCATTGGTTAATTAGCTATTTCAAAAAATGCACGCTGCCCCTTTAAGAGAGACGGTGGGCGCAGCCTCGCGTCCTAAGCAATCTATCTGGAGGCCTGCTAGCAGCGTGCCAGGAAGTGGAGGAGGACACAGGACGCCGAGGAGCAGATGGGACAGGAGACCTCAGCCTGCGCGCAGACTGCTGCAGAGGGACAGCCAGAGGAACAGGTGAGTGAGCAGGACGGAGTGCAGAGCCAGCGCGGGGACCGAGTGTAACAGTATCCCCTTCTTTACTCCCCCTCTTTTTCAAGCCTGCATGAAATCTTTTAAGAAGAGGAGCCTGGATGTTCTCTTTAGGCTCCCAAGACCTCTCCTCAGGACCAAAACCCCTCCAGTCCACCAGGTAATAGATCCTACCTCTTACTTTCTTAGAGGCCAAGATATGTTTTACCTCAAAAACATCATCCTCAGAAACTGGATCTGGAGTGGTACCCGGGTCCTTAAAGAAGGAGCTCAACACTACTGGTTTGAGGAGGGAAACATGAAAGGAGTTAGGTACACGTAGAGAATTAGGCAATTTCAGTTTGTAAGAGACCGGGTTGATTTGCCTCAAGACTTCAAAGGGACCAATGAAACGAGGACCCAATTTGTACGATGGTAACTTCAAACGGATGTACTCGGAGGAGAGCCATAGCTTGTCTCCTGGACGAAAGATGGGAGCCTCCAAACGTCTTTTGTCTGCATACATTTTCATACGTTGAGAGGCTTTCTCCAAAGCAGACCTAGTTTCTCTCCAAATGTTCGAGAAATTCTTAGACAAGGTATCGACTGCCGGAACATCAGACAATCCAGAGATAGGAAGAGGAATTCCGGGTTGGAGTCCAAACACAATCTGAAAGGGAGACTTTCCAGAAGATTCACTTACTTGGTTGTTGTAGGAGAATTCCGCCCAGGGCAGTAATTCTACCAGTCATTATGATGAGCGTTGATGAAGTGACGCAGGTATCCAGCCAGGATTTGATTGATCCTCTCCACTTGCCCATTAGACTGAGGATGGTATGCAGAAGAAAAATCTAGTTCAATTTTTACCATTTTACAGAGTCCTCTCCGGACACGATGTGGAGAGGAAATCCATGTAGACGGAAGATGTGCTGAATGAAGTGAGCGGCCAGTTCTGGAGCAGACGGGAGACCAGATAGCGGAACGAAGTGGGCCATTTTAGAGAAGCGGTCCACCACAACCCATACCACTGAGCAGCCAGAAGAAATGGGAAGATCCGTGATGAAATCCATCACGATGTGCTGCCAGGGAGCAGACGGAATCGGAAGAGGCAGAAGCCTGCCGGCTGGTAGATGTTTAACAGTTTTGTTACGGGCACATGAAGGACAGGCTGCGACGAACTCCTGGATATCCTTGCCCATGGTAGGCCACCAGTAATAACGGGAGATGAGTTGCTGCGTCTTTTTCTGACCAGCATGGCCAGCCAACTTAGAAGAATGACCCCAGCGCAGAACACGACTACGATCAGAAGCGGACACGAGAGTCTTCCCTGGAGGAAGCCGGTCCAGATCAGTGGAGGCAACAGAGACTAACTTAGAAGGTTCAATAATGTGCTGAGGTTCTTCCTCCAGTTCAGGCGGCAAAAAGGCTTTAGAGAGTGCGTCTGCCTTGATGTTCTTGTCAGCTGGATGGAAATGAAGTACAAAATTGAAACGGGCAAAAAATAATGCCCAACGGGCCTGACGGGGATTCAGTCTTAAAGCAGATTGGAGATAGGCAAGGTTTTTATGGTCGGTGAATATGATTACCTGGTGCTGAGCTCCCTCAAGAAGATGTCTCCATTCTTGCAGAGCCAATTTGATGGCCAACAATTCGCGATCACCGACAGAGTAGTTCCTTTCTGCAGGAGAAAAAACCTTGGAAAAAAAACCACACGAGATCATCCGCCCGGTAGACGACTTCTGGGTGAGAACTGCTCCTGCACATATGGAAGAAGCATCAACCTCAAGAAAAAATTGCTCATTCGAATTAGGACGATGGAGAACGGGTGCAGCGAAGGCTTTTTTGAGAGAAACAAAGGCCTCTTCTGCCTCGGAGGACCATTCCTTAGAGTTGACACCTTTCCGGCTTAAGGCTGTGATAGGAGCCACTCGGGTGGAAAACTGTGGAATGAATTGCCGGTAGTAATTGGCGAACCCTATGAACCGTTGTATGGCTTTTAGCCCAGACGGACGAGGCCAGTTGAGAACTGCAGACAACTTCTCCGGATCCATCTTTAATCCTGTGGAAGATACAATGTACCCAAGGAAAGGCAAGGAAGACTGCTCAAAGAGGCATTTCTCATATTTGGCATATAGCCTGTTCTCTCTGTCTTTGTAAGACCAGGCGTACTTGCCTCCGGTGTGATGCCAAGTCTGCAGAGAAAATCAAAATATCGTCCAGGTAGACCACGACACAATATAGAGCAAGTCCCTGAAAATGTCATTAACAAATTCCTGAAAGACCGCAGGTGCATTGCTTAGGCCAAATGGCATTACCAGGTATTCATAGTGGCCGTCACGGGTGTTGAAGGCTGTTTTCCATTCGTCTCCCTCTCTGACTCGGATCAGGTTGTAGGCCCCTCTGAGATCCAATTTGGTGAAGATCTTGGCCCCTCGGAGACGATCAAACAGCTCTGAAATAAGAGGTAATGGATACCTGTTTTTTACCGTGATCTGATTTAGACCCCGATAGTCGATACAGGGCCGCAAGGATCCATCCTTCTTCACAAAGAAGAATCCAGCTCCTGCCGGTGATGATAACTTTCGGATAAATCCTCTAGCCAGATTCTCTTGGATGTAGTCCGACATAGCCTGAGTCTCTGCCTGTGAAAGGGGATAAACTCTCCCGCGAGGAGGAGATACTCCAGGAAGAAGCTCTATCTGACAGTCATACAACCTGTGTGGAGGTAGTCTCTCAGCCTCCTTTTTCCCAAAGACGTCAGAGAAGGACCAATAGGCGGAAGGCAACCCTGGCAGGGTATCAGGCTGGACTGGAGGCGAAACAGGTTGAATCCGGGTTAAGCAACGATTCATGCAGGTATCTCCCCAACGCAGAACTTCTCCAGTTTTCCAATTAAGGACTGGTTCATGCATCCGGAGCCAAGGTAAACCTAAAAGCATGGGATGGGACAAACCGGGATATACATAAAATCGCATTCGTTCAGCATGCATTAGACCTACCCGAAGTTCCACCAACTCGGTTTGAAACTGGACGGGCTCGGTCAGTGGTTTACCATCCACGGCGGTCACCTGCAACGGATCAGGAAGATGCTGGACTGGTAAGCGGTAACGATCCACAACCGCCTGCTGGATGAAGTTCCCTGCAGCTCCAGAATCCAGTAGACAATGTTCGGAGAATTTTATTGCTCCATAGGACACGGAGACTGAGATGTGTAAAGAGGGAGAGGACTGTTCTCTACCTAGGTTGGCCCCTCCTACCGAACCTAGGCACTGGAGTCTCCCGACTTTTTTGGACAGAAATGGATCAAATGTTCAGAGCTACCGCAGTAGTAACAACTTCCCTCCTTGCGACGTGCCTCCCGGCGGCGGGTGGCCAAACTTACATGGTCTACCTCCATGGCCTCGGAGGAGGAAGGCGAGGTACCTGTTTTGAACAAACTAGAGTCCAGGTGATAGGACCTTTTGTCCCGTTTGATCTCCATGGAACGCTCCTGAAAACGCAGGTCAATTCGGGTTGCCAAGGATATTAGCTCTTCCAAGAGGGTAGGTCTGTCCCGTCCCGCCAGCTCATCCTTGATTCTTCCGGATAGGCCTTCCAGAAGTTAGCAACCAGGGCCTCATTGTTCCACGACAATTCAGACGAGAGGGTGCGGAATTTAACAGCATACTGAGCTACCGTGAGAGTACCTTGGCGCAGGCGGAGCAAGGCAGAAGCAGTCGAAGTGGTGCGACCAGGTTCATCGAAGGTCCTGCGAAAAGCCTCTATGAAAGATTGAAGATCATTAACCAGCGGATCCTCTCTCTCCCATAGCGGGTTTAGCCAGGCGAGGGCCTCTCCTCCCAGGTGTGACATGATGAAGCCCACCTTGGCTCGGTCAGAAGCAAACATATGCCCCAAGATTTCGAAGTGTAGAGTGCACTGATTGAGAAAACCCCGACACAGAGTAGGATCACCCTGGAAACGGGTATGGAAACGGGTAGGAGCCGCCAAGCGGGGACCTTTACTTGCCATAGGAACTTGTACCTGAGTATTGATAGAAGAGTCAGGTGCAGACGAGGACCCCAAGGAATCCATGCGGGTAGACAAGCTGCGTAGATAAGTCGTGATCTTGTCCTGTTGAACTCCTAAACGGGCCACCTCCTGGCACAGATCCGTGGTCGAAGGTCTCTGGGATCCAGCGGGTTCCATGGCCGGAGCAATCTGTACCGAATGGAAGCGGAGGCAGAGATGGTGAAGTTCACATTCATCTTTATTTTTTAATGTGGAACCTCGAGACCGCGGTCCGGGGGGCTCCGAAGGGGGCGTGACTAATGAGCCCCGGGTACCCGTAGTAAGGCCCCTCGAACAGGACCAGAATGGAATACCCGGAGGACACAGGTGCTACCTCCAGTTAGACCCCGGACACGTGGCAGCTGTCCCAGAGGGACCAAAAGGATAACAGGTATATACAGAGTCCGTGGAGGGTTCTTGACGGAGCTGAGTAAGGTCCTGGTCCAGAATGGATGGTGGCAGGCTGGCTTCAGTGACCTTGTCACCGTCCACGGGTACGGATGGCTGATGGCGGAACGGGATGACACTTGCGCCAGTAATAACCGAGATTGTCCAGGTTAGCCAGATACGGGTTAGCAATGATCTGAGGAGACAAATAGTTAAGCGAAGCACAGAGACTGCAGACGCAGCGCAGACAGATCAGGAACAGAACCGGATGTAGCAATGATAGAACACGTTTCTCCGGCACTCCCCTTATGGTGGAGTGACCAGATATAGTACTGAGTGCGCTGCCATTGGTTAATTAGCTATTTCAAAAAATGCACGCTGCCCCTTTAAGAGAGACGGTGGGCGCAGCCTCGCGTCCTAAGCAATCTATCTGGAGGCCTGCTAGCAGCGTGCCAGGAAGTGGAGGAGGACACAGGATGCCGAGGAGCAGATGGGACAGGAGACCTCAGCCTGCGCGCAGACTGCTGCAGAGGGACAGCCAGAGGAACAGGTGAGTGAGCAGGACGGAGTGCAGAGCCAGCGCGGGGACCGAGTGTAACAGTAACGCCCACATGTTTGGCATTTCTGCAGTGATGAGAGCCCGCCTAAAGGGTATGCCACACTAAGCGAGATCGCAAAACGAGATCTACGCTATTTATGACGCAGTAGCGATCTCGTTAGCGACTTAACTGTGTGTGACATGTAGCAGCGATTTGGCCCCTGCTGCGATGTTCGCTGATCGCTTATGAACGTTCTGAGCCGTTTTTTGGTCGTTGGTCTCCCGCTGGTGAGCCTGAATCGCTGAGTGTGACACCCTTTATGAACGACTTCACCAGCATCGCAGGTGGGACTAGGTTTTCCCAACGACCGCAGAGATCGTTATACAGATCGCTGATGAGATGTGTTTGGAATCACAGATCGCTGATGAGATGTGTTTGGAATCACACAGCTATGTCGCTAACGAGATCGCTACTGCGTCATAAATGGTGGCGCAGTAGCGATCTCGCTTGCGATCTCGCTTAGCGTGGCATACCCTTAACTTACAGGTGCATGTCTCCTGAAGCATGAGCTGGGCATAATGTACTGGTCACTACAACAGCTGTTTGCAATTTTCACTCAGCGACATCCACTGCTGCTTGTTTCAGGAAAACATCCATGGAGTCAAATTCGTCACTACATCTGTAGATAAATTCCCAAATGGGTATAATTTCCATAATGGGGTCACTTGAGGGATGGATTCTGCTCTTCTACCAAGGACAACATCTGCAAGGAGTTTGTATGTTCTTCCCGTGTGTGCGTGGGTTTCCTCCAGGTACTCCGGTTTCCTCCCACACTCCAAAAATATACTGATAGGGAATCTAGATTGTGAGCCCCATCGGGGTCAGCGACGATAATGTGTGCAAACTGTAAAGCGCTGCGGAATATGTTAGCGCTATATAAAAATAAAGATTATTATTATTCAAAGCACTTAGGGGCTCTGTAAATGGAGTCCGCAAAGTATTCTAGGAAAATCTGCGCTCCATGAGGCAAAGATTGTTCTGTCCCTCCTGATTCTCTATGTATGGCTAATCAGTACTGTACAGCCACATATGGGGTATTGCCACGTTCAGTTGAAATTGTGGGACAAATTATGGTGCCATTTTTACCCACTTGTGTGAAAGTATAAAATCTGGGGCTAAAACAAAATTTTGGTGGTAAAACTGAGATTATTTTTTCTTCACTGCACAATTATATAAAATTCTGTGACACACCTTTGGTGTCAATATGATCACTACACCCCTAGATGAATTCATTGGGGGGGTATAGTTTGGAAAATTAGCTCACATTTGGGGGATTTCTGTTCTGGCACCTCAGGGGCTCTGTCAATGTGACATGGCACCCTCAAACCATTCCAACAAAATCTGACCTCCAATATGGCACCTCTTCCCTTCTGAGATTTGCACTGTGCCTCTTAAGTAGTTTTCCCCACATATGGGGTGTTGTCATACCCAGGAAAAATTGTATGGTGCAATTTCTCCTGTTACCCTTGTGAAAATATAAAAATAGGGACTAAAATAGCATTTTTTTTTCTGGGGAAAATGTTTTGTTTTATTTTCACTGCTCAAGGTGCTCATCAGACATCTAAATACATTCCTTGAGGGATCTAGTTTCCAAAATGGGGTTACTTGTGGGGAGGTTTGCACTGTGTAGGCACATCAGGGGCTCTCCAAACTTGACATGGCATCCGATAATGACTCCCAGCAAATTTTACATTGAAAAAGTCAAATTGCGCTTCTTCTCTTCCGAGCCCTGCTGTGCACTCAAACAGTAGTTTTCTCCCACATATGGGCTATCTGCATACTTGGGAGGAAGCAACTGGGGCGCAGCAACCTGTCAGACACTCTAACACAGACTTAATACATCCTCTCTCCTGCATCCAGTGTTACATTCTTTTATGAAACAAATTGCTAAACAAGATTGAGAAACTCAATAAGCGTTTTTTAAACTTGATCATTCTTTATTAGTAGACTTTTATTATATGCTAAAAGAACAAAAACAATTCCACACCCTCTCAATTTGTGTAATATTTGGATAACGTCACTAATTTGTTATCCTCTTTAACAAAGGAATGGGTCTTTGTCCACCTAAGGGCTTCTGTCAAATACCAATTTGCACCATAAGATTTGGAAGCCAGCCTTTTTTCCACTCGCTTTGATTCTGGTTTTCTTATTTGTATTTTATAATTAGGCAAAAGTGCTTATTTTTTTTTTTTTTTTTATATACAGGTCAGCACATTTTAGTACTTTGGCAATTAAGCAGAATCCCTTACTTGCTGAAGCCTATTCCAACCTGGGAAATGTTTATAAGGAACGAGGACAGCTGCAGGAGGCCATTGAGCATTACCGGCATGCACTGCGGCTGAAACCGGACTTCATTGATGGATATATCAACCTCGCTGCTGCTCTTGTGGCAGCTGGAGACATGGAGGGTGCAGTGCAGGCCTATGTGTCGGCTCTTCAGTACAATCCTGTAAGTTATATACGATCAAGTACTAAATTACACTACAGTGCATTTTACATTATGAAACCCTGTAATCATGGATTTGGCTTCTAAGGCCCCAAGCAAAAAGCTTATTTTGTAGGAAATATTATAGCCAGATAATTCAAAGTAAGGCTAACTCTGTATCATAGGAAGGGGCTTTGTGTTTCGTCCATGTGCTGTGATACATATAGAAAAGAGCTGTTGGATGAGTTTCACGTTTTAGCTTATTTGTTGCTGATTATCACTTTGTCCTTTTCTTGTCTTCTCACTGTTTTTTTTTTTTTTTCTTGGCAGGATTTGTACTGTGTGCGCAGTGACCTGGGTAATCTGCTTAAAGCCCTAGGTCGCTTAGAAGAAGCAAAGGTAAGTTTCTGGTTACTAGTACTAAACTTTTCTATTGCAGCATCAGTGCTCTGAATCATCAGTTCGGCCACAGTTTAGCTTTATACAGTGTTTACTGCGGTGTGTTATTGCAATGAGGCTATAAATTAAGAACCGTGACCCAAGGAGCACTGTGTAATATGCAGCACCTCCATATACTGAGGAGCTGGCCATCTGTTTGGAAACCTCCATATTGGTTTACCAATCTGCAAAGGTTCATCCTAATTCTTAAATTGTCAGCCATTACAATTGGTCTTAGTCCACTAGGTCATCTCAGCTGATGCACTTAGAGGCACTGCAAACCCCAACCAAAGAGCCCACTTCTTTTTATTTAACTCCTCTGTTCCCGCAGTACATGTTTCTTCTTTATGGAAGAAAGGCTGTTAGAAAAATGAAATAAATCTGACTGTTAACACTTAGACCACCTTATTTATGATGGTTATTTAAGAAGGATTGAGGCTGGTTTTATATGAAGAAAATGGACTGATGGAAAGAAAAAAATGGTATATGAAGGTGGCTTCTAGCAGTTAACGTTCAAAGAAAACCATCATAACTAAAATGTTATTGATTACTTCTTACAGCTTTGCACTTGGTGTGTGAGCTGTAATTGTGGATTGCTGGAGTCTTGTTACAAGCCACCTTGTGCGTCTTGCGCCGCTAGGGAAAGGAGTTGGGAGAAACGTGAGGCCAAGTGTGCAAATCCTCTGTTACTCCAAACCCCACGCGCATGCAATCGCGTGGAGTGGTAATGCATTGTAGCTGTCCACTTGTCACGAGACCTTACCATAGCGAGTGCATTAGATTGATGACGGGATCTATGATCCGGGGTAACCTGTAGTCTACGCTTTAGAGTTAGTGTTATGTCAACTTTGAATTTTGTGACATTTTGTGGTTCTCAGCCCATCAAATGGATAGCTAACACATTGCACTTCACAGCTGCTTTAGCGTCACTGGCATAGGAGCAAACTGCGCCTGCATAGGATGCTGATTTCTTTATTTCAGAGTTCTGGAGGCACCTAGTGTGAGAGACTTTTCTTTGACAAAGAATTAAGGAACTATTTAAATCGAATATGACTTTCTTTGTAATCAGTGCATTTCCAGTATCAAGCCAGCAGTTTCCTTGTAGTAAAACCAAATTTCCTCATCTGCCTTTTGAGAGCCTTTCTTCCAGCCATGCACTTTGCCACCACCCCTGAACTTCCTGCATGATAAACATGAAAGCCAGCTTTGTCCTTGTCTAAATCATAGAGCATATCCAAAAGCATTTCACTTGCTTTGTTGAGATCTTTTACTAATGATATTGTTTTATTTTCTCTCTTGTTTTTGGTTTTTACCACTGATATTGTATTTAGAAGGTTTCAGGTGGGTGAAAACTGCTATTCCATGCGTAAGGTGCCTCGCTGAAGGGAGCTCGAGGCCTGGATCTAGGCAGACATGCACCTCCTCCTCTTCCAGCAAGGAACGCACCGAAAAGTCACATGAGAAATATGGTAACGGGTTTGTAACTGCCACAACAAAACCATTTGCTCCATGCCTGAATCCTTCTGTCTTGTGGCTTCAAAAACGGCTTAAAATGTTTTATTTACAAGCAATAAAGTACAAAATTATATTCCAACAGCCACAATTCTTTAAAGGAAAATATACTATATAAACAAAATTGGAGCTAGTTTAGTTGTAAGCTTCTAACACTTCCAGAAGTTCATTATTTTTTTTCCTTTTTTATTTCTTCTTTGTTTGGACTGAATCGTTCTGCTCCTCATCATGCGCTGTGAGCCTGCAGTAACGCAGAGGCTGCGCTGCGGATTGCGCCTTGCGTGAGGAGGAATCCAAGTGCTCAGTCAATTTGAAGGTTAACCCGTAGTCTGATAAACAGGGGCGTATGCTTCCATTGTGGGAGGGAAGGATTGGGATTTCATTTGACTTCCTTTTCATATGCTTTCTATACCAAGGGTCGATAAATCAAGTTGGCTGTGTACTTTTGCGAGCGCGTCGTCGATTTGCGGCAATAGCGCTGTTTAGCATGGGAGCGCGTGCGATTTTTGCGCTTGCATTACAGGGACCTAGACCTGCTTGCAATTTTGTCCTTTCTGGTTTCTGTGCTAGTGTACTTCACTCATGATTATTGATAAATTAGGCCTTAATATGTCCTCTAATAATACAATAAGAAGAGATTATGTAAGTAAACCATGCAAGGAAATGAGTAAAATTAGTGTAACTGAATTGAATTTATAATGGCCTAACTCAGAAATGATTGCTTGCATTCGGGTGTGGGTTTGCGCTGGCGTAGGATTCATCGACTTGCGCACTCGTTGAAGCGCTGGCGAGCCTATACTGCAGGTTCACTTTTTGCGGTTTGGAGAATGTATTCTAACATTTTTTTTTTTTCTTGTTTTTTTTTTTTTTTTCAAAAATCCTATCCTTCTCTTCCTTTCCTCTGCTTTAACCCTCAAGGCTTGTTACCTTAAAGCAATTGAGACACAGCCAAACTTTGCAGTTGCATGGAGTAATCTTGGGTGTGTATTTAATGCACAAGGAGAGATCTGGCTTGCCATTCATCATTTTGAGAAGGTACGTGCTGTCTTTATAAGCTGACGGAATTGTCAAACTGAAGTTGCTAGTTATGTTGTATCTAGTCTATTAAAAATAGTTAAACTATTAGCATAAAAGTAATTTGCAAAAAGTCTTGTTGATAAGTTAGTGCATTGTACAAAGAGTTGCAATTAAAGGGAACTTGTCACCCCCCACCCCCGGCCGTTTTGAAGTAAAAGAGCCAACTTCAGCAGCACTAATGCAGCAGTCTGTGAAGGTGGCTCTTTTACTTCTGTGCTCCTGCAATGGTGAAATATTTAGTTTTATAAATCGGTCCCCATACCTTAATTGCGTCTAAGAGGCATGTCCTCTGCGCGTGACGCATCCTCCTCCCGGGGGCCATCAAGGCTCTTCACGTCACCATGCATGCTCCTGTTTTTTTTTTTTTTTTTACTGTTTGTCTCCGGCGCTCTTGTATCAGTCCCCGGTCATGCACAGTGCTCGCTGCCCGGGAACTGTCACAAGACTCCAGTGCCTGCGTCGTAGCCTTTCCTCTGATCCCACCCCGCAGTGTGTTATGTATTCACACTGCGGGGCAAGGAAATCTGGCGCCTGTGCAGTACTTCTCCCAGACTCCCTCCAGTGCCTCCACTTTCACTTTCAGAGAGTCTTCGGCGTCGGATGTGCTGAACTAGTTCTGGGCGGTCAGCACATCCGACGCCAAAGACTGTCTGAAAGTGGAGGGAGTCTGGGAGAAGGGGGCAGTACTGCGCAGGCGCCAGATTTCCTGCCCTGCAGTGTGAATACCTAATAACACACTGCGGGGAGGGATCAGGGGAAGGCTACGACACAGGCGCTGGAGTCTTGTGACAGTTCCCAGGCAGCGCACACTGCACATGCCCGGGGACTGATACAAGAGCGCCGGAGACAAACGAAAGTGAAAAAAAAAAAGCAGGCGCGGTGACGTGAAGAGTCTTGATGGACGGCTGGGGGAGGATGCGTCACGGGCAGAGGACATGTCTCTTAGACCCAATTAAGGTATGGGGACCGATTTATAAAACTAAATATTTCAGCGTTGCAGGGGCACAGAAGTAAAAGAGCCACCTTCACAGACTGCTGCATTAGTGCTGCTGAAGGTGGCTCTTTTACCTCAAAACGGCCGGGGGGAGGGGGGGTGACAAGTTACTTTTAAAGATAGAAATACAGTGTGTCCGTAAAGTCATGGTGCACTTTTGACCAGTCACTGGAAAGCAACAAAAGACAATAGAAATTTGAAATCTGCTCCAAATAAAAGAAAAACCCTCCCAGTTTTATACCTATTCAGTGCAGTTCGATGTGGGCTCCATTTGTTGCCCTACACACATCCAAACGATAGTGAAGTTCTTGCCACACACGGGTAAGGACGTCCGGTGTAACAGTGAATAACGTCTGTGATGCTCTGTTTTAAGTGATTGTCGTTGAGACGTTCAATGTACACATGTTGCTTCACATAACCCCAAATGT
Organism: Oophaga sylvatica; assembly: GCA_033576555.1. NCBI lineage: Eukaryota > Metazoa > Chordata > Amphibia > Anura > Dendrobatidae > Oophaga > Oophaga sylvatica. The sequence continues at coordinate 59,892,006 of JARQOD010000008.1, read as the reverse complement.
AAAAGTGTAAGGGCATCAGATCTGGGGATCCTGGTGGCCATGGCCTGACAGATCCCCTGCCTATCCACCGTCGGGGGAATGTTCTATCCAGAAACTACCAACAATGGTGGCGTAGTGTGCAGGCACGCCATCCTGTTGAAAGATGACACCAGGGCCGGCTCCAGGTTTTTATGGGCCCCGGGCGAAGGAGCCTCAGTGGGCCACTTTAACACAGACCACGATTCATGATGCACAGATACAGCAGAGAAATATGGGTACAGTACAATGCCAAATACTTCTCTTTTTACATTACATGAGTGATATCTATTGTAAATTGTACAATAGCTCAAAAAACGCCAAATCCTCACAGCGCACAGAACAGACTGGACAGTACAGTCCTCCATACAATATTATGGGCACCACAGTCTCCCCCTCATCACCCATATAATACCCCATGCAGGATGTCACCCCCCATATAATGCTCCATACAGAATACTGGACCCAATATAATGCTCCATACAGGATACTGGACCCAATATAATGCTCCATACAGGATACTGGTCCCCATATAATGCTCCATACAGGATACTGGTCCCCATATAATGCTCCATACAAAATATGGAGCTCTCCTCTGCGCTGTACTGCGTTCTGCACTGTTACGGCTCAGGAAAGGGCGCTGTGGAAAGACTCCCCATTATCATCATGATTGCCTCCCCATCATCATCATTGCCTCCTTATCATCATGATTGCCTCCTTATCATCATGATTGCCTCCTTATCATCATCATTGCCTCCTTATCATCATCATTGCCTCCCATCATCATCAATGCCTCCTTATCATCATGATTGCCTCCCCATCATCATCATTGCCTCCTTATCATCATCATTGCCTCCCCATCATCATCAATGCCTGCCCATCATCATCTTCTCCCCATCATCAATGCCTGCCCATTATCATCAATGCCTGCCCATTATCATCATCTTCTCCCCATCATCATCAATGCCTCCCCATTATCAGCAATGTCTGCCCATCATCATCTTCTCCCCATCATCAATGCCTGCCCATTATCATCATCTTCTCCCCATCATCAATGCCTGCCCATCATCATCTTCTCCCCATCATCAATGCCTGCCCATTATCATCATCTTCTCCCCATCATCATCAATGCCTCCCCATTATCAGCAATGCCTGCCCATCATCATCTTCTCCCCATCATCAATGCCTGCCCATTATCATCATCTTCTCCCCATCATCATCATCAATGCCTCCCCATTATCAGCAATGCCTGCCCATCATCTCCCCATCCATCAATGCCTGCCCATCATCATCTTCTCCCCATCATCAATGCCTGCCCATTATCATCAATGCCTGCCCATTATCATCATCTTCTCCCCATCATCATCAATGCCTCCCCATTATCAGCAATGTCTGCCCATCATCATCTTCTCCCCATCATCAATGCCTGCCCATTATCATCATCTTCTCCCCATCATCAATGCCTGCCCATCATCATCTTCCCCATCATCAATGCCTGCCCATTATCATCATCTTCTCCCCATCATCATCAATGCCTCCCCATTATCAGCAATGCCTGCCCATCATCATCTTCTCCCCATCATCAATGCCTGCCCATTATCATCATCTTCTCCCCATCATCATCATCAATGCCTCCCCATTATCAGCAATGCCTGCCCATCATCACACACAGACAGCACACAAGCACTCTCTCACATACTTATACACACACACACACACAAAGCACCGCACTACATACACACAGACACACACAGAGACACACACGTCTTACCTGTCCGACGTCCGCGCGCTCTCTGCCACAGACGGCCGCTGAATGATGACGTCATTCAGCGGCGCTGCTGTGAGAGGAAGCGCTGGAGCCCGGAGCTGCGGCAGCGGAGGCACGGGAGAGGTAAGTATTGTGCCAGCTGATGCCGGGGCCCTGAGCAAGCGGGGGGGGGACCCAGTGGCGGCGCTGACACCGCTCTCCTCCGCTAACGGGCGCGGGGGTGCCAGACGGCGAGTGGGCCCCCCAGCCTGCTCAGGGCCCCGGCACTTGCCCGGGTGTACCGGGTGCTGACGCCGGCCCTGGATGACACCTTCTGGAAATTGTCACTGCATACAATTCCAACATGTCAAGATACATGTTTGCTGTCACAGACTGCTCTGCAAAAAAAAATGGGCTTATCATGCATCAGGCCACACCATACGCTCACTTTAAGGGTGTTACGTTTGTACTCAACGTAGGCATGAAGATGTTCAGCAGCCCATATTCAGACGTTATGGCGCTGAACATGTCCACAGATATGGAAGGTCGCCTCATCGCTAAACACAACCTTCTGCAAAAATCTTGCATCATCGATCTCATAAAGCATATTTGTAGCTAACGCGCATCGTGTGGGTCTATCCGCCGGTTTGATAGCTTGCAACAGCCGCAACTTGTACCCCGAAAAACAGAGACATTTCTTTAACACCTTATGAACTGTAGTCTTGCTTAGGTGTAATTGTCGAGCACACGCACACAGATTTTTTAGGGCTCCTTAGGTAGCTATCCCGTATAGCCTCTACAGACTCGTCACTGACTGATGGCCTACCAGAACGTGGTTTCTACACCAAACTGCCGGTTTCCTTCAACTGCTTATCCCACCGAGTAATGTTATTCCTATGTGGTGGCGCTTCGTTATAGATGTGCCGATATTCACGTAGCACTTTTGTCACGGATTCGAATTTAGGGAGCCACAGAACACACTGAACTTTCCTCTGTACCGTCCACATCTCGACTGCTGGCATGGGCTGCTCCGCTGTATACACGGTGTTACGTCATCATCTGCGCATGTGCCACATCATCCTACAGAAACCGGGAGGATTTTTCTTTTATTTGGTGCAGATTTCACATTTCTATCGTCTTTTGCTGCACTGGTGCACCATGACTTTACAGACCCTGTATAATTATATTTCCATTTAACTCTCTCCCATACAGTATATTGAGTTTTTCTTGGGGCATATAAAGTCTATATTAGCGATGAGCGAACGTGCTCGGATGCTAGCCGAATGTCTTTGGCATGCTTGGATAATATGTTTTTTCCCATGGCTGCAAGTCTCACAGCTGTTCAACTCCCGCATCACGAATGTAGGGATAGGCTGAAACTCAGGCAATCCCTGCATGTGTTGTCGCTGTTGAACAGCCGTGAGACTTGAAGCCTCACAGACTCTAACATATTATTTAAGCACATCAAAGACACTCGGTTAGCACTCGGGTATGCTCCGATAACACCTTATCACAGCATGTTCACTCATCACTAGTCTATATTCAACTCCTTGATGTTTCCAGTTCAAACTAAAGGCTCTTAAATTGAAAAGATCACTATAATTGGTATCCTATTTTAAAAGAAAATATAATTAATAATTTTATGTAAAGTAATATTTTTTAACAATTTGATACCAAAACTGAGCAAAAATCCTTTTCATGGCAAAAGTTTGTTATGAAAATATACAGACTTCCATCGACTTCCTTCAGAAAGTTCCCATGTTCCTTTGCTTTAGCAACTTCGCTTTCCCATGATTCGTAGCATCAAGGGAAAAAATGAGTTATTCCGCCAATTTTCATTATCCTTTGCAACAGTGATAATGGCCAGGAAACTCCCCGCAGGGCTGTGGAGTCGGAGTCTAATATAAAATGGACCGACTCCTATAATATATAATAACTTGGGGTCAGTAGTTCAGAGCAGGATGTGCTGTAAATTTGAGAGAGAGAGAGACCATCCATCAAAATCCGTCACTAATGCAAGTCAATGGGAAAAATGGCGGATCCGTTTTTTTTTCACATTTTTACGGATTTTGACTGACGTCGCACGACTGAAGTGTGAAAGAGGCCTTACCGACTCAATATCCCTGACTCCTTGGATGTCAAATCACATTGCAAACTTGTGGTCAATTCTCTAAAAGCAGGTGAACAAATAAAACACAGATTGTGACTTAAGGTACTGCCACACTAAACAATCCCGCTAGCGATCACGATAACGACGCATACTAATGCGATCGCTAGCGGGATTGTTTCTATATCGCTAAATGCTGCCACATTTAGCGATATAGTTAACGACGCTATCGCCGTTAGCGATCTTCTTAACGACTTTAGCGGTACAAAAGTACCGCTAAATCGCTAAGAAAAGGTGCCACACAGCGATTAGATACTTACCCAGCGGGAGCGCCAGCGATGAAATAGGGTCCGGAGCGATTCCAGCGACGAGCGAGATCACAGCAGGAAGCTCGTCGCTGGAAGCTGCCGCACTGAACAATATCGCTAACGGGATCGCTAAATAGTGACGTTTTTTAGCGATCCCGTTAGCGATATTGTTTAGTGTGGCATACCCTTAACACCAAGCACTGATTAGGCAAGAATGTGTTGCTATCAGTCAGGATTTGGTGCAGAAGCCGATATCCAGCTGCCAGGACGTAGGGCAGAAGTCTAGAAATATGAGTCAACACTGTAAATATTGACTCCTTGCATAAACTTAATTTTATTTGTCAATAAAAGCGTAAAAACTTGTGAAATGTTTATAATTGTACTTCAGTAACCATAGAAACATCCAACAAAAAGATTTAAACCTCTAAAAACAGCAAATCTTGTGAAAACTAAAATTTGTTTTAGTAAGGGGAAAGGGGAAAACTTATATCAAGGAGGGCAGACAAAAACAGGCTGTAGGCACAAGTTTTTAAATTGCTTTAATTAGTTAGCATGAAAATTAAGCAAGTCTGCATTTGACTTGCCTTTTCTTTCTGCTGTCATTCATCTGCAATGACAGCCTTTATCTTTTTATAGTGTAGAGCTGGTTTCCGTAGAACCTCTGCCTCTAGTTCCTGGCTGAGAGTGTGCAGTAGTCACTTTCCAGGAGGAGTGCTAACTCTTAACATTCCAGCCACCTCTTTCCAACCCAATGATTCCTCCTATACAGTGGTTATCTGCTGACCTCCCTCTCGCCTTTCCCTTTCATTTTCTGGAGAGAAGGTTATAATTTGATAGTGGATCTGCTAATCATGGTTCTGTGCTCTGGCTGTCCACAGCTGTGTATTTGTTAAAAGCCCTGTTATCTCTGTATGTAAATACAGGCATAACAGTGTACACTGCAGAGCAAACCACTGAGCTGAGTGTGTCAAAGTGTAACTTGTGCTGGGACTTACAGTTCTCTACAGTGCTACTGTTCATCAGAGCTGTCACTTGAGGAGAGCCCGCCCTGCTAGAAACCAGGAAGTAAGGAGACTGTATTGCTCTGAACTGCTCAACAGACAACTTGAGATAATGCCCCTTTAAAGGTGTAGTCCGGGGAGATAAAAAATTATTGTAATGGCCATGTCTTCATGAACTATTAGGATAACATGAATAGTGCTGTTTTCCACCCTCGCTACCTGTAATTCTGTGTGAAGCTCAGCTGCTCCCGCTCCCTTATGGGACGTTACGTGACCTGCTCCTTCCTTCTAGTAGTGGCTTACCCCTTGATACTATCTGCTTGAATGGTGTCTGATATTGTGAGCGTGCTACTAGCAACCGAGAGCAGGCCACACCCAATGTCGCGTCCCCAATATCGAACTGCATACAATCAGATAGTGTCTGGGGACTGGCTGCCTCTATTTGCAGGGAGCATGCTATGCCCCGTGATGTGTGACGTAATGTCCCATAAGGGAGGGGGAGCAGTGAGGAGCAGCTGCAGCATAACAGAATTACAGGTGGTGTGAGGGTGGAAAACAGCACTATTCATGATGTCTTAATAGTTTATGAAGGTATGGCCTTATGAAGGTATGGCCATTACAATAATTTTATGAAGGTATGGCCATTACAATGATTTTTTTTATCTCCCCAGCGTACACCTTTAGGTATAGTTTTAGAACTGTGTTGAAAACAGCAGCCTCCTGGATACACTCAGATCTCACACCCAGCATGTAATACTTGGAGGAAAACCACCACAATAGCAGCATGTGAAACTTGTATAAAGCTACAAATTGCATATTAGGGTGGCTGAATTAAATGAGACTATTTATTTGATTGGTTACCTATACTTTTAGACACTTACGCATATTAACCCCTTCATGACCTGTGACACAGCGTATGTGTCATGAAAGGATCGCGTTCCTGCGGTTCGGGTGACCGGGGTCACTGAAAGGTCACCCAACACGCAGGCACAAGACCCTTTGTGCTTCACCACAGGGGGGTTGGCTTAACCCCTACGTGGCTACGATCGCTCTGATTGGCTGTTAAAAGTGAAACAGTGCTCCCTTTATTCCGAGCCCCGACGTGTGCCCAAACAGTGGTTTACTCCCACATATGGGGTATCAGCGTACTCAGTAAAAATTGCACAACAACTTTGGGGGTCTAATTTCTACTGTTACTCTTGGGAAAAAAAAATTGGGGACTTAAAAAAATATTTTTGTGGAAAAAAAATGATTTTTTATTTTCACAGCTCTGCGTTATAAACTTCTGTGAAGAACTTGGAGATTCAAAGTGCTCACCACACATCTAGAGGAGTTCCTTGGGGGATCTAGTTTCCAAAATGGGGTCACTTGGGGGGGTTTCTACTGTTTAGGCACATCATGGGCTCTGCAAACGTAACATGACGCCCGCAGACCATTCCATCAAGTCGGCATTTCAAAACGTCACTACTTCCCTTCCGAGCCCCGACGTGTGCCCATACAGTAGTTTTCTCCCACATATGGGGTACCAGTGTACTCAGGACAAACTGTACAACAACTTTTGGGGTCCAATTTCTCCTGTTACCGTTGTGAAAATAAAAAATTGTGGGTTAAAAAAATGATTTTTTGAGGAAAAAAATGATTTTTTGTTTTTACAGCTCTGCATTATAAACTTCTGTGAAGCATGTGGGGGTTCAAGGTGCTCACCACACATCTGGATAAGTTCCTTGGGGGGTCTAGTTTACAAAATGGGGTCACTTGTGGTTGGTTTCTTCTGTTTGGGCACATCAGGGGCTCTGCAAACATAACAAGATGCCCGCAGACCATTCCATCAAGTCGGCATTTCAAAGCGTCACTACATCCCTTCTGAGCACTGACGTGTGCCCAAACAGTGGTTACCCCCCCACATATGAGGTACCAGCGTACTCAGGACAAACTGGACAACAACTTTTGGGGTCCAATTTCTCCTGTAACCATTGTGAAAATAAAAAATAGGGGGCTAAAAAAATCATTTTTTGAGAAAAAAAATGATTTTTTATTTTCAGGGCTGTGCGTTATAAACTTCTGTATAGCACCTGGGGGTTCAAAGTGCTCACTGTGCATCTAAATAAGTTCCTTAGGGGGTCTTGTTTCCAAAATGGGGTCATTTGTGGGGGAGCTCCAAAGTTTAGGCACACAGGGGCTCTCCAAACACGACATGGTGTCCGCTAACGATTGGAGCTAATTTTCCATTAAAGTCAAATGGCGCTCTTTCCCTTCTGAGCCCTGCTGTGCACCCAAACAGTGGTTCCCCCCTCATGTGGGACACCAGCGTACTCAGGAAAAACTGGACAACAACTTTTGGTGTCCAATTTATCCTGTTACCCTTGGAAAAATAAAAAATAGGCTAAAAAATCATTTTTGAGAAACAAAATGATTTATTTTCACTGCTCTGCGTTTATAAACTTCTGTGAAGCACTTGGGGGTTCAAAGTGCTCACTACACATCTAGATAAGCTCCTTGGGGGGTCTAGTTTCCAAAATGGGGTCACTTGTGGGGGTTTCTACTGTTTAGGCACATCAGGGCACTGCAAACGCAACATGACGCCCTCAGAACATTCCATCAAGTCTGCATTCCAAAATGGCGCTCCTTCCCTTCTGAGCTCTCCCATGCGCCAAAACAGTGGTTCCCCCCCACATATGGGGTATTGGTGTACTCAGGACAAATTGCACAACAACTTTTGTGGTCCAATTTCTCCTGTTACCCTTGTGAAAATAAAAAATAGCGGGCTAAAAAATCATTTTTGAGGAAAAAAATGATTTTTTTATTTTCACTGCTCTGCGTTATAAACTTCTGTGAAGCACTTGGGGTTCAGAGTGCTCACAACACATCTAGATAAGTTCCATAAGAGGTCTAGTTTCCAAAATGGTGTCACATGTGGGGATTTTTCATTGTTTAGGCACACAGGGGCTCTCCAAACGCGTTATGGTGTCCGTTAATGATTGGAGCTAATTTTCCATTCAAAAAGTCAAATGGCGCTCCTTCCCTTCCCTGCCGTGCGCCCAAACAGTGGTTTATGACCACATATGAGGTATCTGTGCACTCAGGAGAAATTGCCCAACAAATTTTAGGATCCATTTTATCCTGTTGCCCATGCAAAAATGAAAAAATTGATGCTAAAATAAAATTTTTGTTGGAAAAATTAAAATGCCCATTTTTTCCTTCCACTTTGCTTTAGTTCCTGTGAAGCACCTGAAGGGTTAATAATCTTCTTGAATGTAGTTTTGAGTAGCTTGAGGGGTGCAGTTTTTATAATGATGTCACTTTTGGGTATTTTCTACCATATAGACCCCTCAAAGTGTCTTCAAATGTGAGGTGGTCCCTAAAAAAATGGTTTTGTAAATTTTGCTGTAAAAATGAGAAATCGCTGGTCAACTTTTAACCCTTATAACTTCCTAAAAAAAAAAATTTTTGCTTCCAAAATTGTGCTGATGCAAAGAAGACAAGTGGGAAATGTTATTTATTAACTATTTTGTGTCACATAACTCTCTGGTTTAACAGAATAAAAATTCAAAATTTGAAAATTGCGAAATTTTCAAAATTTTCGCCAAATTTCCATTTTTTTCACAAATAAATGCAAAAATTATCGACCTAAATTTACCACTAACATGAAGCCCAATATGTCACGAAAAAACAATCTCAGAATCGCTAAGATCCGTTGAAGCGTTCCTGAGTTATTACCTCATAAAGGGACACTGGTCAGAATTTCAAAAAATGGCAAGGTCATGAAGGGGTTAATATTTTTAGACTTCAAATGTTTTACAGAATGCCATAGGTATTTATTAGCATAGGGAAATAGCAATAGCCTCACAGAAAAAAAAATCCCCCCTAATAAAAGGCAGTTTATTTGATATGCATTAAAAGCTGAAAATGCCACTTTGACGAAGGCTAATAGTTATAGATAAAAAAATGTTTTTAAAACCATTCCAAATACTGTAAAGTACTGGAGGTAGATAAACACATTGGGCCCTACAAATGATAAACTATAGGTAAAGTATTTGTATGTAGATAGGTAACCGTAAACCGTATTGTACCCTAATGCTGAGGACTGCCTGACCATGGAGGTTGGCACTCTAGGATGTAAAACATATGGTGCCATCCCACTCCTCGTCGACTGTCCCTTATCACCACCATACAGTCCTTGGCGTTGATGTAATTTAAAGGGAATCTGTCACCCCATTTTAGCCATATCAGCTAAAGATATGACTGAATAGTGCGTCCCATTGTCGGGGTCGTTACGACAAACCACTCGTCCTCCAGTCACTCCAAATTCAGACTATGAGCATGGGTCGACCAATCAAAGAATGAGTCAGACAAATAGCTGGTTCAAACTCAGAACAAGCTCGAAAGGCTACTGACATGTAGCAACCACAGCAAGTTCTACCTTTATTTCTGCAAGCATGAGATTATATACACAGGATGTCAGGGTGGAGTAAAGGGCTGATGGGGGCAGGGTAAACTGTGTATGTCTAGCATCTGGCCATCTCTGATTGGTTCACATTCCATAGGTCTTGTATCCAGGCAGACTGTGGTGACGTCATGTTCAGCTGATGTAACATTTCCTGGAACTGGAGATGCATTTCTCAGAAATAGGTGTTGGCCAATGCTAGCACCATCTTAGCTTAAGTTTCGTTTCTGATACAATACTCGACAAGGAAAACTTATTGTTTCAAAATAGTAGCAAAACACATATAAGCATATAAAAGTAGAAAAATATATTTTACCTTGACAATCCCCCCTAAACACTAAGTTTTCCCTTAATATAGGTGGCCTTTGAGACTGTCCATGTGTGGGGAGAGGGGAGATGGATTTCTTCACCCAGTCATTTTAGAAGCTATCCCCTTATGGGATGCCCCCAAACAACTAGACCCTACTCTGACATACACATGGAGTTCTCCCATCTATCCCTAAACTAAATCTCTCATTTCCATCTGCATCTTGTCATAGGGGTTTTGTCATATTTGTCCAGTGGGTATACTTTTCCATATCTTTTTGACTCGTATCATCACATAACAGGGATACAACCTCCATGATGAAGAAAAGTACCCGAGGGGGCGGTTGCGGTGGTTACAGCTTTCCTATACATAGGTATCACACAACATAAGATTATCAAACCCAGTATCAAAAGGTCCGCCACTACCAAACAGGCTTGTTGGAGAAATCCTTTGAGGCCTCCTAACCATCCTGAGAAGAAGGAGGTATCTACTCCTGCATTTTCCTTTACTTCCTGAGCCAGATTTTTAATCTTTGTAAGGGCCACTATAGTTTTTACCGTTGACTCCAGAATTCTGAGGGATATAAGTACAACATTCTTCCCCTATCATCCCACAGACTCCACCTTTTTCGGCTAGAATCATATCAATGGCCAGTCTATTTTGAAGAGTCATTCTTGTATTGGGGCCCAGTTCCTCAACTATACCCTGGAAAGCATCTCGACTAAAGTTGATAAATCTTTGCTCGGTGTAATATATATAATTTATCCAATCTACATTGTAATTGATCTGTACAATTGGGATAAGGGAACGGAAACCCGCCAAGATCTGATTTTGAGCTTTGTATTCGTCTGGGACCCCCCTTGGAACTCCTATGGAATCTATATAAACTTTGGGATCCTCAGCATAACCGGTGTGCAGCTGACCCAGACTCCTTCTCTTCCTGGATATCAGTGGAGCTATATTCTCGGGGCTATGGTTGTCAGGGTCTTCCCAGGGCATAATCCTGAATTGCATTGCCAATTTTACCAAGGTACATTGCCCAGTCCAAGTCGTTGGGAGTTTGGACCTAAGTCGCCCATCCCCACAGAGCCAATACGTGTCATACATATATCTGGAATGGTTAGTCAGTAGGGCAGATTCCAAAGTCTCGTTGTTTTTACAAAAACCCTCCTCAAAGATACCCACAGGGGGGCCTGAAGAATTATCAGGGGAATAACAGGTATAGTCTTTCCCAGTGACTACCACATCACCAGGGGTTCGAACCTTAATTTTACTGGCGACTAAGGGTATATAGTCAGGGCATGCACTACCATTGGACCCCTTCAGTAATCCCAGTAAACAAAGAGTAGTATTATGGTCAGCAGGAAAAGCATGAGTATACAGATGAGTGTTTGCAGCAGCACAGGCAACACATCCTATTGATATATTTTGAACTCTAACATTATATCTGACCCATTCCAGCCAAAGGTTCTTACGGGGGTTGACCTGAGTTTCTATGGAAAATACATCTTCCCACTTGAGCCCTGGGATTGGAAGTACTTCATTAACTATTTGTTGCAAAACTTTACCATCCTGGGTGATGTCATGGTTGCTGTGTCTGGCCCTATCTGAGGGCTTATCCCACCTCCTTTCCTCTGGGAAATATCCTTAAGCTCAATTTGGCCCCTAACTCCTCTCCCTAACCACGCACCTAACACATATTTGCCAAGATCCCAGGGTTGAGGATTTTCTATGTTTAAATATAGCGGGAGACAGGTTGGGGTGCCCCCTGTCACTGGGGGAGGTATACACCCAGGAGAACTCATCTTCCCTTTCATCAGTGTCATTCTAACGAGCAGAGATCTGCCATTTATATCCTTTCTGTCCATTGCTTCCTTGGGTTTATACCCCCAATCCTCCCCTGTGTTCCATCCCACATCTGACCAATAATAACAGTTTTCATTCCCTGGGCGGGTGACACAGAGATAAAATGTCCCTTTCCCCCAAGTCTGGTGCGCTGATCCCTTGAAATCATTTCTATCACAATTGAATATTTGGCAGAAATCGAACTTAAAGATAACCACAGGGGTTGTAGTATTAACCCAGAAGGTGGGCATGCTGGCACTACTGGAGATCAGGATACAGCCCAAAAGGATATATATCAGAAACTTCATGACTGCTGACTAGTCTTGTCCTTTTTACAGTGGGAGGCGTGAATCCAGGTGTTCTTGCCCTCAAGCTTCAGGGCAGTAGGAGTGGTCAGGACCACAGTGTAGGGACCCTCAAATCTGGGCTGGAGACAGTCTCTTCTCACAAACTTTTTCACGTACACAAGGTCACCAGGCGAGAAGTCGTGCACCGTGTCACCTGTAGATTCTGGGAGAGAAGCAGACACTGTAGAGTGGGTGTTAGTCAATTCTTTAGACAAAGCAATCACAAATTTTACCACTTTATCATTAATTTCTGACAGCTCCTGCCTAATTTCTCCTATCTTGGGAGGGGCACCGAACAGGATCTCATAGGGGGTCAGCCCATGTTTGGCCTGGGGAGTGTGTCTAATATGATACAGCACTATAGGAAGTAGGTCAGGCCAGGGAAGGGGGTGATCTTGCGTCATTTTCAGAAGTTGGGTTTTGATTGTGGAGTTCATTCTCTCCACCTTGCCCGAGCTGGCTGGATGGTATGGAGTATGGAGACCTAAGTCTGTTCCCAGCATGTTCCAGAGTTCCTTGTAAACACTTGCAGTGAAGGCTGGTCCTTGGTCTGACTCTATCACTTCAGGGATTCCAAATCTGCAGGCAACTTCAATGATCAGCTTTTTGGCTGTGGTTTTGGCAGTCATGTTGGTGACTGGGTAGGCTTCTGGCCAGGCAGAGAACATGTCTATAGCTACAAGGACATACTCATATTTTCCTGCCTTTGGCATCTGGATATGATCCACCTGTATTCTTTGCCAAGGGTAGTCTGGCTTGGCCAAATATTGGAGAGGGACTCGCTCAGTGGCTGTGGGATTACATGTGGCACAGACAGAACAGGATCTTGAGTATGCTGCTACTGCAGAGGAGATCCCAGGCGCGAAGTACAACTTATTAATACAGGCCAGAGCCTGATTCTTTCCTCTGTGGGTAGGTCCATGGGCCCATGCGGCCACAGCTGAATACATACGTCTGGGCAGACAAGGTTTTCCGCTCACTTTATAGAAAGGAGGGTATGGGCCGATGCAGTGGCCCCCGCTGCCTTCCATTGTTTGATTTCTTCAGCAGAGGTCATCTTCTGTTCCTCCCACAACTTCTCTTCAGGTGGTCTAATCAATTTGGGGTCCACATGTGAGTCCAAATGTTCCATCTCATCATCTTCGATCATCTGTTTTCTTCTCCTTCGTCCTTGGGGTCCAAGATGGGCTTGCATGGCCTGTTCCTTGGCTTTTGCTCTAGTGAGGCCATTGCTATGGTCCGAGGAGCTTCTTCTGTTTCTTCCATCTCTTCCTGCCACTTTGGTGACACATTCTTCATGGCTGCAGCTTTGGCAGCCTGATCTGCCAAGTGATTTCCTCTGGCTTCCTTTGAGTCCAGTTTCCCATGTGCCTTGACCTTGATGACAGCAATTTGGACAGGTTCCTCCAGAGCTTTCATAAGGGCCTTGATCCATGAAGCATGTTTCACTGGTGTTCCAGCTGCTGTAATGAAGCCTCTTGACTTCCACAAAAATCCAAAGTCTTGACAGATTCCATATCCATATCTTGAGTCTGTGTAGACATTGGCTGTGTTCCTGCTGCAAAATGGCAGGCTTCTATCAGAGCCACGAGTTCAGCCTCTTGGGCAGACATGTGGGGTGGCAATGCCTCGGCCATGAGAACCTCAGTTTCTGTGGTAACGGCATATCCTGTGTGGAACTTGCCTTGAGCATCTGCAAAGCGTGAACCATCGGTCCATAGATGTAGTGCTGGATTTGGAAGTGGATGTGACACCATATTTTCTGGTGCGGAAGTTTCCAATCGCAAAACTTCTAAACAGTCATGTGGCCCTGTGCAGGGATACTCTTCTTCCCCCTTAGAAGGTGGAAGCAAAGTGGCAGGATTTATAGTGGTACATTTCTGGAACGTGATATTGGAAGGCAACAACAATGAACATTGAAGACGAAGGTGCCTTTGGTGCGTAAGGTGTCTGGGTGAGGTTTGTTGAAGGACAGCAGAGAGGTCATGGCCAGCTTGTATGACCAAATCATGTCCAAGAACGATGTCAGCAGACTTATCCAGTAAGTATGGGCAGCATGCACTGCTTTGAGACATGTAGGTGCAGTACGAGCCACAGGGTCCAGGCGAGCTGAGTAGTAGCCTAGGGGCCTGTACTTTTCAGCATGACGTTGAGCCAGGACTCCAGATGCGTGTCCCCCGGATTCAGACACGAAAAGGTAAAAGGATTGAGTGTAATCCGGGATGCCTAAGGCAGGAGCAGAGATGACACTATCCTTGAGATGCTCAAAACACCGTTTCTGTTCTTCATAGACAGATGGTTCCGGGGCATTTCGCCAGTCTGGGCCTCCATTCTTGAGACAGTCATACAGGGGTTGCATGAGTCTGGAGGCATCAGGAATCCACTGTCTGCAGTAGGTGATGAGTCCAAGAAAGGTCTGCATGGCAGAGTAAGTGTCAGGGTAGAAGATCTCCCTAACTGCCTGCTTCCTTTCTTCAGTTAAATGACGGGCTCCTTGTGAATGCAGTGACCAAGGAAGACCACCTTAAGCTGACACCATTGTACTTTGTTTTTGGATACCTTGCAGTTGGCTGTACCAAGGAACATCAATAGAGACGTAGAGGCATCCTCTATATTCTCTTCAGTTCCACAGAGCAGAAGATCATCAACGTACTGTAACAAAGTGACTTCTGGGTTTTCTTGGATCCAGGGTTCTAGGACCAATTTCATAGCCTGAGTGAACTGGTTTGGTGAGTTCTGGGCTCCCTGTGGGGTCCTGGCCCACGTGAGCTGTGATCCTTGAAAGGTGAATGCAAAGAGGAATCTTGAGTCTTCGTGCAGAGGCACACTGAAGAAGGCATTTGCCAGGTCTATCACAGTGAACAAAGTAGCCGTAGTTGGTACCTGAGACAATAGAGTGTTTGGGTTAGGTACCACAGGGGTCTCCAGGATGGTGGCAGCATTGACTGCTCTGAGGTCCTGCACCAGGCGATACTTTGGAGGTTCTCCAGGTGCAGTCTTCTTCTTGACTGGGAACAGAGGTGTGTTGCAGGGTGATACACACCTGATTAAAACTCCTGACTTTAGGAGGGAGGCAATCTGAACTCCCAGGCCCTGTTCCTGTGCCGCTTTGAGGGGATACTGTGGCAAACGGGGTACTGGTGACCAGGCTTAAGATATACCTTGACAGGGGGCACTTTTAGTAGGCCCACATCTTCAGGACCACTTGACCATAGAGAGTCTGGAAACAGGGATGGATCCAGAAAGGCCTCATGCTGTATTGTCATCATCATCAGAGGAAAAGCTTTCAAGACACAACGATCTTCTGTCCCCTGCTGTGAATTGGGATCTTGCAAGAGGAGTTCCATACCCTGGTCTCCAAAGGTGATTGTTGCTTTCATCCTTTCCAGTAAGTCAGCTCCAAGTAGATTAACAGGACAGGTTTCGGAGACCAGAAACCTCGTAAGTACTCCAGTAAAGGGTCCTGCAGACACTGGAACAGTGAGCGGGGAAGCAGTCCGCTGGCCTTCTACTCCTACACATGTAGAGTTTCAGAAGATAAGGATACTGATGAAGGAAGCTGTGTAGAGGAGATGACGGAAGTGGCCGCCCCAGTGTCCACTAGGAACTTCAGAGGTTGGTGGTCCACCTGTAAGGTGACTGTTCCACAGGCTGCAGAAGGATGTGTAGCCGGGAAGGTGGACACTGGTTGGCCTCCCCGTCATTGGCGTGGGGGTGGCCTTTCAGAGTAGTCATGTTGCCTGTTGTAGTTATGGTCTCCAGAGTTGTTTCTTCGGCTGGAATTTGGACAATCCCTTCGAACATGGTTAGGGCTGCCACACTCCCAGCACAACATACGACCTTCAGGGTCCCTGGTTGGTCTCCTGTCTCGGAGAGGAGGCCTTCTATCCTGCCGGTAATCCTGTCTTCTTTGCTGGGGTGGGGAGTCATCCCCAGTGCCCCTGACCATTACCCACTTAATTCCTGGTTGATTCCTTGGTGACAGTGGTGGGCAACTTTCCTGTGCCTGGTAGACCATGGTGGGAGTGGTGGCAGTCTTTTTCTTGGGTTTGGCCTCCTTTTCTTGTTTCTGTTGGGCTTTTTGGAAGGCCTTAACAATGGTGATAGCATCCAAAAAAGATGAACTAAACACTTCAGGGCGTGTTAACAGAACCTGGTCCTTCAATTTGTCCTGAAGGCCATTGACAAAGGAGTAGACCAACAAAGTGGCTTGCGTTTTGATGTGGGGGCTATACCCCAGGTCCTCAAAGTGCATATTTAACCGGGCAGCATATTTTTCCACACTTTCATCTGTTTCCTGCTGCACATCTTGAATGGATCCGGCTTGATCAGACAGACGGTCCTGCGCCCAAGCCTTTAATTGTTTAATATACTCGAGGCCAGATTCATAAGTGTTATGTGCGCCTGCCTTGGCTGGGTCCAATGCTTTTTCAATGGTGGGCAGAAAGTATTCTGTTGTTTTCACAGAGGTTATACTTGATAGATCCGTCCAGGTTGCCCCATAGGCCTTACGGTTTGCTCCATACGCCGTGCATACTGCATAGGATATTTGTCTGGATCTGGGAGCTTAGAAACCAGAGCATCTATTTGTGTAGGGCTGAAAGGCTGATACTTGACTCCTCCCATTGGTCCAGGGACAGTCCGTGAATCTGGAAGACGAGAGGCTTCCTCAGGCCCATATCCGGTGGCAACATGTTCAGGTGGCAAAGGAGCACTGTCCAATGCGGTTGGCATACCATGTGTGGTGGCAACAATGGAGCACAATGGACGGTATGGCCTTTCCACACAGATGTGAATGCAAACATGCGGAGATCAATTCATGTTGGGTCGTGGTCTGGCCCATTTCCACAGCAGGGTATAGACAAGATGGACAGATCATTCATGTTGGGTAGCCTCCTTAAGAAACAATGTTGATCAAGGGCCAATGGGGTATCCAAAGATACCAGAGATATGAGTGGTATTGACAGAGTGCGTCTATTCATGTTTGGGGGGCCCAGTTTTCCTACATGGATAATATGGAACGATAGCAGACCTGAGGATTAACCGGGACTCTTCGGAGTTTTCGGGTTCATAGACAGGACCCACCGCATGTATGATTAGATCTGCAGGTAGATCACCAGCGCTGGTCATCATGGTCTGCCCAGGCGGGAGTAGGCCATGAGTATGTACATGGTCATCACACAACCTGTCAACAAGGGGGCCTGCAGCCTGTATAATCTTACGGGCTAGACCATCTTCATTGGTAAGATGGGAATTTGCAGGATTGACTATGGCACCAACTTGGTGAGTTAGGATATTCCCATAGCCTATGGACAGGGTAACAGGCCGTCTGTTTGGTCCATGGTAGATATGCGAGTGACAGGGGTGCCAGTCCTCGGGCCCACCGGGGAAGCCCAGTAGAAGGAGGGACCGAGGGTACAGGCCTGCCTAGCTGTCTAGGATGTGGGGTGGATTCGTCCCATCTGACACTCGGAGAGGGGGATGTCTGGGGAGCTGGTGAAAGGATTGGAGGACCCGGGGGTCTCTCACTTGTGGGCCTCTGAGGGGGTCGGGGCCTACCTCGGAGAGTGGATGTGGGTGGTGGAGAGAGACGAGGAGGAGGTGTTAGGAGAGGAACCGCAGCCCAACCTTCCCCGGTTCTGACCCCTCCGTATCTCCCATGCGTTCACGGAGCTCCCTCATGCGCTGTTGGAAAGGAGCAGACCGAATCAGGCTTTCTATATCCGGGGCAGAGGGGCACCCACTGGGAACAGAGTAGTGCAGCAGCTTCGGATTAGGAACAGAGGCAGGGGCTGAAGAACCGAGCCCTGGACAGGGGCTCAGCGACGGGACTAAAACCTTTTCCGGCTGTCCGGGTGGTTGGTAGTAGGTGCCGGAAGGCGTCAGAAGGGGATATAGGCCTGACTGGGTGGTTCCGGGTGTCCCAAGATGGCCGCTGGGGAAGTGGGAGGGGTGCTGTCTGGGGGCGTCCCACTGTTGGGTATAGAAGGGGCATTGGGCTGGGCATTCACCGGGGGCGGCCCGCCCCACAGATGCGGCAGGTCTCCACCCAGGGCGGATTCTGTTCGCCACACACACATCAAGTCCGTCCCCCTGGTGATTTTACGTCGGCACCATTATAGGGCGGTGGCTGGGGGCTTGGAACCGTGACAGGCATGAGGGGTGCAGCGGCCATTTTAGTTACATCAACAAAATCACATTCTGAACGTTTAATATATCCGAACAAAGGCTCGGCACCTTCTGAACCTCCTGCACCATCTACCTCTTTCCAGCCCTCGATTCTCCAAATCATTTGCTACTCTAAGATGTGCCTGAGCTTGATGCAGGAGTCCCTCATCACCCAACTTTCTCTTTCTTTCTGTCCTACATAATCTTTCCACTTTTCTGAAGTGCTGAGATCTCCCTGTACTGGGCAAGACCCATCATCTTATACAAATCTCTCACATTTTTGACAGCCTTCTTGCCTTCCCGTGACTCGACTAACTCACCAACTCCCAAAGCCCCACCCTCTAACTTATGAGGTCTCTCGAATTTAAACATGCGCATCATGATTTAACAGAGTGCAATGGTCTGTCGCGACTCAGACCACTGATGCCGCCGGCAGGTCACCACCCGTCAGCGTAGAGCCCTCCTCAACACGCTGATAAAACAGAGAGAACCTCCTCTATCTATCTCTTCCCTAACCGTGGATGGTGACTTTACAGCCCAGCTCACCGTAACACTCGAATATTCACAGCGGGGTGTCTCCTAGTGAGATTCCCCTGTTTTTAGACAAAGAGCCCTCCTCAATTTGTCACTACCTAGACCATCATGTGCGTCTTTTACCCCACTCGACACTACAAAAATCTAAAATTTATCCCAACTATATTCTAACAGTCACGGGAGACAGCTATCTACATGAGGGTACAGTGACCGGAGGAGGAGGAAGTGGTATTCACACGAGCACACGCAGACACGCACGTCACTCGGTCTCACTTGCTGGTTCGGAGCGTGGCGCGGGATCGCCCTCGGTCTCACCACTCGACCGGTCACCCACCCAGACCCAAATAGACAACACAGCAAGGCCAACAGTGATTGACACACAGGCAAGTGGGACGCATATAAAGTATATGATCTCAACTTACCGTGTTCAACGGAGGCTGCAGTCCTCACACTCAGTCACCGCGGGCACCACCGCGAGGTCCTCAGGACGGGTCCGGACGGGTGGCAAGCCACTGGCCACGCCCCACGTTGGGCACCAATTGTCGGGGTCGTTACGACAAACCACTCGTCCTCCAGTCACTCCAAATTCAGACTGAGCATGGGTCGACCAATCAAAGAATGAGTCAGACATATAGCTGGTTTTAACTCAGAACAAGCTCGAAAGGCTACTGACATGTAGCAACCACAGCAAGTTCTACCTTTATTTCTGCAAGCATGAGATTATATACACAGGATGTCAGGGTGGAGTAAAGGGCTGATGGGGGCAGGGTAAACTATGTATGTCTAGCATCTGGCCATCTCTGATTGGTTCACATTCCATAGGTCTTGTATCCAGGCAGACTGTGGTGACGTCATGTTCAGCTGATGTAACATTTCCTGGAACTGGAGATGCATTTCTCAGAAATAGGTGTTGGCCAATGCTAGCACCATCTTAGCTTAAGTTTCGTTTCTGATACAATACTCGACAAGGAAAACTTATTGTTTCAAAATAGTAGCAAAACACATATAAGCATATAAAAGTAGAAAAATATATTTTACCTTGACACCATAAGCAACCTATCGGTATGTAGCTTATATCCTGATCCCCCCGTTTTGATAGCAAAATACCTTTGTAAAGTTCGGATTTTTTTCTGTAAATCAGGGCGGACCGGTCCGGAGGGCGGCGTTTTCTCTCTTCTCCCCCGCTCCTCGGCATCTCTTGCGTATCGCCGTCTGTGAATCGCACAGACGGCGTAGTGTTACCGCAATTGCGCTTTTCAAATTCCCCCCGCACATGCGCAGTGTGCGTTGCCCAACAGTGGGCAAAGCATAAAATCATTACAGCGCATGCACAACTCTTTCCTTGCTCCGGAAATGACTGCTTGCCTGGACGACTTCCGGGGCAAGGAAAGTGAAGGCCAATAGTTGCGCATGCGCTGTATTGATTTTATGCTTTGCCCACTGTTGGGCAAAGCACACTGCGCATGCGCGGGGGGAATTTGAAAAGCGCAATCGCGGGAACACTACGCCGTCTGTGCGATTCACAGACCGCGATACGCAAGAGATGCCGCGAGGGGGGTGGTGGGGAGAAGAGAGAAAACGCCGCCCTCCGGACCACCCTGATTTACAGAAAAGAATCCAAACTTTACTAAGGTATTTTGCTATCAAAACGGGGGTATCAGGATATAAAGCAAAAAGGGGAGAAGCCAGCGCTGCCTATGGTTAGCATGCAATACATAAAGTGCATATGCACATATTGGTTTCTAACTGTTTTTAAAAATGAGACATTTGGCAAATAATTGATCAAATCTTTGAGCCACCCCGCCACGACAAGGCATTCTCATATGGGGCAGTCCTACTCTACGTTTTTTATATTCGCTGTGCCATTATGGCCTCCTAAATGTATTAAAAGCAAGCTTGCAAAAAAAAAAAACTGCAAAAGTACCTGAAGCATTGCTGAATCACTCCAATCAAACAGAGCCTGAGGCAGGGCAGGGCTGCTGTATGTGTACAGCAGCCTAGGTCAATCATAAAAAGAAAAAAAACAGATAGAATGGCGTGCATAACCCAGCGCGCACGGCAACAAGTGGTGGTCAGCCACGTACCAATATCAAGCAAAAAAGGGGGGAGAAGCCAGCGCTGCCTATGGTTAGCATGCAATACATAAAGTGCATATGCACATATTGGTTTCTAACTGTTTTTAAAAAAAGCTACATATATATATATATATATAAGCCACATACCGATAGGTTGCTTATGGGACACACTATTCAGTCATATCTTTAGCTGATATGGCTAAAATGGAGTGACAGATTCCCTTTAATGTTCTATCAGAATACACACCATAGATTCAAAGATTAAATATTAAAAAGTGGTGTCTTTATTGCATAAATCAATAGTATACATGAGAATAAGGCATTGTCTGATATACCTTACTAGAGAAATCTTTTTCTTTTTCCTCTTGGATTGATTTCCAAAATTCTCAATTCCTGGGTAAAATCTGTATTCAGTGAAGACAGATTTACACTGCTAGATAGGAAAAGAGAGCCGCTACCGATGTGATTCTATGTAGAAGAGATGAGCGAGGGGCAGCGCACCTCCCCCTCCTATCTAGACAGAATCTTCTAAAACTTACTGTTACAGAACCCCCAGCACCCCAAATATGATATGCATGTATGATAGGTGCAATGTGAGATGCATCTCCCTAATGCATCAGCCGACCGACTGCGACCCCTGGGCAGAGGTAAACGAGATATCCCACTTCTGACCTCCCCCCACCTTTGTAAATCCCACGGTAAATGATCGGGGGCAGACGGCCACCTGCAGCTATTGTAATGTATGTCTGGCGTCTTAATTGGAGCCTGTTATCTACTGGCCCGCGTCATATTGATTGTCCTGTCCTCTGTATGTATATATATTCTGAGACCTGTGAGTAAAAGGTTGTCACACTGGAAATATGTGGAGAAGCAGTGATCTTTTATATGTTCCCATATAACAAAGCCTTTCGAACCAGCGTCCTTCATTCAGAAGTCAGGAAAAGCAGAGTGGACCTCCTGAAACACGGGGTGGTAATGTAAGAGGTATTACAGCACAGTAGACCCCGTTACACTGGTGGCAGCAGTGGGATATGATACCCCGTCTATAGGAGTAAAGGACTGAATGGAAAACAACTACCAGAAGTTAAAGAGGAATACATTAAAAGACCTGGTGGAAACTCAAGGGTTAATCGCCAGAAACAAAACAAAAGCGGATTTGATAGCAGCCATCATGGAACACGACAGTGCAGCGCCCCCCAATGTGAACATGGAAGAGACTGAATTCCAGAGGGAGGTAAAGAGCAGACTGGCGTTCTATGGCCCAAACCCTGCAGTAGAGATCGTACGAGAGGTGATGGCTGATGTGCATACTGATCTGAAGGAAAAGATGGCAGAGTGGACCAGGATAGAGCTAGCCAAGATGGAGATGGCAGAGAGGAGAGTCAGCGAGCAGGGAGAGCTGTGGCCTCTGCCGAAGTATCGTCAGCAGTAAGCCACAAAAAAATCCAGTATAATGCCTTCCGACAGTTGGGGAAGCAGAGGAAGACATTGATGGCTTTCTGCAGGACTTTGAGCGGCAGTGTGCCCTTCATCAAGTGAAGCCGGAGGATTGGGTTCAGGTTCTGGCCAGCAAGCTGACAAGGCCGGGCAGCGGACGCCTATCGCACGGTACCTGATGAGAACTGTATGGATTATGAGCGGGTCAAAGAAGTGATCTTGGCCCGGTATGTGCTGACCCCAGAGGCATACCACCAAAAGTTCTGCGGACTTATAAAACAGGTAACAGATACCCACGCTGAATGGGCCTGTAAACTACGGCGGTACTGCTACAGTGGGTACAAGGGAGCCAAGCAACCACTAAGGAGGACGTCCTTCAGCTCTTCTTGTTACAGCGATTCTTTACTGGACTAACCCCCGAGACTCAAGAATGGCTTCGGGACAGACAGCCAACGACTCTTGAGGAGGCCGCTCGTCTGGCCGATAAACATCATGATGCCAGGAGGTCTCAGTTGTCAGGATCAAAGACTGTCACTAGGGGACCTCCCATGGATCTGGAGGCCCCTAAACCACAGAAGATTGTCGGGGGACCAGCTAAAACCCCGGCCTACCAGAGTCCCCCTGGGGCGCGATGCCACACCTGCCATCAGCTGGGCCACCTGCAAAAACAATGTCCCAACCGGACTTAGCGTACCCAGTGGCCAAAGGCGGCAACGGCTACCGTCAACCGGGCCGCTGTACACTGCTACCAAGGCGAAGCTGACCCGGCATTGGGAACTATGACTAATCCGGGGATGGAAGAGATGGAGGAAGTGCTGCATGAAGTAGACCCCGTGCAAGCAGCCCGGGCAGATAACAACAGCATCGACAGGTGGTGTGGGTTAATGGGAAACGTATGCAGGGACTAAGATTCCAGAGCAACTTTGACCCTTGTGAAGCCTCATTTTGTCCGGGACCAAGAGAAGACGGACCGGACAGTGGCAGTCCGTGTAGCAGGGGGAGCCATACATCGACTGCCCACTGCCAGGATTCACCTGAACTAGGGAGTCGGGGATGGCCTTGTTGAGGTCGGCCTGATGGAGGATTTGCCTGCAGACGTCTTGCTGGGAAATGACTTGAGGCCAATGTTGTCTGTATTCTCGGTCGCCCCTCTGGCTGAGACCTATCCTGTGACCACCCGGAGACAAGCTCGAGCTCTGGAGGCGGAATCACACTCAGAGGAGGCCCAGGTAAGACACCCCAGCCCTACACGTATTCCCATAGCCAGACACATTTCTTGGGCCACCCCAGCGGAGTTTAAAAGGGAGGTACTTGAGGAACCCTCATTACAGGGGTATTGTGGGAAGGCACAGGAGGGGAGAGGAAGGGGAACAGTTTGTATGGCATCAGGGACTCCTCTACCGGGTTACAGAGCAGCGCCACACGGACGAGCCCCACTATAAAACGACAGCTGGTAGTTCCCAAGAAGTATAGGCAGGAGCTACTGCGAATCTCTCATGACATACCTTTGGCCGGGCACCTCGGCATCAATCGCACTAGGCATCGTCTGACACAAAACTTCTTTTGGCTGGGGGTAACCTATGATGTTTGTCAGTACTGCCAGACCTGTGACAGTTGCCAGCGCATTGGCAAGAGGGGAGATCGCTGCAAGTCCAAATTACACCCCCTCACCATTGTGGAGGAGCCATTTAGCCGAGTAGCAGTCGATCTGATAGGGCCGTTAGCCAAACCCAGTCCGTCAGGGAAAAAGTATATATTGACAGTGGTAGATTATGCCACACGGTATCTAGAGGCAGTTGCATTAACTAACATACTGGCAGAGACGGTGGCGGCTGCCCTGCTCCAGGTTTTCTCACGGGTTGGATTTCCCCGGGAGGTTATCTCGGACCAGGGTACCCAGTTTACAGCAGAGGCGACCAACCAACTGTGGAAGCTCTGCGGCGTAAAGTCCATTAGAAGCGCCCCTTACCACCCGCAAACCAATGGGTTGTGTGAACGTTTTAACGGAGCATTAAAACAACTCATTGGGACTTTTACCAGGACCTACAGGGACTGGAAGAAATTCTTGCCACACCTCCTGTTTGCCTATCGGGAGGTGCCCCAAGGATCCACGGGGTTCTCCCCGTTTTAACTGTTATACGGGAGGCGGGTAAAGGGACCCCTAGACTTAGTGCGAAAACACTGGGAAGGGGAGGGAACCATAAAAGGGATACCTATTGTGCCCTATGTGCTGGAATTCCGGGACCGCCTACAGGAGCTGACTCAGGCTGTACGTGGGAACATGCAGGCGGCTCAACGGCGCCAGCGCGTATGGTACGATCGGACGGCCAGAGAACGCACCTTTGAGATAGGACAGAAGGTCCTGGTGTTAGAACCAACTAGGCAGAACAAGTTCAAAGCTGCATGGCAGGGGCCCTACCAGGTAGTGTGGAAAATAGCCGACACCACCTACAATGTCGCCGATTGTGACGACCCCAAGGTTATCCGCATGTTCCACGTGAATATGCTGAAGCCCTACCAGGAGCGCCCTGAAGAGGTAGTGGCCATCTGTGCACCCGAAGCATAGGATTTAGCTGGACTCCCCTTGCCTGATGTCTTAGGGGAGAGGACTCAGTCTAAAACATGGGACCAGGTACACTTGGGAGAAAACCTAGGGCCCCGGGAGAGACATCTGGCGGAGGCGTTGTTGAGGCAGTGACAGAGGATGTTTTCAGAGAGACCGGGATACACCCGCCTGGCACAACACAAGGTTGAGACCCAGGATCAGAACCCCCTGAGACTATCCCACTTCCGCGTCCTGAGTCTGTACGAGAAGGGATGCGACGAGATACAAGAGATGTTGCGTTTAGGGGTCATTGAAGAGTCAGATAGTCCCTGGGCATCCCCCGTAGTGTGAGTGCCCAAGAAGGATGGGACTACCCGGTTTTGTGTAGACTATCGCAAGCTAAATGAGAAAACCGTGACGGATGCGTATCCCATGCCGCGTGTTTATGAGTTGTTAGACCGGCTGGCGGGGGCAAAGTATTTGACCACCATCGATCTATGCAAAGGCTATTGGCAGATCCCCCTAAGTCCTGACGCTATTCCCAAGTCTGCATTTGGCACCCCGTTCGGCTTATTCCAGTTTCGAGTTGTGCCATTCGGGATGAAGAATGCCCCTGCGACCTTCCATAGGCTGGCTGACCGGCTTCTGGATGGTCTCCAGGACTATGCTTGTGCCTACCTGGATGACATCGCCATCTACAGCGCGACATGGGATGAGCATCTAAATCACCTAGAGACAGTATTGGAAAGGATCCACAATGCCGGAATCACCCTGAACCCCAACAAGTGTCATGTGGGCAAAGCAGAGGTTCAGTATTTAGGACATTGGGTGGGAAGTGGGAAACAGCGACCAGAACCAGCCAAGATTGAAGCCGTAGCTTCATACAGCAGGGTATTATAGGAAATTTGTCCCCAATTACAGCAGCGTAGCCAAGCCCCTCACTGATCTGACCCGTAAGAACCTCCCCCGCCAGGTAACCTGGACCCCCGAGTGTGACGAAGCCTTCCGCCAGCTAAAGGACGCCCTCACAAATACCCCGGTATTGGCCACACCCTATCCAACTTAACGTTTCTTTGTTCACACAGACGCTTCTATGTTTGGATTGGGGGCAGTGCTGAGCCAAGTCGGGCCGGACGGCCAAGACCACCTGGTAACTTACCCAAGTCGGAAACTATTGCCCCTGAAGTAAGCTATGCGGCCATCGAGGAGGAGTGCATGGCAGTAGTATGGGCACTTAAGAAGTTACAATCATATTTGTATGGATGACAGTTTTCCCTCCTAACGGACCATAATCCCCTAGTGTGGCTTAATCGGGTCTCTGGAGACAACGCCAGATTACTGCAGTGGAGTTTAGCCCTACAACCTCTAGACTTCACCATCCACTACAGACCCGGCAAACAAAATGGTAACGCCCATGGACTAAAGCCCCGTCTCACATAGCGATATCGCTAGCGAGATCGCTGCTGAGTCACTAGTTTTGTGACGCAGTAGCGAGCTCACCAGCGATATCGCTGTGTGTGACATTCAGTAACGATCAGCCCCCCTGCCGGGTATCACTGATCGTCGCTGAAAGGCCAGGACATTTTTTTGATCGCTGGTCTCCCGCTGACAGGCACGCATCGCTGCGTGTGACAGGCGGGAGACCAGCGATCCGCTGGTAACCAAGGTACACAGCGGGTTTCCAGACGCTGGGCTGTGCCTAGAAACCCGCTGTGTACCTTGGATACCAGCTCCCTGAGGCAGGGAGCTGGTATCCAAGGTACACTGCGGGTAACTAAGCGATGTTACCCGCAGTGTCGCTTGTACTGATCGCTGCCTGAGCTGCCTGTTTGGCAGCTCAGCAGCGATAATGTAGCGATACACCAGCGATCCTGATCGTTGTTGGGATCGCTGGTGTATCGCTATGTGAGACACAGCCTTAAGTCGACAAACGGAACTTGTACCAACCCCATAAACTTCGGTTATCCCCACGCCGATCCGTTAAGGATCAGACTGTGTATGCCGATCGCGTCGCTGAAAAGGGGAGCCGTGTAACAGAACCCCCCAGCACCCCCGAATATGATATGCATGTATGGTAGGTGCAATGTGATATGCATGTCCCTAATGCATCAGCCGACCGGCTGCGACCCCTGGGCAGAGGTAAACGAGATATCCCACTTCTGACCTCCCCCCACCTTTGTAAATCCCACGGTAAATGATCGGGGGCCGCCGGCCTCCTGCAGCTATTGTAATGTACGTCTGGCGTCTTAATTGGAGCCTGTTATCTACTGGCCCACCACCTATTGATTGTCCTGTCCTCTGTATGTATATATATTCTGAGACCTGTGAGTAAAAGGTTGTCACACTGGAAATACGTGGAGAAGCAGTGATCTTTTATATGTTCCTATGTAACAGCCTTTCGAGCCAGCGTCCTTCATTCAGAAGTCAGGAAAAGCAGAGTGGACCTACTAAAACACGTGGGTGGTAATGTAAGAGGTATTACAGCACAGTAGACCCCGTTACACTTACTGTCACCTCCTTTATCAGTAATAGGGAAATTTGTCTTCACTGAATACAGATTGTCCAGTGTTTACCCTGAAATTGAGAGTGAAATATCAGTCCAGAAGAAGAGAAAAAAGTTGTACAAAGTTTATTTCTGTATCGCTTCATTGGGGGACACAGGTAACCATGGGTGTATGCTGCTGTCGCTAGGAGGCTGACACTAGGCAAAAAGGAAAAAATAGCTCCTCCCCAGCAGTATACACCTACCGACAGGCACCAAGTACCTCAGTTTAAGCTTAGTGTCTGTAGGAGACGGACCTGAATCTGATTCCAGATCCGCATTTTCCTTTGCAGGTTCCTTGTGTGTGTTTAATAATCTTTTTCCCTTTGTTTTTCAGGTTCATCTTTTTAGGGTATCAGGGTGTAATGTCTCACCCTGTTTTCCCGTTCGTATGCGACCGAGAGAGCAGGGTTGTGTCACCCACATCGCCCACTCTCGGACCCGCAGGCAGGACCTTATCCCCTGTCACCCTTATGGGTGTTTCAGGGTGACTTCCTGTGGCCAGTGCTTGCCTTTTCCCCTCCTCGCCCCTCTCCTCAGAGAGGGCTGAGAGGAAGACGGTGGTCACCAGCGGTGGCCTCCCCCCTTCTTGTAAGAGGTTGATGCCGTCTTCTGCACCGTCTGGAGACTGCGGGAAGGAGGATCCCTGATGCCAGCGACCCTCTCCTACCCGAGGGCTCCTGGTGTTATCCTCATCTGTGAAGAAGGAATTGTGGACCCACCTGCAGGTAATGTATGCTTCCTCCCCCACAGCGGCACAGGCAGGCTCGGTCACTTCTCTGTCCCCTTGCAGGGAGAGGGCGCCTCCAGCAGCAGCCTTTTTCTCCCCTGGCAGCGCTGTGCAGGCAGACAGGACGACACCCCCCAATAGGGTCTTAATTCAGCCCCAGCCATTTTCTTTTTTCCTGGCGGCGCCTCCTCCCTTCCATTCCCGACCCCAGCGCTTGAATTTCGCTCTCTTCCAGACCTATAGGGAGGCCGGTTCAGAGATTCCCGCTCTGTCTAGGTCACGCCCCCCACTTTGCACTCGTCTCTTCGGCGCTCTTTTTCTCCTCCACCCTCTCCCTGAAGTCCAGCCAATTAAAAGAGCGCTTTAGTTTTTGCCGACGTGGCAGCCAATCATAGAGGCGCTTTCTACCCGCCAGATCTGCAAGGTTGGCCGCGCCCCCTCAGGCATGTCAGCCAACCGAATTCTTCCCTCTCCGGCCAGCTGCTTAACCACGCCCTTCTCTGCAGCGTGCTGTTGTGTCTGAGCTGTCGGGCCCATCTTAGCCTGTGTCTTAGTGTCTTTGCCTGGCTCCAGAGCTGCTTCTGCCTACGATCTTCAACAAGGGGGACACAGCTAACCTTCGGTCTTCTGTATTTCGCTGGCATCGGTTAGGCTCTGTCCTTTCCCTCTCCGTGCCCCGTCTCCCTATATCGCACTCCTCAGCAGTATCACAAGGCTCGACTTATGCCCAACTCTGCAGTGGCTTCTCGTCCTCCCTCAAGGCACACCGTAATTCATTACGCCTGTGCCCGCTGTAAAATAAAGTTGTCTTTAGGTCAGCCCTCTCCTTTCTGCCCGTCCTGCAGCCCTTCCACCATGTCTGCCCCACAGCAGCACTCTAATGCCCGGGATGAGATTACACCCCTCCCCTCCGGAGTGGGCTGTTGCTATGTCTCAGTCGGTCTCTGACCTGACTAAAGTATCCCAGTCCCTGGTCCAGGTACTAGAACGTCTTCCACAACTATCGGCAGCCACCAGTGTTTGATCGCCTCTCGGGGTGATTCGAATGCACCTGACCACGACCTTCAAAGGCATAGATTGGGTAAAAGGACTAGTAAGCGGGCTCTGTCTAGCTCCTCATCCAGTTCACCGGGCCCCTCTGCAGCATCCAGGATGCTCCCCTCCCCCCATTCACCCTCCTCGGAGGCGGACTTTGGGTCGGATGCGGATTCTCAGTCCTTATCTCGGCTATTACTCAAACTCTTAAACTAAAGGAGGATGAGGTACCCCGTCAGGACCACTCTGTTTCATTCAAACGGGTAAAACGTCCCTCTCGGACCTTTCCCAATCACAAGGAGTTTGAGGCTACTATGGCTAAACATTGGGAACATTCCGAAAAGCGCTTTCCGGGAAGGAAGCAGAGAGACATTCTATATCCCTTTAGTCCTGATCTTCTCACCAAATGGGCAGAGTCCCCCTAAGGTGGATCCGCCAATGTCTCGTCTGTCCTCCAAAACAGTCCTGTCTCTACCGGATGGTGCGTCTTTTAAGGACGCTACAGATAGACAGATTGAGCCTTTGACCAAATCGACCTTTGAGGCGACTGGTGCCTCCCTCTGCCCAACTTCGCCTCCACCTGGGTGGCAAAATCCATCTCTGCCTGGGCCAAAATAGTTTAGCCGGGCATCTCAGCGGCAGCTCCTCCAGATGAGCTGGCAGATTTGGCAGACCATATTAATCACACCGGCAAATATCTTCTGACTTCTTCCTTGGGTGCGGCCGCCTGTTCCGCCAGAGCAAACAACAACATCATTGCCATACGCTGCATCCTTTGGTTGAAGGCGTGGAACGCAGACCCAACCTCTAAGAAGTCACTCACCAACCTGGCCTTCCAGCTACCGGGGGAAAAAGCACCTCTCTGCCTCAGTCCAGGTCTAAACGTCCTTTCAGCAGAAAAGGTCCCCTACCTTTCGTTCCTTTTGACCTTTCTCTTCAGGAACCTCCTCCCAGCAGGACCGTTCTTCCGCTACAGGAGAAAGAAGGAAACCATCTTTCAAACCAGCTCCTCACTGGAGGCCAAAGGCCTCTCCTCCAAGCCCTCTGGGTCCCGCTCTCACAGGTTCTCTTCTAAGTGACGGGTCACCCCCACCTGGGAGTCTTTTCAGGGTTGGAGGCCGGGTTCTTCTCTTCAGGGACACATCGTTGTCGGTGGTCGACGACGCCTGGGTCAGAGAGATCGTTACATCCGGCTACAAGATCGACTTTTCTTCCTTCCCAGGAAGACGTTTCTTTTTGTCTTACCCACCAAAACAGCCGTCTCAAGCCCCAGGGGTTCTTCAGCCATCTCTTCCCTTCTAAGCACAGGAGTAATAGTACCCGTTCCCTGGAACGAACGGCTTTCAGTGTTCTACTCCATTCTTTTTGTAGTCCCCCCAAAAAAAAGTGGTTCGCTCCGCCCTATCTTGGACCTCATACCATTGAATTGCAACGTTCGGATCCGCCACTTCAGGATGGAGTCCTTACGCTCGGTGATCGCCTCCATGGAACCAGGAGAATTTCTTTGCTCTGTACAGTCATGGCCAAAAGTTTTGAGAATGATACAAATATTATATTTTCACATGATCTGCTGCCCTCTGGTTTTTATGTGTGTTTGACAGATATTTTTATCACAGACAGAAATATAATAATTGCAAACATATGAGTAACAAAAGCTTATATTGACAGTTAGAATGAGTTAATGCAGCAAGTCAATATTTGCAGTGTTGACCCTTCTTCTTCAGGACCTCTGCAATTCTCCCTGGCATGCTCTCAATCAACTTCTGGACCAAATCCTGACTGATAGCAGTCCATTCTTGCACAATCAATGCTTTCATTTTGTCAGAATTTTTAGGTTTTTGTTTGTCCACTCGTCTCTTGATGATTGACCACAAGTTCTCAATGGGATTAAGATCTGGGGAGTTTACAGGCCATGGACCCAAAATCTCTATGTTTTGTTCCCTGAGCCATTTAGTTATCACCTTTGCTTTATGGCAAGGTGCTCTATCATGCTGGAAAAGGCATTGTTGATCGCCAAACTGCTCTTGGAGGGTTGGGATAAGTTGCTCTTGGAGGACATTCTGGTACCATTCTTTATTCATGGCTGTGTTTTTAGGCAAGACTGTGAGAGAGCCGATTCCCTTGGCTGAGAAGCAACCTCACACATGAATGGTTTCAGGATGCTTAACAGTTGGCATGAGACAAGACTGGTAGTAGCGCTCACCTTGTCTTCTCCGAATGAGGCGTTTTCCTGATGTCCCAAACAATTGAAAAGGGGATTCATCAGAGAAAATAACTTTACCCCAGTCCTCAGCAGTCCACTGCCTGTACCTTTTGCAGAATATCAGTCTGTCCATGATGTTTTTTCTGGAGAGAAGTGGCTTCTTTGCTGCCCTCCTTGAGACCAGGCCTTGCTCCAAGAGTCTCCGCCTCACAGTGCGTGCAGATGCACTCACACCTGCCTGCTGCCATTCCTGAGCAAGCTCTGCACTGCTGGTAGCCCGATCCCGCAGCTGAAACACTTTTAAGAGAAGGTCCTGGCGCTTGCTGGTCTTTCTTGGGCGCCCTGAAGCCTTTTTGGCAACAATGGAACCTCTCTCCTTGAAGTTCTTGATGATGCGATAGATTGTTGACTGAGGTGCAATGTTTCTAGCTGCGATACTCTTCCCTGTTAGGCCATTTTTGTGCATTGCAATGATGACTGCACGTGTTTCTTTAGAGATAACCATGGTTAACAGAAGAGAAACAATGATGCCAAGCACCAGCCTCCTTTTAAAGTGTCCAGTGGTGTCATTCTTACTTAATCATGACAGATTGATCTCCAGCCATGTCCTCATCAACACCCACACCTGTGTTAATGGAGCAATCACTGAAAAGAGGTTAGCTGGTCCTTTTAAGGCAGGGCTGCAATGATGTTGAAATGTGTTTTGGGGGATAAAGTTCATTTTCTAGCCAAATATTGACTTTGCAAGTAATTGCTGTTAAGCTGATCACTCTTTATAACATTCTGGAGTATATGCAAATTGCCATTAGAAAAAGTGAAGCAGTAGACTTTGTAAAAATTAATATTTGTGTCATTCTCAAAACTTTTGGCCATGACTGTAGATATAAAGGATGGTTATCTCCACATTCCTGTTTGTGTGCAGCATCAGAGATCTCTTTGATTTGCGATCCAGGAGGATCATTATCAATTCACGGCCCTTCCATTCAGCCTGGCGTTTGCCCCCAGGGTTTTCACGAAGGTCATGGCAGCGGTCATGGCCATCCTTCGCTCCAAGGGTATCCTCATAATCCCTTACCTAGACGATCTACTGATCAAAGGGCCGTCCCGCCGAGACTGCGGTCAGAGTCTTCAGGTCACTCTGGACACTCTCATCCGCCTCGGCTGGATAGTCAACAGAGAAAAATCCTCCCTGATCCCAACTCAGCGCCTGAAGTTCCTGGACATGGAGTTCGACACGACCCAGGCTCGTTTCTTCCTTCCAAAGGACAAGTTTTCTTCTTTCTGCCAGGGAGTCCGCTCTCTAAAGCGACCAGTTCCTCTTCCTCCGTTGTCCTGCATAAGAGTCCTGGGGAAGATGATTGCCTCCATGGAAGCTGTGCCTTTCGCCCAGTTCCACTCTCGTCCTCTTCAACTGGCCCTCTTGTCTGCCTGGGACAAGAGAACAGTCTCCCTGGACCGACCTGTGCTTCTGCCTCTCAAGGTGAGGCAATCCCTGACCTGGTGGACGCTATCCGCCTCAGTCCTGCGCGGGAGGTCCTTTTTTCCTCTCCGGTGGCAGATCATCACCGACGCCAGTCGCCTCGGTTGGGGTGTGGTTTTCCTTCAGCACACAGCGCAGGGTCGCTGGAACGCTCAGGAAGCCCTTCTCCCCGTCAATCTTTTGGAGATCAGGGCAGTCTTCCTTGCCCTTCTCCACTGGCAGTCCCCCCTTGCAGGCAAGCCGGTCCGCATTCAATTGGACAACGCCACGGCCGTGGATTACATAAATCACCACTGCGGGACTCGCAGCAAGCAGGTCATGTATGTCAGAGGTGGCAACGCCACGTCCCTGCTATATCGGCCATTCACATTACGGGGGTAGGAAATTGGGCAGCCGATTTTCTAACTAGTCAGGGCCTCGCATCAAGCGAGTGGTCTCTCAATGCTGCAGTCTTCAACCAAATATGTCAGAGATGGGGCACTCCGGATGTCGACCTCATGGCGTCTTGGATGAACCACAAGGTTCCTCTGTTCATAGCCAGGTCCCAGGTTTCGCTGGCCATCGGCTGCGATGCCCTAGTGATCCAGTGGTCCCAGTTTCAGCTGCCTTACCTTTTTTCGCCTCTCCCTTTGATTCCGAGGGTCGTGAAAAAGATATAAGGGATTCCAGTAATCCTGATAGCTCCAGACTGGCCAAGACGACCTTGTTATGCGTAGCTGGTAAACATGCTTTCGGACGTTCCCTGGAGGCTTAAAGACTGTCCAGCTCTTCTCTCGCAGGGCCCTCTCTTCCACCAGAGTTCTCAGTCTTGAGTTCAATGGCATGGCCGTTGAGGCCGCAATTCTGAAGGAGGCTGGTTTTTCTCACCAGGTCATTCAGACCAAGATTAGGGCGAGAAAACCAGCTTCCTCGCGCATTTACCACAGGTATTGGAAGACCTTCTTCTGGTTGTGCGAGGAGAACAACTTGTTTCCAATGTCTTTTTCCCTTCCTTCTATCCTTGGGTTCCTTCAAGCGGGTCTCGACTCTATCGGTCTATCGCTCAGTACCCTTAAGGGTCAGGTTTCCGCCTTGTCTGTCCTCTTCCAGAGGGATCTGGCTTCCACCTGGTGGCACTTCCTTACCATCCTCCGATAGATCCATGGGATCTTAATCTCGTTCTCGGTGCCCTCCAGCGTGCGCCCATCAAACCCATTCAGGATATTTCGTTTTCCTTTCTGTCATGGAAGGTGGCCTTCCTAATTGCCATTACGTCTATTAGGAGGGTTTCTGCGTTAGCAGCATTATCTTGTTGTTCTCCGTTCCTGATTCTACATCAAGATAAGGTAGTTCTCAGACCTGTTCTTTCTTTTCTTCCCAAGGTTGTCTCCTCTTTTCACATCAATGACGACATTGTCCTTCCTTCTCTATGTCCTTCCCCGGTTCATTCCCTGAAGAAGTCCCTCCACAAGCTTGATTTGGTCAGAGCTATTTGAGTCTACCTTTCTACGACTGCTTCCCTTCGTCAAACCGATTCCCTACTTGTCATCTCTGAAGATCGTTGAAAGGGGCTTCCAGCTTCTAAGTCCACTATCACCCATTGGATTCGTTCGGCGATATTGGAGGCTTACCGCGTTCAGGACAAACAGCCTCCTCTGGGAGTGAGGGCTCACTCCACCCGGGTCGTGGGGGCTTCCTGGGCGGTTCGTCACGAAGCCTCGGCCTTACAGATTTGCAAGGCCGTGACCTGGTCGTCCTTGCACACTCTTGCGAGGTTTTATAGGGTTCATACCCATGCTTCGTCTGATGCAGGCCTGGATAGGAAGGTGCTGCAGGCTGCGGTTGTGCACCGACTGACCTAAGTCCGTTTTTTCTTTGCATTCTTTCTGTTCCCACCCTTGGGACTGCTTTTGGACGTCCCATGGTTACCTGTGTCTCCCAACGAAGCGATAAAGAAAGAGGGATTTTTGGTACCGTAAAATCTTTCTTGGAGCCTTCATTGGGGGACACAGCACCCTCCCTAACTGTTTTTTACCACTTTTGTGCCTACGTGATTTTGTTGCTGGGTTGGTACATATGTTAAATCCTAGTTGCTTCCCCTACTGCTTTTACACAAACTGAGGTACTTGGTGCCTGTCGGTGGGTGTATACTGCTGGGGAGGAGCTATTTTTTCTTTTTAGCCCTAGTGTCAGCCTCCTAGCAACAGCAGCATACACCCATGGTTACCTGTGTCCCCCAATGAAGGCTCCAAGAAAGAGATTTTACGATGAGTACCAAAAATCACTCTTTATCGCTTCATTGGGGGACACAGGTTACCATGGGTGTGTGCTGCTGTTGCTAGGAGGCTGACACTATGCAAAATAAAAGTAGAATAGCTCCTCCCCATCAGTATACACCCACCGACAGGCACTACGCACCTCAGTTTGTGTTTAGTGTCTGTAGGAGTCGGACCTGGATCCCCCAGATCCGCAGATAACCTTGTTCTCTTTTCTTTCAGGTCTTGTTGTGTTATTAATGTTTTTACTTTATTTTTCAGATACCGCTTCAGGGAAACAGGGTGTAAAGCCTCACCCTGCTTTCCCACATTATTGCGGCTGAGCGAGCAGTGTGGTGTTGTCCGCACAGCAACTCTCAGGCCCGCAGGCAGGACTCATCCCCTACCACCCTCATGGTGCTCCTGGGCGATGACCGATGGCCAGTCCTAGCGAACTCCCCTCCTCACCCCTCTCTTAGCAGAGTGCTGAGAGGAAGACGGTGGTCACCAGCGGTGACCTCCCCTCTTTGTTCCTGAAGGGGTTGACGCCGTCTTCTGCACTGCAGGAGCAGTGCGGGAAGGAGGATCTATTGTCTCCCAGCGACCCCTTCTGCCCGGGGCCCATGCAGTATCCTCCACAACACAACAGTGAAGACGACGTCGCAGACGTCATTTAATCAACGGTACAGCGCAGCAGCAGCGTCTCCACTAACGAGAACGCGTTCCCACTCTCCTTTCCTTTTAAATTTCCCGCCGTTTTTCTGACTCGCCAGCGCCAGGCCACAGTAAGGCAGGCGCCGCATACAGCGCCCGGGGGACCGTATCAATCGGCGCTTACAGCGCCCGGCCACAGTGAGGCAGGCGCCGCGTTCAGCCCCCGGGGGACCGCATCTATCGGCACTTCCAGCACCCGGCGACAGTGAAGCAGGCGCCGCATTCAGCGCCCAGGGGGTCCGCATCTATCGGCGCTTCCAGCGCCCGGCCACAGTGTGGCAGGCGCCGCATACAGCGCCCGGCGCATGTCGGCTCCCCAGCAGCATAGTGCCTAAACAATGGCGGCTCCCCCGCAGCATCTCTCCCCGGGGCCCGTTCATCAACAATCCCCCTCTTCCTGCGCTCCAATACAGGCCGTCGCTTCCCTCCTATCCACCGAGGTAATCGTTCCCGTTCCACCAAACGATCGCATTTCAGGGTTCTACTCCAATCTATTCGTAGTCCCGAAAAAAGACGGCTCGTTCCGACTGATCTTGGACCTCAAACTTCTCAATCGCCACGTTTGAATCCGCCATTTCAGGATGAAGTCCCTACGCTCGGTGATCGCTTCCATGGAGCCGGGGGAATTCCTCTGCTCCGTAGACATAAAGGATGCTTACATCCACATCTCCATATGTGTACAGCACCAGAGGTTCCTTCGGTTCGCTATCCAGGAGGATCACTACCAATTCACGGCTCTCCCCTTCGGCCTGGCCGCTCCAGGGGGATTCTCATAATCCCGTACCTGGATGATCTGCTGATCAAGGGCTCATCCCACCAAGACTGCCTTTGGAGTCTTCAGGTCACACTGGACACTCTAACCCGCCTCGGTTGGATAGTCAACAGAGAGAAGTCCAATCTGTACCCCACTCAGAAACTAGTTTTTCTCGTCATGGAATTCGACACGATCCGGGCCCGCGTGCTTCTCACGAGAGACAAGCTCTCTGCTCTCGCGAAGGGAATCCAATCACTCAAGCGCCCAGCCCCAATTCCCCTCCGGTTCTGCGTGATGGTACTGGGGAAGATGATGGCTTCCATGGAAGCCGTTCCATTCGCCCAATTCCGCACCTGCCCTCTCCAGCTGGCCCTCCTGTCTGCCTGGGACAAGAATCCGGCCTCTCTGGACCGCCCGGTAATTCTGCCTCAAGGTGAGGCAATCCCTAGCCTGGTGGACGTCGTCTCGCTCAATCCTACAAGGGAGGTCCTTTCTCCCAATTCGCTGGCAGGTAATCACCACCGACGCCAGCTTGCTCGGGTGGGGAGCGGTTTACTGTCAGAAAACAGCGCAAGGCCGATGGAACTCCCAGGAGACTCTGCTCCCTATCAATCTTCTGGAGATCCGGGCAATCTTCCTAGCCCTACTCGGATGGCAGTCCCTTCTCGCGGACAAACCAGTCCGCATTCAGTCAGACAACGCCACGGCTGTAGCGTACATAAACCTTCACGGCGGAACTCACAGCAGGCAGGTTATGGCAGATGTGACAAAGATTCTGCGCTGGGCAGAACATCACGTTCCGGCCATCTCGGCCGTCCACATTCCAGGGGTGAACAATTGGGCAGCTGACTTCCTAAGCCACCAGGGCCTAGCATCAGGCGAGTTGTCTCTCCACCCAACAATCTTCCATCAGATTTGTCAGCGTTGGGGCACTCTGGACGTCGACCTCATGGCGTCTCGGATGAACCACAAGGTACCCCGCTTCGTAGCCAGGTCCAGGGACCCTTTGGCCATCTGTTGCGATGCACTGGTGATTCCGTGGTCCCAGTTCGTACTCCCTTATCTGTTCCCACCCCTTGCCCTGATCCCAAGGATGGTAAAAAAGATAAAGTCAGAGGGCATTCCAGTCATTCTAATAGCCCCAGACTGGCCAAAACGATCTTGGTATGCGGAGCTGTTGAACATGCTCTCGGACGTCCCCTGGAGGCTTCCAGACCGTCCAGATCTACTCTCGCAAAGCCCCCTCTACCACCAGAGTTCTCAGTCTCTGAATTTAACGGCATGGCCGTTGAGGCCGCGGTTCTGAGAGAATCAGGGTTTTCAAACCAGGTCATTCAAACCATGATCAGAGCTAGAAAACCAGCTTCCTCCTGCATTTACCATAGGTACTGGAAAGCTTTTTTCCGCTGGTGCGAGGACAATACCTTTCCAATGTCCTTCTCCCTCCCATCCATCCTTGGTTTCCTTCAATCCGGCCTAGACTCTAGCCTGTCCCCTCAGCACACTAACGGGTCAGGTCTCAGGCCTGTCGATTCTCTTCCAAAGGGATTTGGCTCCTTACCTCAGGTTAAGACTTTCCTCCAGGGTGTTGCCCACTTGGCCCCCCCTTACCATTCCCCGATAGAACCATGGGATCTTAACCTCGTTCTTGGCGCCCTACAAAGGGCACCTTTTGAACCTATTCGGGACATTCCCTTCTCGCTCCTACTTGGAAGGTGACCTTCCTAATCGCCATTACTTCCATCAGAAGAGTCTCCGAGCTAGCGGCCTTATCATGCAGGCCCCAGCATTTGGTTCTCCATCAGGATAAGGTAGTTCTCGGACCCGTTCCCTCTTTTCTCCCCAAAGGGGTAACCTCTTTCCACATCAACGAAGAAATCTTCCTTCCCTCCTTTTTTCCGTCCCCCGTTCATCCGCTGGAAAAGTCTCTCCACAAGCTGGACGTTGTCAGAGCCATTCGTGTATATCTTTCCAGGACTGTCCCTATTCGTCAATCCGATTCCCTGCTCGTCGTCTCCGAAGGCCGTTGGAAAGGGCTCCCAGCTTCAAAGTCCACAATCGCTCGCTGGATCCGTTCCACCATACTCGAAGCTTACCGCCTTCAGGATTAGCGGCTCCCCCGACCGTGAAAGCCCACTCCACCCGCGCTGTGGGGGCTTCCTGGGCTGTCCGTCACCAGGCATCGGTGCTTCAAATCTGCAGGGACTCAACCTGGTCGTCCTTGCACACCTTTGCGAGGTTCTACAGGGTCCAAACCGAGGCCTCGTCCGACGCAAGCCTAGGTAGGAAGGTACTGCAGGCGGCGGTTGCACACCAACCGACCTAAGGCCTTTCTTCAAAATCCATATTCCCCACCCTTGGGACGGCCCATGGTAACCTGTGTCCCCCAATGAAGCGATAAAGAAAGAGGGATTTTCGGGTACTCACCGTAAAATCTCTTTCTTGGAGCCTTCATTGGGGGACCCAGCACCCTCCCTTGTTTTGATAAAGTTGTACCGTTTTGGGGCTAAAAGCCTCTTGTTGGGTTGGTACATCCTTCGTAGTGTTTCCTGTGCTTCTCCTACTGCTTTTTTTCACCAACTGAGGTGCGTAGTGCCTGTCGGTGGGTGTATACTGCCGGGGAGGAGCTATTCTACTTTTATTTTGTATAGTGTCAGCCTCCTAGCAACAGCAGCACACACCCATGTTAACCTGTGTCCCGCAATGAAGGCTCCAAGAAAGATTTTACGGTGAGTACCCAAAAATCCCTCTTTTCATGTGTACCATTGATTTATAAAATAAAAATTTAAATAACAGTTACTCCTTAAGAAAATGTGTCAGACGGCATTAATACAGGATAGGTAAGCACTCTGCAACCATAATACACCAGTAATTGCTCTCTGCAAGCATAATACGCAAGTATGGTAATTGCACTCTTCAACCAACCAAAAACACCTGTGCTATGAGATTTTAAAGTGTTATAATCAATCCCCAAATGGACATCATCTAATTTCATCTGAACCTTGTATGTATAACATCCAGAGGACAGACCTATACACAGCAAAACCAGATTCATTAATAGAATCTAGGAAATGCTGGTCAATCAAACGATCCTCTTTGAACAAAGTATATTAAAAGTTGATCTAATGGTACATTTATTGTCTCAACGTGTTTCCACGTGTCTGATTTGGCCACCTAGACTGGTGAGTTTCCGGTGCTATGTTCTCGCTCTTGCCATGGCAGCCACCAATGACTTGACTGGAAGGTGTGCGGTAGGGTTATCAATTAGCCTTCTTAATGGGGCATTTTCATTTTTTCGTCAATTTCAAATGTGTTCTGTGAGCTGATTGCGCAAGTGATATTTGCACTCGGTTATATGATTTATTTTTCATTGTTTTACAGGCAGTAACTCTTGATCCTAATTTTCTTGATGCCTACATTAATTTGGGAAATGTCCTTAAAGAGGCTCGTATATTTGACAG
Source organism: Oophaga sylvatica (assembly GCA_033576555.1). Lineage (NCBI taxonomy): Eukaryota > Metazoa > Chordata > Amphibia > Anura > Dendrobatidae > Oophaga > Oophaga sylvatica. The sequence goes on along the minus strand of JARQOD010000008.1, from coordinate 59,851,973 downwards.
GTAAAATGATTCTTCCACTAACTTGAAATTGACATTTTGATGTTTCTCATGTACGTTTAGTTTAAGATTTGTAGAGTTCCGCTATTCTTTTTTGCTCCCTATAACACCTCTGCTTCTTGACTCCTTCCTCATGTATATCAGATGTAAAAATGTCAAAAGTCTGTTCAGTATTTTCCCCAAAAAAACGTAGTAAACTGCAGCTGCCAATGTTTCTATTCATTGGTTTGTTTATACATCTAACACCTCTGTATAGAGCAAGAGCTATTCTGACCTGACATCATAGGCAAAGCAACAATCACACAGATGCTGTAAATCTTTCATGGTAATTGTTACCCTTCTCCTTTGAATTTGCATTGTTCTCAGTAGTCTTCACCAATAGACCTTCCTTTTTTGTAACTGAATATTTTTCCTTTCTTTGTCATTCAGAGCTGTGGCTGCATATTTACGAGCTCTTAGCCTCAGCCCAAATCATGCAGTGGTTCATGGAAATTTGGCTTGTGTTTACTATGAACAAGGGCTTATTGATCTTGCCATTGACACGTACCGAAGGGCTATAGAACTTCAACCTCACTTTCCTGATGCTTACTGTAATCTCGCCAATGCTCTCAAGGAAAAAGGCAGCGTAAGTAGAAACTCGCGTTACTTGGTCTTTCTCATTCATGAATCCGACATCTGAATATGTCCGATACTCTTTATAAATATATATATTTTTAAAATAAGGTTGTCGATGCTGAAGAATGCTACAACACTGCTCTTCGCCTCTGTCCAACTCATGCTGATTCTCTGAATAACCTGGCCAACATTAAGAGAGAACAAGGAAATATTGAGGAAGCTGTGCGTCTGTATCGGAAAGCTCTAGAGGTAGATGCTGATCAAGTTCAAAATGCTCTGTATTTTTTGCTTTTTAAAAACAGACCTGTAACACTTAATATTTTTGCATTTTAGGTCTTTCCAGAGTTTGCAGCAGCTCATTCTAATCTGGCCAGTGTTCTGCAACAGCAAGGAAAGCTTCAAGAAGCTCTCATGCATTACAAGGAAGCCATTCGGTAATTTGGACTTGTATGGTAAATTTGGTAAAGCCTTTTTGTTCTTTTTCTGTGCTCAAGCTTTCTTTTCTTTTCAGAATCAGTCCAACATTTGCTGATGCTTATTCAAACATGGGTAACACATTGAAGGAGATGCAGGATGTGCAAGGAGCACTGCAGTGCTATACCAGAGCTATCCAGATCAATCCAGCATTTGCTGATGCTCACAGTAACCTTGCATCCATTCATAAGGTAAGTAAATGTTAAATCAGTGCTTGAAAATATCTACATTATTGAAAGCATTTGGAGAGAGACGGTGGTTTATTACTTCTAAATGTGTCGCTCTTGCTCCTTAGGATTCAGGTAACATACCAGAAGCAATAGCTTCATACAGGACTGCTTTGAAGCTAAAACCAGATTTCCCAGATGCATATTGCAACTTGGCACACTGTCTTCAGGTAAATGAAATGTTTCTTCCACTTAAGATGTAAAAGGTTATAATATTTTTTCTTCAAGATTAGTGTTTGAAGGAATGTCAGTGGATTCATGCTGCCAAACCTCAGGCAGTAGGAATTGTAGCCGGACAGTAATCATGCTTGTAAAAGTGTAAACACTTCAAAGTACATTGAGTTCCTTTATCCATTAAAACTTGTGCGTGCATGTGTCGCCACCTCTTTATGGTCATTCAGGCCCAAAATCAGTCCATTGAGCAAATTAACAGTTACCCAGTGCCTGGAGCACCCTTGATGAAATTTAATTTTTTGAATCGTTGAACTTTTATTTAATCTGGATTGTTGAAATTATTTTGCAAGAACGGTCTAATTACATCTTTTTACCCTTTTTATGATGTGATTTTTCATTTTTACAGATTGTCTGTGATTGGACAGACTACGACGAGCGGATGAAGAAACTTGTTAGTATTGTTGCAGATCAGCTGGACAAGAACAGACTTCCATCTGTACATCCGCACCATAGTATGCTGTATCCATTGTCTCACGCTTTTAGGAAAGCTATTGCCGAAAGGCATGGAAACCTGTGTTTAGACAAGGTAGCAGTGGCATTTATTTTTCTGGGGGGTATTACACAACTAAAGAAAGAAAATAATGCAGTATGTTTAACTATGGATGTAAGTTAAATCTGTTATTGATTTATACAATCTCTTGCAGATTAATGTTCTTCACAAGCCGCTCTACGAACATCCCAAGGATTTGAAGGCCAGCGATGGCAGACTAAGGGTGGGTTATGTCAGCTCCGATTTTGGGAATCACCCCACCTCCCACTTGATGCAGTCAATTCCTGGCATGCATAATTCTGATAAGTTTGAGGTAAGTATACATTTCTGTTCACGCATTTGTTTTTTTATCTCGACATTGTGTTTTCTATGTGGCTTTCTTTAGTAAAAACAGGGTGACTTTATAGTAACTGCCTTGTGTTTTTTGCAGGTCTTCTGTTACGCTCTTAGTCCTGATGATGGTACCAATTTCCGTGTGAAGGTTATGGCAGAAGCAAACCACTTTGTTGACTTATCCCAGGTGGGAAATCTTGCTGCACTTGTTCATGTGTCACATGTATCGTGTTTTTTTTTTTTCCATAGGATTTGGATTATCCCTAAAACCTAAACTTGTATTTTCTAGATTCCTTGTAATGGGAAAGCAGCTGATCGTATAAATCAGGATGGAGTCCATATTCTAATTAATATGAATGGCTACACCAAAGGAGCACGAAATGAGCTATTTGCACTAAGAGCAGCCCCAATTCAGGTGTGTAAGGAGATTAGTACACTGTCCTATTTTATATAGGTCTGAAATAGGATATACAGTTTTATAATTTTGTCTTTAATTACACATGATCATTGTATCAGTTTCATCCTTCCTCAGTCATATAGGGATTGTTCTTGATGTTACTGAATCTTGATATAGGTCATTTTAAAGCTACTTGTACCATATCGTTTTAGTTCATGTGCGAAGACGCCTGTTTTTGAGGATTAAGAAAATCTTTTATTTTATTATCACTAGCCATAATATACCTTCTCTTACTGTATTTTGTACCATATTACTACTCTCTATTGGTTGAATAGTTATTTTAGTTACTTTGATAATTTAAGGCTATGTGGCTGGGATATCCTGGAACGAGTGGGGCACCATTCATGGATTACATTATTACCGACAAGGAGACCTCTCCAGCTGATGTTGCTGAACAGTACTCTGAGAAAATGGCATATATGCCCAACACTTTCTTTATTGGAGATCATGCCAATATGTTCCCCATTTAAAGGTACAGTATTTATGCTGCACACACTATTAAACTATCACACCAACATTGGCTTTTGATATTTTTCTTGCGGATCTAAAAAACATATAGTAATTTGTACTATTTCTTAGAATATTTTTCAAAAATTTTCCATCTAGTTTGACATTATCAACAAACCTACTACAATAGCCTATCCATTTTTGTGATATACCAGGTCACTTTAGTAGAATCATAGAATGGTAGAGTTGGAAGGGACCTCCAGGGTCATCGAATCCAACCGTCAGCTCAATGCAGGAGTCACTAAACCATCTCAGACAGATGTCTGTCCAGCCTCTCTCTGTTTGAAGCTTCCATTGAAGGAGAACTCACCACCTCTCATGGCAGCCTGTTGCACTCACTGATCACCCTCGCTGTCAAAAAGTTTTTTCTAATATCTAATCTGTATTTTCTCGCTTTCGGTTTTATTCCATTGCTTCTATCTTTCTATGTGCCATTTAGAATGATGATCCCTCTACACTGTGACATTCCTTCAGATATTTGTAGACAGCTATTAAGTTTCCTCTGTCTTCTTTTTTGCAAGCTAAACATTCCCAAATCCTCTAACCGTTCCTCACAGGACTTTTTTTTGCAGACTGGTCACCATTCTGGTCGCTCTTCTCTGAACTTGCTCTAGTTTGTTGATGTCTTATTTTTAAAATGTGGTGCCCAAAACTGGACACAGTATTCCAGATGAGGTCTGACCAAAGAGGAGTAGAGGGAGATAATTACTTCACGAGATCTAAACTCTATGCTTCTGTTAATGCAACCCAGAATTGTTTGCCTTTTTATCTGCTGCATCAGGCAATGCAATCACGCTTCATGCATCACATCATTCACATGTAATTCAATGTTGATTAAAGAAGCCCTCCCATAAAAGTTTTTAACCTCTTAATATATTGAAATCATATTATATGGCACTGCATAGTTACAATTGCTCATTTTGCCTTTCTACCCAGTTAATTTGTTTGTTTTCCATTAGGTCCATGAAGACGTGATTAAAAACTGACTAGCTGAAGCCTTCTAAACTCTATGGAGAAACAGGAAGTCAAATTTGTCTACACAAGATATGAGTCATCACTGCAAAAGTCCCTGGCATGGGGAGGAGGGAGCAGCTGTCAGGAGTTGAACAGGGGGATGACTCATGCAGGGACAAGAGATTTCCTGTTTCTACATAGAGCAGAGAAAAGAGAAGAATTATCTGGGTAGAAAGGCAAAATGAGCAATTATGTGTACACAGTGCTGTGTAATATGATTGCAATATATTCAGAGGATAAAAATTTTATGGGAGAACTGCTTCTTTAAGGTCCTGATCTGGAACAATATTTTTGCAAAGCGGTCTCCAGCAAAAAAAATAATTTTCTGTATCGCTTCATTGGGGGACACAGGAAACCATTCTCCAACTTTACTGATCTTGTGTGTTACAGAAAAAGGCAGTGATAGACTTCAAATCCAACGGCCATATCTACGACAACAGAATAGTTCTCAATGGCATAGAGTTAAAAGCATTTTTAGAAACTCTCCCTGATGTCAAAATTGTAAAGGTAAGATTACATTTAGTCTATGCTTCATCCTCTACTCTACCCCACCATCCACATCCCACATTGCCTCCCGAGTTTTACTGACCTATTTATTGTTGCCTATTGAAATGCAAAAAGGATTTTTTTGTACTTGCTGCCAAAAGGAGAGTAAATATTGGTGAAGGAGACCGGTGTTTGTTTCTTGTCGACTAGACTATTGTGGTCTAACTTATTTTTTCACTAATCTTCAAGGAGTGCATCAAGATGATATGCAAAATTGTATGTTTTTGGATTATTTGCCATGAAATGGAATGTGTCACTAGGATCAACCCTCTTAATCTGGTGATATGGACATGTAGGTCATAGGAAGCTGAATAAGTTAACACTTTGATATATCTGCAATCCGATGTCTTATTCAAGAGAAATCCAAGTTTTTCTTAATATGTAAATGAGCTGTTAAGATCTATGGGCCGGACACAGATTTGAGCTTATTATAAAATGAAAGGAGGCATTACCAGTGTGAGATATGTAATGACTGACAGTCTGCTCTCCTGATCTACATGACTCTCACTGGTAACTTCCCCTTCCATATATAATAAGCTCTGGAGGCAGATTCTCAGGGAGATCTGTATCTGGCTCATTAATAGCTCATTTACATATTGGGATAAAACATTGAATTGCAGATATCAAGGTATTGTTTTATTCAGTTTCCTATGACATGTATGCCCATACAGACGGCTTACGAAGGTTGATCCCCTTTTAAGCTGGCCATCTCTCCCAAATACATGAACTCTCGTTCGGCGGAGCGCTCCTGTGTTCTGTATGAGAAAGTCGTCCCAAGACCATTCTGGCTATGTCTAATCTGGTAAATAGTCGGGAGATTCAGGTTAACACAGTAAAATATCTTCAGCTTTATTGGTGCATTGTTAAAATAACTTCACATGCATCTGTAGTGCATAAATTAGAACATCAGTGCGTTTCTGGTGCGCTCTGCACTCTTGCTGATGTTGTGGCTCATCTACAGGAGAACAAAGTGATAGTCGTTTCGAAATCGGACATGCCCAATTGACATCTTTTCTGAAGATCAGTTGTCTGGGGCATTATACACATTAGACTGTCGCCAGAACCGCGTGGTTGGCATATTCTAATATGCATGGGGACATTTTTTTTCAGCTTGCCTTCTGTGCACAATTGCTGATTTTTATTATTTACCGTTTGCAGATGAAAGGCCCAGAGAGTGGAGACAATGTGGATAGTAACTCTGCATTAACCATGCCGGTCATCCCCATGAACACCATTGCAGAAGCGGTCATCGAAATGATCAACAGAGGACAAATTCAGATAACAATTAATGGATTTAACATTAGCAACGGCCTGGCTACAACACAGGTGAGTGCACGTAAACTTCTGCTTCTCCGTCCTAAGTGGTCTGAGCCTTATTGGAAAGGGTTCTCTTTTTCTTGTGCACTAGTAGAACAATCATGAGCAAAACTTTTGAGTGATACACTATGAGAATGATTTCACTTTCTTCCAGATTAATAATAAAGCGGCGACCGGTGAAGAAGTTCCTCGTACTATCATTGTTACCACACGCTCGCAGTACGGCCTGCCAGAGGATGCAGTTGTGTATTGCAACTTTAACCAGCTTTACAAGATTGACCCTACCACACTGCAGATGTGGGCAAATGTAAGTAGCAAGAATAGTGATAGTGTGAGGAGAATATTTATAAGTATTTTTTCCCTTTTGTTTAATTTACAAATGAAATGTGGCTGCTCCTTGTTAGAAAAAAAAAAGTATTGCTATTTTTCCATTGCAGATTCTGAAGAGAGTTCCAAACAGTGTTCTGTGGCTGTTAAGGTTCCCTGCGGTAGGAGAGCCGAATATTCAGCAGTATGCCCAAAACATGGGGCTGCCACAGTCCAGAATAATTTTCTCCCCAGTGGCACCTAAAGAAGAACATGTCCGAAGAGGACAGTTGGCAGATGTGTGTTTAGATACACCGTTGTGCAATGGCCACACCACTGGAATGGATGTCCTTTGGGCAGGGACTCCAATGGTCACCATGCCAGGTAAGACTTCTCTCACTAAAGCTCTGTGATGTTTCTGGTCTTGGAACTTTCACAAGATAATATTTATTGGTCTGTTGGTTGAAATGAAGATCCTGCTCAGGAATTGGTCAGCGGAGGGTTACTTTGACTTGTTAACTTACAACAACTTGTAAAGATGGACTTGTATGTATGTGTCTGTTGTAGGTGACACGCTTGCATCTCGTGTTGCTGCTTCCCAGCTGACGTGTCTTGGATGTCCAGAATTAATTGCTAAAAGCAGACAAGAATATGAAGATACCGCTGTGAAATTGGGCGTTGACCTAGAATTGTAAGTAATATGGATGAGCGCAAGATGAAAGTGGTCTTTCACGTAAACTCACTTGCTTTATCAGTAGTACAAGATGTATTATGTCGGTGTGTACATGGAGGGACTTCCTTATCTATGGACATATACACAGATACAAATTTTTAAACATAAGTCACACAAGCATAAAACTGCATATTTGGTGACATCTTTACGATTTCAATCCATTATAGATTTAATATACAATACATATCTAATATTGTGGTCTTATTTTTTCTACAGCTTGAAAAAGATCCGTGCAAAAGTGTGGAAACAAAGGATAACTAGTCCCCTCTTCAATACCAAACAGTACACTGTGGATTTGGAGAGATTATACTTAGAAATGTGGGAACGTTTTTCATCAGGTAGTAAACCCGATCATCTCATCAAGCCGGTGGAAGTCACAGAATCTGCGTAACTGATGTTTCCCAGTGAGGCCACTGTACGGGGAAGACACGTCATTCAGTTGTTGTTTTCTTCCTTTTGTTTCTCTTGCTAAACTTACAGGGAATCTTGCAAATCAGCCATCCAGTGACACTTTCACGGACACACAATTGTTCTTGAGAAATTTTTTAGTTTTGTCTTGCGATATGCATATTCCAAGTATGGGCTTTTAATCATGAGTTTGTGTGTCTGCTAGCTCTAAACATTACTCTCAGCTTAAATCTTGTAGCTAACTGTGCAGGTTGAAAGAGTTAAAAACAAATCACAAAGCATCATTAATGGTGTTCTAGTCCTTTTTATAGGTTTTATAAACCACTTGTAGCCTTTTAACGTCTGGCATTTGTTTACAAGCAAGCCTGTTTGTGTGTGCTTTGGTATAAATGATGTCTCCCTTCAGAAATGTGCTTGATTTGACATTTACTCAGCCTGTCCTCACAGTAAGCCGTATTATCCCATTTCATGAACTCTACGAATGGAAAGTGCACAGCCAAAATGAACTGCGCTGCCGTCCTGTGAAAGAGTGTAAAGCACACATATTGCAGATTCTGATGGTGTCCCATGTATTTAATTGACTAAATGCGATATATTCTGTGTATTTACTTGTACTTGCACGCAGTGGACTCCTTTTAAAATGTGTCTCATACAGAATCTTGATTGGAAAATGTTTCATCCATTTTTCATTGCCGTTGTATGGATGTAACTCATTGGTTGTGTGGAAAATAAGCATGTGCTGCAACAGATTAGATAAGTTAATTCGCCTCTGCACATTGCCTATTTGATTTAATAAACTCAGTTGGCTTTTCAGCCGTAAAAGTGACTCTTTATGCATGTGTATGAATTGGATTTTTTGTATGTTCAGCAAATGTTAAGTAGAGATGTTCATATTTTACTGTCTAGCCGAGAAAAAATGAAAAAAAAAAAAAAAAAATTTTTTTTTTTCCAGGTCGTCCCTTCTGACAGCAAATTGGGGATTGTTCTTCTCATCCTTCATAGGGACAGGAAACACATGAGAAGTTATAAGGCCCCCTCCCACCCTCACCCTTCAGTGTTTTTCCTGTCCATATGTGGATGGACATTTGAGAGAGGCGATTAGGCGTGACAGTTAACTGGAGGATTTGGGGGTCCATCCTCTCCTTCCTCCGATCAAGTGGTTCGAGGCTAACACCTCGCGAAGGAGGTCCCTCAGCCTGAACCCAGTCGAGCAGGATGAGGCTCCGAGTCTTCGAGCCGCTTCCTTCTTGGGGAAATGGGGGCCCTCCACTCCTGCACAGTTTCCCCTGCTCAGCTTCCACATCAAGCACAGCATGACTAGAAGTCAGACTTAAAACCAGGGACCAGGAAAATATTCCTAGGAGTCCTCCTGATTTCCCATCAGAAAGCTTCATTCCTTCCAAAGGCAAGACAAGTAATGATGAGAGACAGGATTCGATCCTTTCAAAAGAGGCGGTGTTCAATCAGGTCCGCAATGAGAATTCTGGGAGTGATGACATCCTGTATTCCAGTGTTTGATGGTGTACCACTGACGAGAGCTTCAGACAGTGGTTCTGTCTGCATGGGACAAGACGGCAGGTAACACTAAACAAAGAAATATCCGGTGGATCGTCCCCAAACATCTATAAAAAGGTATCCCTTGGGTTTCCCACTGATGCAAGACAGACAGGTTGGTGGGGGGGGGGTATTTCTACAAAGTTTCTTGCCTCCAGGTATACAGTCCAGAACCTCGTATTAGAGCGCTTTGGGCAGTATGAGAAGTATTGCAGAGGGGTCGGCATGTGAAATTCTGTCGGAAAATATAAAGAAAGTATCTTTTCTTATGTCATCATGTGGTCTGAAACATCATACCCTACAATCTCTAGCGTCAAAGATCTTTCTATGGGTAGAAAGAACAGTATTATACTTTCCAAATCTAATGGGATCACAAACCCAAGTGGTAACCTCAGCAGTGTTTGGTCCTCAGAATGGGAATTGAACAAGGAAGTGTTCTACTCTTTAAATGCAGTAGACAATCCCGAAGGGGTCGATGCGCTAACCCCAGTACTGGAGCAGAGCACTGTCTTAACGCCTTTCTGCCACTGCCCATGATTCCCAGAGTTTTGAGGAAGATCTAGGAAGACCAAGCTAGGTTAATTCTACTGCTTCCCTTCCGGCCAAAAAGCTGGATTCCCCTGCTAAACAATATGGTGTTGGAGAAACCTATCTTGCTTCCCTTGAGAGAAGATCTTCTGCATCAGGGACATCTTCATCACAACATAAGATTTCATCTATCCGAGTTGATCCTAAAAGGCAGCTCCAAGCGATCAGCCTGCAAAAAATAAAAGTCCCATAGTAGGACAAAGTAAAAAAAAAAAAAGTTAAAAAAAATTTGTAAAAATATTTTTAAAAATCAAAAAATTGTAAAAACAAAATATATTGTACTCATAAATAAAAATTTATGAAAAAAACAAAAATGAAAAAAGCATATACAGAATGGGAGGAATAGGGCTAAGCAAACAGCACATGTGAAAGACGGATATACTAATAGATCACAGACTGCACATGAGTCAACAACAGTGTGATACAGCAGCAAAAAAGACAAATACAATTGTGGGATGTATTAACAGAAGCATACAGTCTAGATCACGTGAGGTCATTATTGCCCTCTACTCCTCTTTGGTCAGACCTCATCTGGAATACTGTGTCCAGTTTTGGGCACCACAATTTAAAAAAGACATCAACAAACTGGAGCCAGTTGAGAGAAGAGCGACCAAAATGGTGACCGGTCAAACCATGTGCTATGAGGAACGATTGCAGGATTTGGGAATGTTTAGCTTGCAAAAAATACTGAGAGGAGACTTAATAGCTGTTTACAAATATCTCAAGGGCTGTCACATTGTAGAAGGATCATCTTTATTCTCATTTGCACAAGGAAAGACTAGAAGCAATGGGATGAAACTGAATGGGAAAGAGACACAGATTAGATATTAGAAAAAACTTTGACAGTGAGGGTGATCAGCGAGTGGAACAGGCTGCCACGAGAGGTGGTGAGTTCTCCTTCAATAGAAGTCTTCAAACAGAGGCTGGACAGACATCTGTCTGGGATGATTTAGTGAATCCTGCTTTGAGCAGGGGGTTGAACCAGATGGCCCAGGAGGTCCCTTCCCATTCTATGAGTCCAGAGTATCTCTATTGCCTCATTGTAGTGAATGGATCTCTCAAGGGTTTAATCTGAATCACATCACTCAAGAGTTTTAGATGTAAATCCCAATGTAAGTGGTCAGCGTAGAGTGCCAGATAAATGTGATCTCAAATGTTATGTAAAATACTTCCAATAAAAGCTTCAACTCAATCCACAAAAAAAGCAAGTCACCACTCAGGTCTGTCATCTGTTAATGGAAATATATGGGGCTTACACTTTACTGGTAGCACAAAAGCTAAATGCCTCCTTGCTCCCCAGAAGAAATTCCGCAAATTTTCTGCTCCCAAATCAAGCCTTTTGAGCCCCACAGTGTACCTAAAGCGCATAAAGCGTCCACATGTTTGGCATTTCTGAAGCGATGAGAGCCCGCGTAACTTATGAGTGCATGTTTCCAGAAGCACGGGAAGGCATAATGTACTGGTCACTGCAACGGTAGTTTGCAATTTTCTCTGCAACATTCATTGCTGGTTGTTTCTGGAAAACACCCATGAAGTGTTTGTTTCTACACCTGGAAATTCCCGAAGGGGTAAAATTTCAAAAATGGGGTCACATGAGGGGAGATTCTGCTCTTCTAGCACTTAGGGGCTCTTTTCACGGAGTGCGCAAACTATTCTGGGAAAATCTTCGCTCACATATGAGGTATCAGCGCACTCAGGAGAAATTGCACAAAAAAATTACATGGTGCAATTTCTCCTGTTAGGCTATGTGCACACGTTGCGGATTGTTAGCGTTTTTCGCGGCGAAAACGCTTACCCAACACAACTCATATCCTATGGGATTCAGCAATGCTGTGCACATGCTGCGTTATTTTCCGCGGCCAAATCGCTTCGCGGAAAAATCTGCAGCATGCTCATTCTTTTTCTGGAATCGCGTCGATTCCGCCACCATAGGAATGTATTGAACCGCTTACTTTCCGCATGTGGCTATGCCCACCATGTGCAAAGTAAGAAGTTCATGTGCGGATGTCAACCAGGGTCTGGAGGAGACTCTGCTCCAGGCCCTGGGTACCATATCCATGTTAAAATAATAATTAAAATAAAAAATAGAGATATTCTCACCTTCCGGCGGCCCCCGCAGCTTTCCCGCCTCTCAGCACGCTCCCTGCCAATTCCGTTCCCTGGCGTTCTTTGCGACAATGACCCCAGATAACGTAGCATCACGCGAGACCACGACGTCATCTGGGGTCATTGTCGCAAAGGACGCCTGGGAATGGGATTGGCCGGGAGCGTCGCTGAGGACCAAGAAAGCGGTGGGGGCCGCCGGAAGGTGAGAATAGCACAATTTTTTTATTTTTTAGCATCAGATCTTTTTACTATTGATGCGGCAGAGGCAGCATCAATAGTAAAAAGTTGCTCACACTTATCAAACACTGTTTGACTCGTGTGACCAACCTGTCAATCAGTTTTCCAAGCGATGCTACAGATCGCTTGCAAAACACGTTTCCGGCGGGAATACGCATACCTATAAAATGCGTATTTCCCGCGGCAGGGAGGTGCGGGATTGCCGCAGAAATTTCCGCGGCAATTCCGCAATGTGTGCACATAGCCTTACTCTTATGAAAATGCAAAATCTGGGGCTGAAAACATTTTTGAGGGAAAATCTGATGTTTTTTATTTTCACAGCTCAACTGTACAAACTACTGTGAAGCACCTGGGGGATCAATGTGCTCACCATACATTTAAAGAAGTCCCCTGAGGGGTCTAGTTTCCAAAATGGTATCACTTGTGGGGGATTTTTATTGTTTAGGCACATCAGGGGCTCTCCAAACGGGACATAGCGTTCGCTAATTGTTGCAGCAAATTTTGCATTCAAAAAGTCAAATGGTTTTCCTTCCCTTCCGAGCCCTGCTGTGCACCCAAACAGTGGTTTCCCTCCATATATGGGGTATGTGAATGCTTAGGAGAAATTGCACAACAAATTTTGGGGTCCATTTTTTACGGTTACCCTTGTGAAAATAAAAAAAAATATGGGTCTAAAGTAAAAAATGTTTCCACATTCCAAAAATTCCTGTGAAGCATCTGAGGGGTTAATAAACTTATTGAATGTGGTTTTGAGCATCTTCAAGGTTGCAGTTTTTAAAATGGTGTCACTTTTGGGTATTTTCTATCATGGTTATGTAAATTTTGTTGGAAAAATTAGAAATTGCTTAACTTTAAACCCTTAACTTCCTATCAAAAAATATTGTTTCAAAACTTCGGCAGATGTAAAGTAGACATGTGGAAAATGTTGTTTAACTTTTTTTAATATCTTTTTATTGAAATTTTTTATAACAATAAACATTAACCGTTCAGATAGCATTAGCATTGACACTATAAGAAATCATAGAATTTCCAACTACCCCCATTCCCACCCTATTCTTCTCTGCGTGCAACTGTCATATGTGTGATATTAAGGAATTGGCGTATGTCCACTTATTCGTTGAAGAAGGTACCATGGAGTGTTCTCAAATTGCAATCTTAGCTTATCCTTAATCTAGAAAGAGATGGAATAAAGACCATGTGTTCAAAAAATTTTCCCGACAGTTTTTCTTTGCTAGTCAACACATCTAACCAGTCCATTTTGAAAAGAAGCATAATCTTTGTGTAAATTAGAGATTGTGGTGGTAAATTTGGGCTCAACCAGTGATGTAGTATGCTTTTCCTAGTGGCCGAAGCCCAAATCATCAGAGTAGCTTTAATATGCTTGGGTAATGTTACCTGAGTTTTTTCCAGAATATTAAAAATAGCCCATTGTGGTATGAGTGGAAAGGAAATCCCACTCTCTTGTAGCGTCGCGTGTATGACTCCCCATAGCCCCCGTATTTTTGAGCAGCTCCACAGGTGATAGAATATATTGGTGTTTCGTATTTCGCATTTGGCGCATAAATAAGATTGAGGGAGACATTTTAGATTGGATATGTGGGGTGATGTAACCCTATGTAAAATCAATAGTGCCATATCAGTGTAACTACTGTACGATATAAATTTCCTTTGTGCTGCCGTGGCATCCAAGAAATCACCAGCCTCTAGGCCTGGGATATCTTTTGACCATCTCGTTGGTCCCATGTTTCTCCCTTCCCATGACAAAGTTTTGAGCAGTATAGAGTAAATGCTACTTGTAGACGCCACCTGTAGTCTCGCGTTCCTGAGAAAACCATCCAAATTGTTCCCTCTAGCCCCTGTACCCCCACCAGATAAGCATTTTTGAACCAAACTGCACGCCTGAAGGAAGAGAAAAGGATTATTAACAAATAGTGGGAAGTGTTGAGATGCCATATCAAAAGAGAACATGGAGAAGATGAGGTCCAGCAAACCAATTACTAAGGTGCATCCTTGATCTGCAAGGGTTCTATAAAACAGGTGGAGTACCTTTTAGGAAGCCAGGGTTACATTACAAATCTTCCTACACAGCCTCCATGTCAATATTGTTTGCCATAATGTTGGATGTTCCTGGACTGCATCAGGGAGTTCCTCAGTGCCCAGATGCCAAATAGCAGTCAGTGAAATATGCGGATAAAGTTGTTCCAAACTTACATTAGCGAAATGAGAAATCCCCCGTATCCAGTCTATAGTGTACCTAAGATTGCTGCCAAATTATACATGCTTATATCTGGGAAGGTAATTCCACCCTCCGCCCTTGATGCCTGTAATTACCCTATACGTGTCCTACCTGTTTCACCCCATATAAATTTCCAAAAAGCTGTATTTAACAGTTTGAGATCTGCCTGAAAAATTAGTAGACGAATGGTTTGAAAAGCATACATTAGTTTAGGAAACGCTACCATTTTAATAAGATGGCATCGACCCGAAAATGATAGTGTGAAGTGTTTTCAAGAATTTAAAAGACTGATTAGTGATCATATTAGTGGCCTATAATTGATCCTGTATAGAACTGATGGGTCTGCAGGAAGCTGTATGCCTAAATATCTGATAGATTCCTGGCCTCAGTGAAATGGGAACAAAGGATCAGACAACCTCCCCAATTTGAAGAGTGCCAAGTCCTCAGATTTGTTGTAATGAACCTTGAAGCCTGAACATCTACCAAATTCTCTCAAGATTTCAATTATAGCTGGAATTGCTTGGACAGGGTTGGCAATAAACAAAAGTATGTCATCAGCAAAGGCTGAAATTTTAACTGAGGTGGTCCTAGCCCATATGCCTTCAAACAGCGACAGATCCTGAAGGATTCTCAGGAGTGGGTCCAACACTAAATTGAATAACGGGAGACAGTGGGCAGCCCTGACGTGTACCATGCTGAATCTCAAAAGGGCAACGACAAAACATTGTTTATGGACAACTTTTTATAGATTGCTTTAACAGCGTCACAGAACCATGGCCAAAGTTTCTGAATGTTAGTATGTCAAACAGATAGTCCCAGGCCACCCTGTGGAATGCCTTATTGGCATCCGGGCTGACCACAATGGTTTTCATGCGTCTGCGCACTCTACTGAAAGATATTGCTCCTATTGCTGTTCTAATGTTATGTGTAATGGATTTACCATGTACAAATCTTGTTTGCTGGGGTGTAGTCAAGTCTGGGATTATTTTTTGGACTCTTGGCTAAAATTTTTGTGAAATGCTTAAAATCAGAATTCAGTAGTGAAATTGGTCTGTACCCCTCAACCTGCATGTGGTCCTTGCCCGGTTTGGGAAGAACAATGATGACGGCTTCATTAAACCGATCTGGAAGACAACCAATCTTGACTATATTATTATATACAGTACAGACCAAAAGTTTGGACACACCTCATTCAAAGATTTTTCTGTATTTTCATGACTATGAAAATTGCAGAATCACACTGAAGGCATCAAAACTATGAATTAACATGTGGAATTATACATTACACTTTACAAAAAAGTGTGAAACAACTGAAAATATGTCTTATAGTCTAGGTTCTTCAAAGTAGCCACCTTTTGCTTTGATTACGGCTTTGCACGCAGAAAAGGTGAACGGCTGGACTCTACATGCCTGGTTCCCACCGTGAAGCATGGAGGAGGTGGTGTGAAGGTGTGGGGGTGCTTTGCTGGTGACACTGTTGGGGATTTATTCAAAATTGAAGCGGTGAGCGGTCCAGCTCACCCCAAATCATCTTGATTGGGTTCAGGTCTGGTGACTGTGCAGGCCAGGTCATCTGGCGTAGCACCCCATCACTCTCCTTCTTGGTCAAATAGCCCTTACACAGCCTGGAGGTGTGTTTGGGGTCATTGTCAAACTGGATGGAATAGCATGCCGCTGCAAGATGCTGTGGTAGCCATGCTGGTTCAGTATGCCTTCAATTTTGAATAAATCCCCAACAGTGTCACCAGCAAAGCACCCCCACACCATCACACCACCTCCTCCATGCTTCACGGTGGGAACCAGGCATGTAGAGTCCATCCGTTCACCTTTTCTGCGTGCAAAGCAGTAATCAAAGCAAAAGGTGGCTACTTTGAAGAACCTAGAATATAAGACATATTTTCAGTTGTTTCACACTTTTTTGTAAAGTGTAATGTATAATTCCACATGTGTTAATTCATAGTTTTGATGCCTTCAGTGTGATTCTACAATTTTACAATTTTCATAGCCATGAAAATACAGAAAAATCTTTGAATGAGAAGGTGTGTCCAAACTTTTGGTCTGTACTGTACCTCACAAAGGTGGGAAGCTACAGAATTTCCCAGTATTTTATAGTGTTCATTGCTGAACCCATCCAGGCCGGGAGCTTTGGATAGTTTTAATGTATTAATAACCTGAAGAATTTCTGTGGGAGTAATGGGAGAATTAAGCGCTTTCCTGTAATCCTCACTGAGTATAGGCGCTGTATTATTTTGTAAAAAATTTGTATATGCACCTCCGCCCTCCGGCTCTGCTTTATATAACGTACTAAAGAATGACCTAAACTCATTTACTATCTCCTCGTTTTTGATTAAGACAGGACCATTATGTTTTATTTTCGTGACCGTTCTATATGGCCTAGTGAGGGATGCGAGTACCTTCCTGGTTTGTTACCCCACTTGAAATATTTATGTTTCTGATCATTTAGATTATACATGGCCTTTTCATGTGCCAGAGTGTCTGCTTCCTCCTTTGCCTCTAGAAATTTGTTTTGTAAGTGGTGTGTTATTGGATTTAAATTCTTTATACGCTTTGGTTAACGTCTTTTGAGTTTCCAATATACGTTCCGTTAACCTTTTCTTTTTATGACTAACATAGGATATAATCTGTTCTCATTGTGGCTTTAGAGGCTGCCCAAAATAAATGTGCTTCTCCACAGTGATCCCGGTTGTCACTCTTGTAAACATCCCAGGAGAACTGAAGGTACTTCTTGAAATCATCCGACTGATAGAGATGCGAGGGAAACCGCCACCTTCTTTCTCGGTTTATCGGGTTCATTAAAGATCTAAATGTTACTGGAGCATGGTCTGAAATATGAGCATTTAGAATATCTGTCTGCAGTACCAATGATAATAGTGACGATTGTAATAGCCAATTATCTATCCTAGCATGTGAATCATGTACATGTGAGTAATGAGAAAGGTCCCTATCGGATGCTGTAGTCTCCATACGTCTGTCAAGCCCAAATGGTCTGATAATGATTGTATACATCCTCCTTGTGTTTGTTGCGATGCCTGAGCGTTAGATCTATCCAAAGAGGCATCATGAGGCTCACTGAAGTCCCATCCCGCTATACTCTCTAAGGCCGGTTTCACACGTCCTGAAATTTCCGGTACCGGAAAAATTGGTACCGGAAAAATCGGTACCGGAGATATCAGAGTCCGTGTGTGTACTATGTGCGGCACACGTGTGGCAACCGTGTGCCGCATCAGTACCACACGGACGGCTGCTGGGGAACTCGTGGCTACTGTAAGCCGCTGTCCCCCTGCAGCTGGTGCTGAAGCCGGCAAACATCATTATCCCTGCTCTGCCTGCGAGCAGAGGAGAATGATGAGCGATATATTAATACACCGCTCTTCATTCTCCTGTGCTCGCAGGCAGAGCAGAGGGAATTAAACCTGGCTTCAGCACCAGCTGCAGGGGGACAGCGGCGTACAGTAGCCGCGATTTCCCCAGCGGCCGTCCACGCACACGGAGGACTATGTGAACAGTTCTACGTGTGCGGGACGTTTTCCGGTCCGTGTGTCCGTGTCAAAACGGACATGTCTACGTGTTTGGCACACGGACCGTGTCAAAAAACGCACATGTGCATAGACACATAGAACATAATGTGTCTATGCCTGTACGTGTCTCCAGTACGTGTGAAAACTGTCACCACACGTGCTGGAGACATGGACGTGTGAAACCGGCCTGATAGTTTGGTCTGGAATTGTTGGTCTGGCGCATTAGGGGCGTATGTATTAACCAAGCTAAAGATCATCCCCTCTATAGCTCTAACAACGAGAAATCTCCCCATTGGATCCTCCAACACATCCAGAACATCATAGTTAATGTCATGATCCAGGCTGGGGTTTGTTTCATGGTATTTTCTCCTCGGTCTGGTCATGCGGCGGTTAACTTCTGCCTCGTTTTGGGTTCTGTGGGGTTATTTCAGTCTGCTGTGGCCTGCAGACCAATGTCAGTGATAGTTCATGCTTCCAGGCTAGAGCAGCTGCCCCCTTGATACCGTGTTTTATCCTCTGCCCGTTTGCTCTGTTCCCGTGACTTCTCTTTCCTGCCACCCTGCTAGTCTTAGTGTTCGCTCACTCTGCTTGGACCCTTGGTATGTGACTCGGCTTGTCTTCTGACCTGTTTTACTGTCTCTCGTCTCGGTTATCTCTGCTCCCGTCTGGCTCTGACTTTTACTGTCTCTCGTCTCGGTTATCTCTGCTCCCGTCTAGCTCTGACTTTTGGCTTGTATTTGACCACGTATATTTCTGTGACCTCTGCTACTTCTTGTCCTCCTGTTTCTGACTCGGCTTGTCTGACCACTCTTTCGCCACCTGGTGGTGCTTGTGCTGCTGCTCAATGGTGTTTCGCTGAATGTGCAACCTCTCTTCCCTCACCAGCATCCCCTGGTGGTTGCGCTATACTGCACTGCAGCAGCATTACAGTTAATGCATTTAATGCATTTATTGATTAGTATGGCTACACCTCACTGTTTTTTTAGTACAATGCCTCAGCGCACAAAGCATACTTCCTACTGAAAAAAGATGGTAGACTGCCCTTATCCAATGCGTCTCCTGTAAGAAAATAATATGAAAATTTGCCCCATGTAAATAATTCAACACTTTTTTCTGCTTAATTGGTGAGTT
>JARQOD010000008.1:59788839-59832824 GCA_033576555.1 Oophaga sylvatica | reverse complement strand
AAATTAAAAATGGTAGGTAGTGTTCAGTTATGTTTCCTAGCTGTGTTTTGTTAGAATTGGACCATTGTTCAGGATTTACTATTCTCTTTGGTTCATAGGAAAGAAGGTATCTGATCCAGGATCTGAGAAGTCTCAGGGGAGCCTCGCCTCTCTGCGGTGGGATTCTCCGGTGTTTATCAGTGACAGTGAGGATTCCATAGTAATTAAAAGTACAACGCGTGACCGACGAAGAAAAAAAACACAACACAAAGAACTCCAAATCGGAGGAAACAAATTGCAAAGAAAACACGCCGAAGACAAACCACTTGGGTAGATCGAAAGCAGAGATATGGCCAGCTGGACATCAGCCCAAGTCGCTTCTACCGGGAGCTCTGATGAGGAGTTTGAATGTCTGATGGATCGCATTAAAAACCGTATGAAAACCCAGACGCCTTGTTCAATCGCAAATAAAATCAAGCCAAAGTTTGCAACAGGTTAGCTATTGAAACTAAAAATCTAAGGAACGTGCTTCTCAATTATCTGCTGTATAATGGGCACTTTGGGCAAAAGTGCAGTTTGACTTGTGCAATGCCTGAAAAGGCACAACTTGACCAATATACTGTGTTTGGTCTTTAAATCCGTGTGTCATGGACTGCCACTTCAGGTCATGTTCTGGCTGTAGCACAGATTTGTCTGGAACATTTTCTTTTAAAAAAAAAAAAATTGCAGCACATCGGACACTACAGGAAATCTATGTGAATTTTATTTTCTAATCTTCTGGGGGAAGGTGGGAGAGGTCAAAGCATCGCAATGGAGAGTTTGCTTTGGTGATAATCTCTGCCGAGGAACTGAGCTTGCATAGAAATGCTGGTAATTATAAGGACCCCTTTTATTTAACGCACATGAAATATTTTGATTGGGCCCATGTCATTGCACAGTAGTTGCGTTACCATTTTTAGGTTGGTAAAGTTCCTTCGTTAAGGCTAATAACGAAAACTGAATTGAGAATTTTTTTATTTTATTTTTTTTTAAACTGACAGTAAATTTAATTCGCCCTCCTCCCCCCAGTAAATAAATGCAGAAACTCATATACTTACAGCATAAGGCTGTGTGAATACCTTCTTACACTGGTTTGTACTGCCTATTCGTATATTAAAGGAGTAGTCTCTTCTTATTAAATGGGTATAATTGCAAAGTGCTGGCTGTTTCAGAGGGTAGACAACAAACTGAATAAGTGTGTGGGCTGCTTGCCAAGTTTTATATATCTTGGTCAACTACAATGGTAATGAAAGAGGCCTAGAGGGTATGCGATGTCACATTATGGTGGTTTAGAACATGCCAGGGAATATATTCTCTGTTTTCTCACTCGTATATATTTCTGTATGTCAACCTTGATAGAACCAAAATTGCGAAGCTTTGATCTAACGAACACGAAGAAAGGAATCCAAGATTAGCCACGGACATTCATTCAAGTCCATATTTTTCCAAAGAGAAAGTACTGAAAGAACCAGTTCCTTGTGTGGAGAAGACCCCTGCAGCGAAAACGTGAGTCTGTTAGGACCCCAGAGTGACATGCTATAGAGCTCGGCATGTAATAAAACGCTGATCGCTGCCATACATGATTCATGTGTGTTCAGAGAAGGAATCTAGTGGCTTAAAATGATCTTCTGCTGTTTTCCCAGAATGAATCCGTGTAAAGTAGAAGGCTGCTTCCTTCAAGATCTTTCCTGTGCAACGTCTACATATGTGAAGACTTTTAAGCAGAAAAAGCATGAGCTGACAGTGCGATTGTACAGTCTTTACAACCAGACAATATTTGAGCAGCAGGTATATTGCCGAACCTTTGCTTATATGCACCCATGCCAAAATATCTCCCGTATGTTATACAGATTAACCCTATATCTGCAGGTTGTGTATTGGGATGTGACAAGGTCTCTTTAAATGATAAAGTTTTTAAGTAGTGTAAGTGCAGATAATTTTATAATTAACAATTACACTTACGTTTAAAAAAAAAAAAAAAAAAAAATTCTCTTCCCTGCCACATGTCTGAGTTGGGACTGCAAGTCCCTTACTGCTGTAAGGCTTAGGAGACATTGACCTGGAAAATTTCATAATAAACCTAATCATCTAACTGACAACAACTTTTCTCCATCGCCTCATTGGGGGACACACAGACCGTGGGTGTTATGCTGCTGCCACTAGGAGGACACTAAGCAATACATAAGCACAAAAGATTAACTCCTCCTCCTGCAGTATACACCCTCTGTTGGCTCAATCCTGAACCAGTTCTTGCTTAGTGTCTGTAGGAGGCACTAGGGTCTGCTCTCAGACCCCACTTTTTTTTACCTTTTTTTTTATTATTTTTTGCTTTCTTCACGCACGGATGGGCGACGGGACTTGTACGAAAAGTCAAGTTCTCCCAAAAACCAACAGGCGGCATCGTGGAGTGTCGCCTCCACGTACCCCTCCTGCCACGCTACCATGGGGCGACAGATCCCTTGAATGGGCCGCTCTCCCCCTGAGATACCCCTCGATGAGGATGATGTGATTCACTTGGCACCATGGACGGATACCCCCACCACCTCTCCTGAAAGCGGTGGCGGTCTGGAGGCATGTAAGATCCCTCTCCACCCCCTATTGAAAGGGGTTGGTGGATTGAGGAAGTACGGCCATAACTGCTGTAGTACTGAGGAGTCCCCCTTCTCCATCTCCGGGCTCTTCCCGCAGTGAGTACAGCCATCTGGGGCACTGTGAACAGGTCACTGCGACCGCTTCTACGCACCGCACCTGCGGCGCGCCGCCGCAGCTCAGCATCGCGCCGCTGGCGCTTCCAATTGCGCCGCGGCCACAGCCTCAAATTTAGCCCCCGGCTTCGGCCCAGGGTAGGCCGCAACTAGAAATTTAGTCCCCGGCTTCGGCCCGGATAGGCCGCAGTCATAAATTTACTCCCCGGGCCGGGATAGGCCTCAAGGGAGAGGGCGGTCCGTGTGGCTCCGCCCACCTCACATGCTATTGGCCGCCTTCAGCTGACATGGGACTCCCCCTGTTTCCTCCCCCTCTCCTCCCACTGCTGGCGCTTCTCGTGTCATACGAGAAGCGCTACTGTAATCTCGGGCGCCATCTTCTTGTGGGACAGCGCTGCAGACGCCATCCTTCTCCTTCCCTGGTTCACACACAGGACCTGGGTAAGTGCACGCTGCGTCTAGGTCTACACAGCGCTTGACCCTTCTCCTGCAGCAGGCTCTCAAGTGCAGTAATATGTCGCAATCAAGGGCACTAAAAAGGCTGACAAAAACTACACTGTAGTATATGCCGCCTGCATTTCATGCAACGCTTCCCTGCCGTCAAAGCATGGTTCCCAATTCTGTATATCATGTGCCCAAGAGCCCATTGCTTCTTCCGCTCAGGAGCCCCCTACTACCGTTCAGGAGTCCCTACCTATTCCTGATCCCATTGAGCCAGGTCCTTCAGGGTGGCCCGAGTTTCTGGCGCAGTCCATGGATTCTCTGACTAGGGCCTTGGATACCTTCCGTGGCTCCGCTTCAAGCCAGGGCGTCCCTTTTCCAGAAAGGGGCCCGTTAGCCTTCAGAGAGACCTCATCTGACAGGGGCCGACCCACGGCGTCCGCAAAAGGTCGTCCAGAAAACGCCGCCATAATGCATCTCCCAATCCATCTAGCGGCTCGGCATCAGCGAGCTCAGGCTCTCGCTCCCCATCTCCCAGAGATCTTAGTGATCATGATTCGGAATACGAGTCGGACATTGGTGATGACCCGAATTCACCAGACTTTCAAGAATCGTTAGATTCTCTCATTGAGCCAATTAATAAAATCCTCAAGCTAGAAGAAGAACCCAGGTCTCAACCAAATCATCCTATCTCCTTCAAAAAGCCAAACGTGCTCACAGGGTGTTTAGTAATCACCCTGAATTTACGGATATTGTTCAGGGACATAGGGAGCGCCCAGACAGACGTTTTTCAGGACTGAAGTCTCTGAAAGCACGATACCCATTTTCAGCAACTGTTGCGAAAGAGTGGACTGAATCTCCAGTTGTAGATCCTCTAGTATCTCGTTTATCTTCAAAAACCCTGCTCTCCGTGTCAGATAGTTCATCCATAAGAAATCCTTCAGATAAACAGATTGACAATCTCGCTAAATCGATTTTTGAGGCGGCTGGAGCATCTCTTTCTCCCTCCTTTGCGGCCTCCTGGGTAGCAAGGGCCATGGTGGCCTGGGCTGAAAATCTAGTTAAAATAACTAGTGATATCTCTCTTTCCCCCAAGGCACGTAATCTGGCTTATCAGATTACTCGGGCAGGTGACTACATGGTTCATGCGTCCCTAGATGCAGCTAATTCCGCTGCTCTCACAGCCGCCAATGCTATCGCCATTCGGAGGTCCCTTTGGCTCCGGGAGTGGCGTGCAGACGCTGCTTCAAAGAGGACTTTGACTTCGCTGCCTTATCTTTCAGGGCGTCTCTTTGGAGATCGTCTTGATCAGATTATTTCTGGTG
This sequence comes from Oophaga sylvatica, assembly GCA_033576555.1. Lineage (NCBI taxonomy): Eukaryota > Metazoa > Chordata > Amphibia > Anura > Dendrobatidae > Oophaga > Oophaga sylvatica. The sequence continues at coordinate 59,828,335 of JARQOD010000008.1, read as the reverse complement.
GCAAAAGTAAATTTCTTCCGCAGCGCAGAATCAATCGGCCTTTTCGGTCTCAATACCAAAGTCGTTCCCGGCCATTTCGTAGCTCCTTTAATTGGTCCCCTTCTTCGACCTCAGCTCGAGCACCCCGGTCATCTCGCAGAGATAGGGGCTCGCAACCAGCGTCCAGGTCCTCTCAGCCCTGGAGAAACAGATTCTCTCAGGCAGGAAATAGGAGCTCCTCCTCTCGAAAATTGTCTTCCCAATGACTCCTTGCTGAGGACGGGGGACCCAAACAAGGTAGGCGGCCGCCTACTCTTGTTTCGCAAAGTCTGGGGGTCGGTCGTTCAGGACCGGTGGGTTCTCGATCTTGTACACTCCGGCTACAAGATCGAGTTCTTGTCCCTTCCCCCCAAGAAGTCTCTTTCAGTCTCGCCCCCCCCCCCACCTCCCAAGTCCAAGGATCTCGCAATTCCTTTTATTCAGGCTCTGAACACACTTCGTTCCAGCGGAGTCATCATCCCAGTTCCTCACAAGGAAAGATTCAAAGGGTTTTACTCAAACCTCTTTGTGGTTCCCAAGAAGGACGGCTCCTTGCGTCCTATTCTGGACCTAAAATTGCTAAACAAATTCATCAGAGTCCGTCATTTCAGGATGGAATCCCTCCGTTCTGTTGTCGCGTCTCTAGAAAGAAAAGAATACTTGGCGTCTATCGACATCAAGGATGCGTATTTACACATTCCGATTTTCAGAGGTCACCAAAAGTTTCTGCGTTTTGCTGTCGGAGAGGATCATTTTCAGTTTGCCGCTCTGCCCTTCGGTCTCGCAACCGCCCCCAGAGTGTTCACAAAGGTCTTGGCGGCCGCCATGTCAATTTTACACTCTCGGGGTGTGGTGGTCCTCCCGTACCTGGACGACCTACTCATCAAAGGTCCAACTTTTCGGGCCTGCGCAGAGAGTGTCGACATCGCTATAGACACTCTCTCTCACCTGGGTTGGCTAGTCAATTTGGACAAGTCTCTTCCCATTCCCTCTCAGAAAATTCCTTTTCTGGGAATGATTCTAAACACCTCCCAAGGGTTGTTATCTCTCCCTCCAGAGAAGATTGCTTCTCTGAGGCGGGGAGTGCTCCTGTTGTCGCTAGGCCGCTCTCACTCTCTGCGGGGCGCCATGCAAATCCTCGGGAAGATGGTAGCTTCCATCGAGGCAGTACCTTTCGCCCAGTTCCATCTTCGCCCTCTTCAACAGGAGCTAATATCAGTCTGGGACAGGAACCCAGCATCTCTAGGTCGCCGCTTCCGTCTGTCTCCCACAGTCAGAAGCTCCTTGAAATGGTGGACAAATGTCTCATCACTGAATCAAGGAAAATCTTTTCTGCCTGTCCATTGGCTGGTAGTGACCACCGATGCCAGTCTCCTGGGATGGGGAGCTGTGTTCCTTCATCACACGGCTCAAGGCCGCTGGTCTCTACCAGAGACCCGTCTACCCGATCAACATCCTGGAGATCAGAGCTATCAAGTTAGCTCTCGTGCAGTTCCATCATCTTCTGGCCGGTCGTCCCATCAGGATTCAGTCAGACAACGCCACGGCCGTGGCGTACATCAACCGTCAGGGGGGCACTCGGAGCAGAACAGCGATGCTCGAGGTGTCGCACATCCTGCGCTGGGCCGAGAAAAATCGCTCGCCCATCTCCGCGGTTCACATTCCAGGAGTGGACAATTGGGAGGCCGACTTCCTCAGTCGCCAAGGCCTAGACTCAGGGGAATGGTCCCTGCACCCGGAAGTGTTTCATCTCATTTGCCAGCTATGGGCATGCCGGATGTAGACCTCATGGCATCCAGACTGAATGCCAAGGTTCAGACTTTCATAAGTCGGTCTCGCGATCCACTAGCCGTCGGCTCAGATGCGCTAGTCCTCCCTTGGAGTCATTTTCGCCTTCCTTACATTTTTCCACCTCTTCCGTTAATCCCCAGGGTGATTCGGAAGATCAAGGCGGAAGGCATTCCTCTCATTCTGGTCGCTCCGGACTGGCCTCGCCGTCCGTGGTATGCGGAACTAGTGCGTCTGGTCGCAGACGTTCCCTGGAGATTACCAGATCGTCCGGACCTCCTTTCACAGGGTCCAATTTTCCATCACAATTCGAAAGCGCTGAGTTTGACGGTATGGCCATTGAAGCCTGGATCTTAAGTCAGGCTGGTTTTTCCCACAAAGTTGTCTCAACAATGGTCAATGCCAGGAAGCTGGCTTCCGCCCGCATTTACCATCGTGTCTGGAAGACATTCTTTTCCTGGTGTAAGGACAAAGGTCGTTCTCCTTTGGTTTTTTTCTATTCCTTCCATTCTAGAATTCCTACAAGCAGGAATGGACTCGGGATTAGCTCTCTTCCCTCAAGGGGCAGATTTCTGCTTTGTCCGTCCTTTTTCAACGGCGGATCGCATCTAAGTCTCAGGTCAGGACTTTTATCCAGGGAGTGTCTCATCTCGTTCCGCCCTACAAGAGGCCTGTGGAGCCTTGGGATCTTAATTTGGTCCTCAGTGCCTTACAGGAATCCCCCTTCGAACCTTTGCCGGAAGTGTCCTTATCGCTTCTTTCCTGGAAGGTGGTCTTCCTAGTGGCGATTACCTCTATCAGATGGGTATCGGAGTTGGCAGCCTTATCTTGCAAACCTCCTTTCCTCATTTTTCACCAGGACAAGGTAGTCCTTAGGACTTCTCCTTCTTTCATACCTAAAGTCGTTTCGGCTTTTCATATCAATGAGGAGATAGTCTTGCCTTCGTTCTGTCCGGCGCGGATTCACCGTACTGAAAAAGCCCTTCACACTTTGGATTTGGTGAGGGCTCTCCGAAGGTACATTTCGAAACGGCATCTTTCCGAAAATCGGACGCTCTGTTTGTGCTTCCGGAAGGACGCAGACAGGGTCTTCCGGCTTCCAAGGCCATGTTAGCCAGATGGATTCGCTCGGCGATCCAAGAGGCGTACCGTGTTAAGGGTCAACCTATCCCGGCTGGGATTAAGGCACACTCCACTCGATCTGTGGGGGCCTCCTGGGCCATTCGGCACCAGGCTTCGGCACAGCAAGTGTGCAAGGCTGCGACTTGGTCCAGTCTTCATACTTTCGTCAAGCATTACCAAATTCATGCTCAAGTTTCTTCAGATGCGGCACTTGGCAGACAGATTCTGCAATCAGCTGTTGCGCATCTGTAAGTTGTCTGTTGACTGTTTAAGCGTTTTTATGAATGAGGTTCACGAGGCTTCATCTGTTGATGGCTTCCCACCCAGGGACTGCTTTGGGACATCCCACGGTCTGTGTCCCCCCCCAATGAGGCGATGGAGAAAAGGAGATTTTTGTGTACTCACCGTAAAATCCTTTTCTCCGAGACGCTCATTGGGGGACACAGCTCCCACCCTTGTTTAGCCTGTAGCCTCGTTGTTTCTTTGAATTGTTGACATATTGCACTCTGTTATGAGCTCCTACTGCTTTGGCACCGAACTGGTTCAGGATTGAGCCAACAGGGTGTATACTGCAGGAGGAGGAGTTAATCTTTTGTGCTTATGTATTGCTTAGTGTCCTCCTAGTGGCAGCAGCATAACACCCACGGTCTGTGTGTCCCCCAATGAGCGTCTCGGAGAAAAGGATTTTACGGTGAGTACACAAAAATCTCCTTTTAATTATGCACCTGCCACTTGAAAGACTTCCCTCCTCCCCAAAAGGGGTCCTGTCATCAAATAAGAAGCCCCTGACCTGCCAACATAGTGTTATACAGGATACGACTTATAAACTATAAAGTTATATATTAGGATGCCGTTCAGGAATAGTCTCTCAGTTCTGTGTTTCCAACATGTGCCAGTGGCATCCAGCACATATGCAATGATACACTGACATGGCATCTTCTGCGCACTGTGTATGCGCTTGATGCTACAGGCATTTACTAGTCAGTACTCACCGCTGACACAGGAGACATGTTACCATTTTAGATCTTTTTTTTTTTTTTCTGTGACTGAAGCAGCAATGCTGGCAGTGGGGTGGTAGGGAGGAATGAAGTTAATTTATTGGATGTGACGGTGTTATCCAGTCCCTGTAGGACCTGTCTGTAAGATATGCTGCAGTGCCAAGTGTAAATTTCCATTCATCAGTGTCGTCAGCGATTATTACGGCAAACTATTTTAGCTTTGCTCTCATTATGATTACGGTACTTACTAAAAAAAAAAAAAAAAAAAGCAGAGGCTTCTAATGTGGAGGGAGAAACTGATAATATTGCAAATGCAAGACATAAGATGGCCAGAAGTGGTGTTATTCACCCAGTACATACACAACTTCTTATTCTGTAAGTGCAATTACTTTAAGAACCGGATACACCATGGTGCTGCATGGAGATCCCTAATAGAGATGAGCCAATTTATTCGGGTCCCTGCTTATTCGACAAGCTATGGTGCTTCCTGAATAAGCTGCAGCAGGAACCCGGATATCTGTATCACTCCTGCTGATTGGCTCCGCGGTTGCATGTGTCATGGCTGTGTGGCAGTCAATTGCATGGAGAGCCCAACAAACAGGCTCTCCATGCATGTACTGTAACTGTGACACAGCCGCGACACATGAAGCTGTGGCGCTGAACAGCTGATCATCGGAAGCGATCCAGATATCCGGGTTCCCTCTGCAGCTTATTCAGTAAGCGCCATAGCTTGTCAAATAATCAGGGACGGAACAATCTTGCTCATCTCTAATACGGCTGACATGCTGACGCTATACTCCTTTCATGTCATTAAGTATAACCTGCCTCCAGTATTTTTTTTTTCTTTTAATTTTGCATTAAATTTAAATGTTAATTGAATCTTTCTCTTCTTTAAGCTTCCGGAGAATTTAGAAATATCTTGGAATAAAAAGATGAGAAAGACAGCTGGTTACTGTGTAACAGGGCAGAAACCGCAGACGCTGGAGCGATATGCCAGAATAGAGTTATCAGAGAAGGTTTGTGATTCTGCAGGTAGGTTTCATATTGTATATATTCTAGCTTTTCCCAGATAATCTATATTGCAGTAGTTTGATTTCTTGTTAAGCACATGTAGTGAAACTCTTCTTGTTCTTTTTAGATAGACTCAGGGATACCTTAATCCATGAAGTTTGTCATGCTGCCACTTGGCTCATTAATGGTGTAAGAGATGGGCATGGGCAGTTCTGGAAACTTTATGCTCGTAAGGCCTCCCTCATTCACACCCGAGTTACCAATGGTGAGCCGATGTCACTCGTATGAAATCAATTACAAGTTCACCTACGAATGTTCACGCTGCAAAAACACGTAAGTTGCAGGTTTATCTGAATGTATGTGTATATTCTTGCCATAGTCGTGTATTTCTGGGTTGTATGCACATATGGCATCTGTTTACTTGTTATGTCTGTATCAATCTGAGATAAGAAATATAAAGGACAGGGAGGTCACTTATTTTTGTTAACCCTTTCTCAGCATCCACGATACATTTATGGCACAGCGGACAAGGAGGTTCTGTAAATTGCTGCACATGTGCGGTGATGGATCAGGTTCAGAAGCAAAGCCGGTGTTAGCTGTGTGGTTTATTTTTTTAAGCTGACACCTTGCTGTGATTCAGTACGAACACCGATCCAGGCTGTTTGTCGGGACTCTATCAGCACAGAATAACTATTCAAACCAAGTACAGGCGCTCTGTGCATCAGTGTGGGGGAAGTCATTTATATATACCTTCCCACCTGGTAGGCTTCAATCTCTCGGCCTCCTTTCTTGATTGACAGATATGGCTTAATAGAGCCAGAGAGGGATGGAGAACAAGCAGGTGGGGAGGTCTAATTAAATATTTGGCCACCTTGATACACCTTGCGCCTGTACTTGGTGTGAACAGTTATTCTGTACCAACAGTGCCTTCAACCCTTCACATGCCATGCTCAATAGCAACCATGACATATAAATTGTTGAAGGTGAAGGGGCTTCCTCTTTCACTCCATCAGCACACCTGCAGCAATATCAAGTGGTGCTGATAATTGTCATGGCAACTGCAGTTCAATTCATGAATTCATGACCTTTTGATCTGCCAGTCACATCAGGTTCTAACAGGCCTCCTGTAAGTGTAACACTGACAGTTCAAATACCCTGCAATACACAGGTATTGCAGGGTAGTAGTGATCACACCAGTGTAAGTTCAAGTCCCATAAATAGAAGGAAAACATGAAAACTCCCCCAGAAAATGTTACACATTCAAACACACTTTCACACACCCTTCCTTCTCACCCTGGGAGTTTGAGGGTTCTGCGCAGGATCTTATCTGTTCCCAGCATTGCACTTTTCTGGACAGAGAGTTCAGATGTTACTCCTGGGATCTGTTGTAGCCATTTTCCCAACTTAGGGGTCACTGCGCCAAGTGCTCCTATCACTACTGGAATCACTGTTGCCTTCACCTTCCACATCTTCTCCAGTTCTCCTTTGAGGCCCTGGTATTTCTCCAGCTTCTCATATTCCTTCTTTCTGATGTTGCGGTCACTTGGCACTGCCACATCTATAATCATTGCTGTCTTCTGGTCCTTGTCTACTATCACAATGTCTGGTTGGTTAGCCAACACCTGCTTATCCGTCTGGATCATGAAGTCCCACAGGATTTTAGCACTTTCATTCTCCACCACTTTTCCTGAGGTCTCCCACCTGGACTTAGGAGGTCTTAGCCCATATGCTGTGCAGGTGTTCCTGTATACGATTCCCGCTACTTGGTTGTGGAGTTCAGTATACCCTGTTCCTGCTTGCATTTTGCATCCTGCCACTATGTGTTGGACGGTTTCTGAGGTTTCTTTGCATAGCCTGCACCTTTGGTCTTGTCTTGTGTGGTAGATTCCTGCTTCTTTGAATCTGGTACTTAGTGCTTGCTCTTGTGCCGCTATGATTAGTGCCCCTGTGCTGTCTCGAGTACAGCTTTCTCCTGGCCTTGGTAGGATTTCTCCATGTCAGCCACCTCCATTATTTGTCGATGGTACATCCCATGCAGAGGCTTGTCTTGCCATGGCACTTCATGTACCTGTTCTTCCTTCCAGATCTGTTGTTGCTGCCTTAGGCCGGGGTCACACTTGCGAGAAACTCACACGAGTCTCGCACCTCAATACCCGGCACTCGGACTGGAGCATTCAGCTGCATAGAAACACATGCAGCCGCACACTCCGATCCTGAGTGCCAACGGCAGTGCCGGGTATTGAGGTGCGAGTTTCTCGCAAGTGTGACCCTTAGGCTTTCTCTCAGCATCTCATCTTTTGGTGCTATTTTTCTGATGTATTCCTGGGTACTCTTTGTTTCATCCGTGATGGTGGCTTGGATGGTTATCAAGCCTCGAACACCCTCCTTTCTGTTGGTATACAATCTTTGGGTGCTAGACTTAGGGTGGAGACCTCCATACATTGAGGAGCTTTCGAGTCTTCACATCTGCAGCTTCCATCTCTTCTTTGGGCCAGCACACTACGCCAGCAGGGTATCTGATAACTGACAGGGCATATGTATTAAAGGGGCAGATTTTATTCTTCCCACTGAACTGGCTCTTCACGACCTGTCTTACCCTTTGATGGTATTTGGATGTTGCTTTCCTTGCCTTCTCATCAAGGTTACCGTATCCCTGTGGGATGCAGAGGTACATGTCTGTACATCTGCTTCGTGCCCTGCTGGTAATTCCACTCCATCAGTCTTGACTACCTTGCCTCTCTTTATTACCAACCTGCTGCACTTCTCTAGTCCAAAGGAGATCCCGATGTCTTTGCTGTAGATCCTTGTCAGGTGGATCAGTGAATTGATGTCTCATTCGATTTTCACATACAGCTTGATGTCATCCATGTAGAGGAGGTGGCTGATGGTGCTTCCTCTCTTGAACTTGTATCCATAGCCAGACTCTGTAATTATCTGAGGGGTTCGAGCCTATGCAGAACAGCAATGGGGACAGTGCATCACCTTGGTATATGCCCCATTTAATGGTCCCTTGTGCTTGTTGTCTTGAGTTGCCTTCCAATATTGTTCTCCATAGCCCCATTGAGTTTCTGAGGAAGGTTCCTAACACTATAATACCTACCTTAGGTGGCTGTTATAGCGTAGTGGTTAAAGTGCACAACCACCAACATGAGAGACTGGTTCAAATCCCGGCTCTGCCCTGTTTGAAATGATATACCGGTAGTGGTACTTGGGCAAGACTACTAAATGCAGTGCCTACCTCAATAAACATGTGTCACGAACAAAGAGATACTTAAAGAAGGAATGTCCAGCTCCAGGAATTAAAATCCAGGTATACTTTATTGAAGATCCATTAAAAATTCATAGTATGGCTGCTGTATTCATCTTATGGTAAGGCCATGCTGGAGTACCAGAGGATAGCCTCGTAAGGTCTGGACATTCCTTCTTTAAGTACTTCATTGCTACGTCAGGTGGAGACGAGTCCCTGCTCGGATTGAACATGCTACAGTATTTGGAAACACACTTCTTGGGGTGAGCTGAATCATTCTCTTTCTCCTTTACGAACAAAGAGAGTTATGCCTGCTCAGACGTTGCCTGGATTAACAAGGTCCGCATCAGATGTTGAAGAACCAGGAGAATCTGATGATAAATGGGCTGCAGGAACAAACCATACATGGACAAGGCAAGAGAACCTGGATCTGATGAAATTCTGCAATAATTACACCCCTCAGGTCCTGGAGTTCAGATGTCCTAGCTCTGCGTGATGCTGTAGCCATGCTATTTATAGGACCTTTTAACCACTATCTTTGGCTTCATAAACAAGCAAAGCTTTTTTTTATTTGTGTTAATAGAAAGTATTAATTTTCTGTATATGTCAAGTAAGGTATACATGATAACTTCATTTTGTGGAGGAAAACGTGTTTTAGAACAAAGAATACAATGACACAATATGACAACATTAATTAACACTTCCAAAACTACATAAAACCCATAAATATCCATGTTCCTCTTAGCTACTGTTAATCAGATCACCATTCTTGGCCTAGTCACAGCTCTTGACATACTGACAACTCTTGGTTCTGGTTTCTATCTTAATTCAACTTGTGCTGTTCACTACCAAAATACATAACACTTATTAACTACACGTGCCCTGCAGCTGTTCCAATTAGTCTCTCTGGGCTCCACCATAGTTATTAATGCCAAAGGAGATCATTTATACCTTATTCTCCTAGTTCTTTTAGGCGAAGTTAGCTCGATTAGTTGTGCCAGATTGCTGCTAGCATATATCTGGTGTCTAGCAAAGAAATGCTATAAAAGATAATGCAAAAAAATATCACAATAGGTGCAGATGAGAAACGAATGTTTTTTCAGTTTTAGAAAATAAGGTTTGTTGTTGGAATTAACAACTAGTTTTTGCTTAAACAATGATTTCTTATTAAATGAATTTGTCTGCACATCAAAGTCCTAGACATCGAGGAAATTTGTTTCTCATGTAAGGAACTTTCCACATAGATAAATCAACTGCTAAAGATGGAAACCCCTAGTAATCAATTACCATTCACAATGCCAATTTCTTCAAGAGATTTATGGGTTCAAAGAGAAGAACTTGCTATAGCCATGCAGATGATGCGGGACTTCATTCGCAGTTTTTCAAAACGAAGCCGCAAGTCGTCATTTATTCACGGCAATAACTGTTCAACATGTGAAACCATCGTATTGGAAAACTTGTCAGTCAACTGATTAATCTAGCAGATCAACCTAGTGAATTCAGAATCTTTTCAAATGTTCTGTGATTGTTTGCAGTGCATTAGTTCACACTAAAGATGTTTGTAATCAAATTGTCATAAAATAGCATTACACAGACGATCCACAACTAAAATTTGACCTAGAAAGCTGGCGAGGACCTACAATGTATAAGTGTGGCTTAAACGACTAGTGCAGTAGAATTTTGATAGTAGCCTGCGTACACATGCTTAATACCCACATGTTGGCAGAAAACGCCTTGATGCAAGAGAGTGTATCCAAGTAAAAATCAGAGGGTTACACAGGATCCACTGTGCCTGACCGTAGTAATCTGGTACCCCTGACAATAGTGGACGGACGGACATCATAATCAGAGCTCCCCATTGATCCCGGGTACTAGTACCACTGCGCGTTTGGGTCACGGTGTGAACCTCAACAACCAGCGAAGCGAGATGCAGATGTCTCAGTAGATAGAAAGAAAAAACAACATGTTGCAAGGTAAAGTTATAAGACCATACCAAGCAGTGATGTCCTGACTACGTGCTAATTCAGAAATTTAAGCTCATGTGATGTAGCACTCCGTGATGTGGCCGCAGAAAAATGGTGACAATCAAGAGCGATAATGAATGTAACAAAAGCGAAAAACTTGTGAAGATAGGTGCTCACGTTAAGGACATCAGGCGAGATGGCAAGCTGTCGTTGATGAGCAAAGTGAAATTATGGACGACCAAGAACAACCATGTGAATAACAAACAGACAATTCAGGTACAGTTATTTTCCCCAAGACTTCAGAGAAAGTATGGTCAACTAGATGTAACCATAAATGGAGAAAAAGGACAATAAAAGTCGATTCTAAATTTCGAATAATGTATAATGCAAGAAATAGTGAAACTTGATTTAATCATGATTAAATCATATGACGTGACTTTATAGTGTTTGAATCGTTTGTTCAAATCATGGCACCTGGTTGATCCAATGAAGTCAATATCCACAATGAGCTTGCAGATGAGGACTGGCCGTGTATGTTTCGGGTTTTATGGCAATATAGGTGTTGGGCTGCTGAGAAGTTGAACAACTAGTTTGTGCCTACTAACCAATGATCTCCATCTCCTCATAGAATTGGACGGCACTCAAAGTCTCTAGACACCGAGAAGTTTGTCTGTGCTTCATGTAAGGGAAAACTTGTCCTACAGACAACCAACTGCAAAGATGGAACCCCCTCTAGTAATCAACTTACTCCATTTGCCAAATTTGTTAAAGAGAATTATGGTCTGCAAAGAAAGAACTTGCTGGGATGAGCCATGCAGAAGTGATGCGGAAACTCAGTGCCGATTTTTCCACCAAGGCGAAAATTTTCAGTTAAATTTATTGTGAATGTGAATCTGTTCACATGTGAAACTCCATCGTATTGGGAAAATGTCAGTCTACTTAGATTAATCTAGCAGATCGAATGATGTGAGACTTGGGTAAATGCTCTTTCAAAGAGGTCTGTGAGTCTGTAGCTTCACTGTTAGTTCCTCTATATGTCTATTTTGTATACATTTAATAAAAAAAAATTTTTAGAAGACGTCTTTCTATATCCTAATAAATTTGACCAAAACTGGTCAAGGACCTCAATTGTATAAGTGTGGTTTATCTGACTAGTGCAGTTTAGAATTCTTATATTTAATGCCTGCATACACAGACAGAAAAACCCACAATGGTGGCAGAAATAACTTGAATCTGACAAAAGTAATAATAAATCAAAAATCTATGAAACTGAACACATGAAAAATTCAACTCATGACCTAGGCCTGGACAGAAATGATGGTAGCCCTGAAAATAATGTGACAAAAGGGACATGTTAAATCAAGGTGTCTCCACTAATTATCATCACGGGTGTACAGATACTTACTGTGCTGTTTGGTGTCACGGTGTGTATAACACTCAACATGGACCAGAGGAAGCAAAGGAAGAGATGTCTCAGTAGATTAGAAAGAAAACTGTAGACAAACATGTTGAAGGTAAAAGTTATAAGACCATCTCCAAGCAGCTTGATGTTCCTGTGACTACAGTTGCACATATTCAGAAATTTAAGCTCTATGTGACTGTAGCCAACCTCCGTGGATGTGGCCGCAGGAGGAAAATTGGTGACAAATCAAAGAGACGGATAATATGAATGGTAACAAAAGAGCCCAGAAAAACTTGTGAACGGATTAAAGGTGAACTTCAAGCTCAAGGAACATCAGTGTCAGATCGCACCATCTGTCGTTGTATGAGCCAAAGTGGACTTCATGGGAGACGACCAAGGAACACACCATTGTTGAATAAAAAACCCAGACTGGAATTTGCCAGACTACATGTTGACAAGCCACAAAGCTTCTGGAGAATGTCCTATGGACAGATGAGACAAAAATGTAACTCTTTGGCAAGGCACATCAGCTCTATGGTCACAGATGGAAAATGAAGCATATCAAGAAAATACACTGTCCCTACTGTGAAATATGGAGGAGGCTCTGTTATGTTCTGGGGCTGCTTTGCTGCATCTGGCACAGGGTGTCCAGGGTACAATGAAATCTCAAGACTATCGAGGATTCTTGAGAGAAATGTGTTGCCCAGTGTCAGAAAGCTTGGTCTCAGTTGCAGGTCATGGGTCTTGCAACAGGATAATGACCCAAAACACACAGCTAAAAACACCCAAGAATGGCTAAGAGGAAAACATTAGACTAATTCTGAAGTGACCTTCTATGAACCCTGACCTAAATTTTATTGAGCATCTTTGGAAAGTGCTGAAACATGCTGTCTGGAAAAGGCAACCTTCAAAACACAAGACAACTGGAGCAGTTTGCTGTTGAGGAGTGGGCCAAAATACCTGTCGAGAGTTGCAGAAGTCTCATTGCCAGTTACTAGAAGCGTTTGATTGCAGTGATTGCCTCAGAAGGTTGTGCAACAAAATTTTTACGTTAAGGGTACCGTCACTTCTGTCCAGGCCTATTTCATGAGTTTTATTGTTACGTGTTTTTTTTTTTTTTTTTTTTTTTTTTTTTTAATTCTGTGGAAGCATGGTTGAAAAGCCATGTCTGACTTTCATTTGTTAATTTTCATAGATTTTTGATTTATTACTTCTGTCAGATTCAAGTTACCGTATATACTCGCGTATAAGCTGAGATTTTCAGCCCATTTTTTAGGGCTGAAAGTCCCTCTCGGCTTATACGCGAGTCATATACCGGGGGGGTCGGCTGGGGAGGGGGAGCAGGGGTGTCAGATCATACTTACTCCTCCGCCGGCGCGTCTGTAGCCCTCTGCTTCTCTGACGATCTCCGGCTCCTTCCTGCAGCTGTCACGTGGTACCGCTCATTAAAGTCATGAATATGCACATATTCATGACTTCAATGAGCGGTACCACGTGACCGCTGTAGGAAGGAAGAGCTGCCGGAGATAGCCAGAGGAGAGGCTGCAGAGACCGCGCCGGCGGAGTGGTGAGTATACCGATATTTACCTGTCCCTGTGCCACTGCTGCTCCCCTCTGTGTCCTCGCTTGCTCTTGCTGTTATGATCAGGCAGAGGGCGCAATGACGTTGTTAGTGCGCGCCGCGCCCTCTGCCTGAGCATTCACAGCCGAGGACCCGGAAGGAGGGAGCAGCACGCAGCGGTGGAACGGAGATATTAAATATTGCAGGCGCCGGGCCCTGAGCCAGCGGTGACACCAGCACCTGTCCCCCATAGCGCGCTGGTATCACCGCCTGCTCAAGACACCGGCACCTGGCCCCCAGCGACGAGAGGTGAGTATGTAATTTTTTTGCAGCAGCAGTGCGGCAGCATAAGTGACCTATACCATGGGGCATAATCTATGGAGCATATGGGGCATAATCTATGGAGCATATGGGGCATAATCTATGGAGCACATTGGGCATAATCTATGGAGCACATGGGGGCATAATCTGTGGAACATATGGGGGCATAATCTTTGGACTTTATGGGGGCATAATCTGTGGAACATATGGGGGCATAATCTGTGGAACATATGGGGGCATAATCCGTGGAGCATATGGGGGCATAATCCGTGGAGCATATGGGGCATAATCTGGAGTACCATATGGGGCCCATTCTATGGATCATCTTCTGGGGGCATAACCTTTATGGAGCAGCATATGGGGAGTATTTTGTATGAAGCATTTTATGGGGCTCCTGATTCAATATGGATATTCAAAAACCTTTACCCTACTGATGTCTCAATTTTACTTTCAGCTGCAGATGGAAGGAAGAGAGCCACAGTATTCATTACTGATGGGTAGGCGGAGCCCCAGATCAGGATGTCACCTCAGATCAAAAGAGTGCTGACTGGCTGGCCCCTCCAGCTCGGGCTCCTCCTACTCAGCTCCAGTCTAAGATTTGAGGTCCAGAGGATGGTCGCTGCTAATGCAGCTCCTCAGAAGATTTTATTATTTTACATTCGGACAAGAGACTTGGATCACTAGTTGGTCTAGAGGTCTCAGGGGTACCAGCGCTGCTGTACCCCAACCTCTCCCTTGGCGGATCTGTATTTACTCAGTCCCTGCAGAATCCTTGCCGGCCCTGGGGGATGAGGAGAGCTTCCCTGGCGGGGACGCAAACCACACGTGCGGTCACTGCGTCCCTCGCCCTGGGGGGAAGCATGGGCACAGCGCCAGAAACCCCTGAGGGTCCCTGTGGCGCCTTGGCTGGTGAGTACTCCACACAAAATTTTATTATTAATGTGTGAGTGCTTTAGCGTCTGATGGCAGCGCTATTACATGTATATCAGTATGCTTCAGCACTGCGGTGACAGCGCTATTACATGTTTATCAATGTATTTCACCAGCCTCTCCCTTGGCGGATCTGTAACTACATTATGGTCCCTGCAGAATCTTGCCGGCCCTGGGGGATGAGGAGAGTTTCCCTGGCGGGGGCGCAAACCACACACTGGGGTCACTGTGCTTCCCGCCCTGGGGGGAAGCATGGGCATAGCGCCAGAAACCCCTGGGGGTCCCTGTGGCGTTTTGGCTGGTGAGTACTCCACATTTTGGTAAAATGTGTGTGAGTGTTTTAGCGACTGCTGCGGCAGCCGCTGTACAAATATATGCCGATGACTAGTTTTTCTATGTCCGCAGGAGGATGCCTGCAGGACGAGGGAAAGGAGGGGAGTACGCGCTCTTTTTATTTTTGAATTTCGCGCCGCTTCTGAGCGCGCGCTTTACTGCAGCCTCCATTTCCGGCTCCTCTACATGGAGCACACGGAGGCAGAGCGCGGCGGCCATTGCTGACAAGCGAGCCGGCCGGGCAGAAGCTTAACCCTTTCACCTCCACAGCGTGGCTATTGCTGATAAAGCGCTGTAGGTTGAAAGCTCCCCGGATCGTTCTCCTCCCCTCCCGGCTAGAATACGTGTCCAGCTTGGTGAGTCGCTTCTAGCCCGCCGGGCAGAAGCTTAACCCCTTCACCTCCACAGGCGGGGCGCCGTCTGGGGCACTTCTGAGTGACAGATTGCGCTGTCCTGCGGCTGTTCTCGCATAAGGGGCTCGCACACTCTTTTAATATTAATAAAGAGGCTGTGGGGAGTCTGCGACATTAATGCTGCCACTATACGTTTCCGCTGACGATCCTGATGGCGTCGCATAATATTGCGATCGTTTGTGTGTCATTTTTGATGTCGCTATTGGCTGCCAATCTGGGCGATCTCATTGGCATCGCATAGGCGATTAGCGATCTCCTTGACAACTTTGGCGGTCATTGCGTTATAAAAAACAGCGCAATTTTTTAGCGATCTTGTGGAACGTTTTCTGTTTAGTGTGGCATGGCTGTCCTGCAGCTGCGACCTTATAAGAGGCGCCTGAGATTCGCACACCCTTTTTCACTATCAAGGTTGTGGGGAGTCAGCTACTTTAACCCCTTCTTAGGAGGTTAACTCTTAATGGGAGACAGCTGGGGTAGCTCTTTCTTTGAGCTTTAACCCTTCAGCGTTTGTTTTTTTATTTAAGTACTGCTCTGGTTACTGACAGGTTTATCCTGCCATATACTATGCAAGGGTATGTCAGAGACCCTCTCCCAGATCCGTTACGGATCAGCCTCGCGTATCTGACACGCAGACCTCGACTCATACACGGTCAGAGGTTCCAATGGTGTCAAAATGAAGGCCTTCACTGGTTTCTATTGATGACCTTTTAGGTTATGGAGTGTCAACTAGATCCTCTCAAGGGAGCGACACAAATCGGTGTTTTCCTTCTCGCTTAGCGAAGAAGTCCGATTCGGTTAAGGAGGATCGGCAGGGACACCCTGCCTCTCTCTCAGGGGCCGTACTAAAATTTCTGTGGAAGCCATGTGGACGTTACAGTTACCAGAGGAGGTAACTAGTCGTCCTGGTAAGTGGCCCGGATGTTGCAAGGGTCGCATGGGTCGCGATGACCTTACAAACTGTATCCGTTTTTCTACGGAGTTATTTGTTAATTGGACCCCTTCTCCTGAAGTGAATGTTCCTTCATTCCAGCTTAGCAAATCTTCCTGGTAAAAGGGAAGACGAGTCTGCAGGACACGCTGGACAGAAAAACGGAGATGGCAACAATTTCCATCTGCGAGGCCGTGGATCATAGATTCGGTATTAAGGATCTAGGTGTACTTGTTAAGTTCCCCTGAGCCGGTTGGACCGTCTAAGGACGGCGTGGCAAGTTTCCCTCTATCAAGGTAGATGGGCTTTTCTAGTTGAAGGATAATGCGTCACTGCTATCCAGGGCGCAATCCTCGGCAGTTACAGTCAGAAGAGCACTGTGACTTGGATGGAACGCAGTTTTCCAACAGGGTTTGCTATCTTTAGCTTAGAAAGTGGTCAGCTATTTGACTGACCTCACGGAGCTGATGCCAAGGCAAAGGCAAAAGAAGCAGCTTTACCGCAGCGCAGAGCTGTGACTTCTGCGTCTGGCAGGACTTGTGCCGATAGTTATCGGCAGTCCTTTTCGGTTCAAGGGATGATCTGACCAACCCTCTGGGGGTTTGTGTCGTCTCTCTCTTTTTAAAAAAAAAAAAAAAAAGGGGGAATTCTCAGAAATTCCGCATACCCTGGAAACAGAACTTCTGTTAAGGCAGAAGCTGGCAAAAAAGAAAAAAAAAAATTCGCTAAGGCGGACTGACTTCTGACATTCCGTCAGAGCCGAGCATGAAGTCGCTTCGCTCAGTTATGGCAGCCCTGTCGCAGAACGATCAATCGACATTCGCGACGCTTTTTGGCATGTTCCCATCGGAAGACCTCACCCAGGTTGTGGCTCGACCATTCGGTTTGGCTTTAACGCCCAGAATTTTTACAACGATTCTGACGCCAGAATCTCATGGCAATCCTTCAAAGACGGGGATTTACGATTCGTCCCTATTTGGACGGCCTTTTCGGTTGTGGCTTCAAAGGAGAAGTCGTCTCTGGAATCGTCGCAGGCAATCCTGTTTTTGAGGATGCATTTCGACATGGTACGGGCGGTGTTGTCCCTACCTCCAGACAAGCAGGCATGTCTGCTCCAGCATGTACAGACTATGAAGTCTGCGACAGCAGTGTCCCTTCGGAAGGTATGCGCCTTCTGGGTCTGACGGTGGCGTCCATGAGGTTTTTTCCGTTTGTCCAATTTCATTCCAGAGCTCTCCATAGGCTCATTCTGAGTCGTTGGGATCAATCGCAAGGTTCGCTGGATTGCAGCGTCATCATCTCTCACAGGGTGCGAGAATCCCTAGGATGGTGTTTATGTCCAGGAGCGTTATCCCTGGGAAAGCTTTTCCTCCCTCCGAAGTGGTCGGTCATAACCACCGATGCCAGCCTGACGGGCTGGGGGGGGTGTTTGGAACAATCTCTGGATTCAGGGAGTATGGTCATCGGAAGGGTCTGTTCTTCCGATCAACATCCTGGAATTGAGGGCGATTTTCCTTTGCCTCCAACATTGGACGGTCCCTTTGAGCGGTCTGCCAGTCCGAGTGCAGACAGACAATGCGACGGCTGTCGCGTATATCAATCACCAAGGTGGGACAAGGAGTTCCAGACTCATGGTAGAGGTGTCCCGAATTCTGATTTGGGCAGAGGCCAGTGTGCCAGCCATTTCGGCGATTCACATTCCAGGGGTTCAGAATATTACAGCGGACTTTCTCAGTCGCAGAAGGATGGATCCCGGGGAATGGAGCCTCCACCCGGAAGTTTTTGCACTACTGTGCTCTCGCTGGGGAACCCCCCAAGTGGATTTGATGGCATCCAGGTCCAATGCCAAGTTACCGACGTTCATGTCTAGGTACAAGGACCCGAAGGCTGTGGCGGTGGATGCTCTAGTGGCTCAGTGGGATCAGCTCGAGCTGATCTATGTATTCCCGCCGATATCCTTACTTCCTCTAGTACTGCGTCGGATCAGACTAGAGAGAATTCCAGCTATTTTGATAGCTCCAGACTGGCAAAGAAGGGTGTGGTTCTCGACAATAATGTCGCTGTTGGCGGCAACTCCTTTTCCACTCCCTCTTCAACCGGACTTGTTGACTCAGGGGCCCGTTTGTCATCCGGACTTGATGTCCCTGCGTTTGACGGCGTGGCTCTTGAGACCGAAATCTTGACCCGTAGAGGTTTCTCAGCCGAGGTCATTGCTACCCTTCGTGCTGCAAGAAGTCCGGCTACTACTAGGATTTACCACAAAATTTGGGAAACCTTCTTTTAGTGGTGTTTGGGGTCCTCTCGGAACCCGAGAAAATTTTCCATTCCCAACCTGTTGGCTTTTCTGCAGCATGGGCTAGACAAGGGTTTGGCAGTCACACCCTGAAAGGTCAGATTTCTGCTCTGTCCTTATTGTTCCGGAGAACCATTGCTTCAAATAGAGACGTGCTCTCCTTTTTCCGAGGTATATCTCGTAAGTTTCCGCTGCGGAAGGCGCCCGTGTCTCCTTGGCGGCTCAACCTTGTTTTGGAGGTTCTTCAGCATAAACCTTTTGAGCCTATGGTTTCTGCTAGCCTTTCTTTACTTTCTTGGAAGGTGGCTTTCCTTGTTGCAGTCACTTCCTTGAGGAGAGTTTCTGAGTTGGCAGCTCTTTCTTGTTCGCCTCCTTTTCTGGAGTTTTTTCCGGATCGTGTAGTGCTTCGCACTCGGGTGATTTTTTGCCTAAAGTGGTATCACAATTTCATGTTAACTAGGATATTGTGTTGCCTTCACTCTGTCTGGATCCGAAGAATGCGAAAGAGCGAGATTTACACACATTGGATTTAGTGCGGGCCTTGAAGTTTTATCTATCTATTACTCAAGGTTTTCGTAAGACGGACTCCCTATTTGTGGTTCCAGTCGGTCGTCGGCGTGGTCAACGAGCTTTCAAGGATTCTATAGCTCGTTGGATCCGGTCAGCTATTTTGGAAGCTTACCGCCTTCGGGGTGAACCTTGCCCGATTAAGATTCGAGCCCATTCCACGTGAGCTGTGGCTTCATCGTGGGCTCTTCATCAAGGTGCCTCAGCAGTGCAGCTCTGCCGGGCGGCAACTTGGCGCTCTGTCCACACGTTTACAAAGTTTTATAAAGTGGACGTCAGTGCTTCCGCTGATGCAGCCCTCGGACGTAGGGTCCTGCAGGCAGCTGTAGTTTAAAGTTCTGGATGAACTTGTGTTTAGCGCTGGTTGCGCTTTGTTGTTAAGGTTGTTGGGTTTCTGCCTTTTGTTGGTTTTTCCCACCCTTATTTTTGAACTGCTTTGGGACGTCCCATCAGTAATGAATACTGTGGCTCTCTTCCTTCCATCTGCAGCTGAAACACGGATTTTGGTAAAAACTTACCTGTAAAATCCTTTTCAGCGAAGGAAGGAAGAGAGACACAGCACCCTCCCAAGGCAGAAGTGTGTTGATGTTTTCAGATGCAGCGCGACCCTTATCTGATAGCGATTATCTGGGCTGAGGTCAGCGCGCTAAGGCTCTGTTCCAGCATCGCCAGCTCATCGCAGTAGTCAGGTTCCGTGAGTAGTACCTGGAACTCTGTGGTTTTTGGCTTTCTTTGCATGCATAACCTGTATCCTTGTGTTTTTTCTCTGAAGTTCCTTCAGAAGGGGTTATGTTGCTCCGCTGGTGATCTTGGCTCTTTTCCTAAAAGCTTTGGTACGACTGGAGCTGAGTAGGAGGAGCCCGAGCTGGAGGGGCCAGCCAGTCAGCACTCTTTTGATCTGAGGTGACATCCTGATCTGGGGCTCCGCCTACCCATCAGTAATGAATACTGTGTCTCTCTTCCTTCCTTCGCTGAAAAGGATTTTACAGGTAAGTTTTTACCAAAATCCGTGTTTTATTGGTATCTATTTTTATTTTTGTAATTTACCAGTAGCTGCCTCATTTTCCACCCTAGGCTTATACACGAGTCAATAAGTTTTCCCAGTTTTTGTGGCAAAATTAGGGGGGTCGGCTTATACATGAGTATATACGGTATTTGTCACCATTGTGGGTTTTTCTGTCACTAAACGAGGGGTACCAACAATTTTGACCACGTGTGTATATCTTGGCAAATAGATAAAATAAGTATTGGATGTACTAACGATTTTGCATGTTTTCCCACCTACAATATATGGAGATGTCTGTATTTTTAATTGTAGATACACTTCAACAGTGAGAGACTCTAAAAATAAAAACCTAAAACTCACATTGTATGATTTTTAAATGATTAAATTGTATTTTAATTAATGAAATAAGTATTTAATCACCTACCAGCTAGCAAGAATCCTGGCTCTCACAGACCTGTTAGTGCAGAGTAAGAGGGCTTCTTAAAGAAAAACTATTCACTGTATTAATTGCACCTGTTTGAACTCTTTACTTGTATGAAAGACAACTGTCCTCACAATCACACTCCAACCTCCCCACCATGGTCAAGACCAAAGAGCTGTGTAACGACACCTGGTGCAAAATTGTAGACCTACACAAGGCTGGGATGGTCTACATGACAATAGGAAAGCAGCTTGGTGTGAAGGCAAAAACTGCTCCATTATAAGAAAATGGAAGAAATGCAAGACAGCTGTCAATTCTCCTAGGCCAGGAGCTCCATACAAGTTCTCGCCTCTTGGGGTAAGGATGATTCTGAGAAAGGTCAAGAATCAGCCCAGAACTGCATAGGAGGACCTGGTCAATGACCTGAAGGGAGCTTGGACCACAGTCTCAAACATTACTGTTGATAACACACTACGCCATCATGGATTAAAATCTTGCAGGGCACGTAAAATCCTGCTCACACCAGCCAATTTGAAGTTCGTCAATGACCATCTGGATCAGGAGGACGCATGGGAGAAGGTCATGTGGTTAGATGAGACCAAAATAGAAATTTTTGGTATCCACTCCACTCGCCGTATTTGGAAGAAGGATGAGTACAACCTGAAGAACACCTTTCAACCTTGAAGCATGGTGGGGAAACCTCATACTTTGGAGGTGCTTTTCTGCAAAGGGGGACAGCAGGACTGCATGGTATTGAAGGGAGGATGGATGGGGTCATGTATCGTGAGATTTTGGTCATCAACCTTCTTCCCTCAGTAAGAGCATTGAAGATGGGTTGTGGCTGGGTCTTCCAGCATGACAAAGACCTGAAACGCACAGCCAGGGCATCTAAAAAATGGCTTCATAAAAGGCATTTCAAGGTCCTGGAGTATTCTAGCCAGTCTCCAGACCTGAACCCAATAAAAAAATCTTTGTAGGGAGCTGAAACTCAATGTTGCTCATTGACAGCCCCGAAACATGAAAGATCTGGAGAAGATTTGTATGGAGTAGTGGGCCAAAATTCCTACTGCTGTGTGTGCAAACTTGGTCAAGAACTACAGGAAACTTCTGACCTCTGTAACTGCAAACTAAGGTTTCTGTACCAAATATTAAGTTCTGTTTTTCAAATGTATGGAGACAATTACAGAGAGCAAATCCTGTGTGTTAGTCGAGTATTTTTCCTCAGGCATGGAAACCTTTGCTCGTGTGGTGTCAAACAGCATTACCAGAAAAATGATGCCTTGGACCGGGGTCAGAGATGGCTCGCCCAGACGTGATTGTCCAGAGTGATCTGTAGACTCTCATGGCATGCTGAGGGATGTTGTCTAGATAGGGGGTGACGAGAATGCCTTTTCTGCAAAGAATGGTCATAACCATTTCCATTATCTTCGTGAATACTCTGGTATTGTGGCTAGGCCAAATGGCAGTGCCGTGAAATGGAAGTGGGATTCTTGTATTGCGAAGAGGAGGAATCTGGTGCTGAGAGAAAATAGGTATGTTTAGATAGGCATCCTGAATGTCCACCGAGCATACAAATTCCTCTGGCTCCATGGAAGCCTGGTTTGAATAGAAACCCAAAAAGAATTCTGGTGAAGGAAGGGGATCGATGACACCTGCCCTGGAAAGCGAGTTGATAGCCTTGAAAAACCCGAGACTACTTCCCGTACCCGGTTGTCGTCAACTACTGAGATCCAGTTATCCTGAAATAGGAGACGGCCGCCCAGTCTGAGAGTCTTCCCAGGTGGGAGTGACCCGTCCTACCAAGGAAATCTGTTGGATCTGGTTCTGGATGACTGGCGCTGGTAGGTTCTTGGAAGCCAGGAAGGGGTTGGTCTGAAGGAAGGTCTCTGGAGACTCGTCCTGTCGGATATTGTTCTGGGACGAAAAACTCCGAAAGGAACGAGATTGAACTATGCAACGGGGTAGATGTTTAGTCCTTTTTGTGGAACTGCTCTTACCCACCCCTCAACCGTGGTTTTTGAGATTATTTTATCAAGTTCTCTGAAAAAACGAGAGCTTTGGGAAGGTAGGCCGGTTAGGGGCTTTTTGGATGCAAAGTCCGCTTTCCATGCCTTCAGCCATATGACCCTGCGGGTAGTGATGATGTTGTCGGCTGCCAGGGCTAAACAGGCGGCTGCATCAAGGGAAGCCATCATGAGGTACTTGCCTAAGTGACTGATTTGGTTCAGCGGGAAGAGCATCCGCAAGAACACGGGCGGAGATGTTTTGCCCAGGCCGAAACTGCCTTGGCCACCCACGTAGCAGCGATTGACGAGCAGAGGGCCTAGCCCGCAACCTCAAAGGCTGATGTGGCAAACGTTTTGGTGTGTCAGAGGGCTCCTTTTAAGGAGGAACCGTATGACAGAGGAAGAATGGTGTTTGTGGAAAGCTGGGAGGTTGGGAGGATTCACCAAGGGAGACTACCTATTTCTGAAGCGGGTCTGCAAAAGGATACAGATAATAGAAATCCGGCACTCAACTTGGATATTTTGTATTTTTATTGTGTCCAAAAGAAATAAGGTTACAGCAATCAGCAAAACGTTTCGATCCACATCTGGACCTTCGTCAGTTGCTGTATAACAAATATAGGTAAAGGTCATGAATAAATAATAAATAAAGTATATACAAAAACATGGTATGATCAAAAAAAATCGGCATAGTCATAATGTAAGATATAGGAGGAAGGCACATTTAGCACAGTCTTAATTCAAAGTGGAGTGGGGGACATAGAAAGAGACCTATATCAACATACCGTTTTTAAAGAGCCGTGTCAATCATAGAGCCAACATGTAGCAATGAAAGAAGGTAACCTATAAACAGTTAGTGATATTAGGAAATTATTATGCTCAAAATCACCAAGGTGATATCCGGGTCTGTATGAACATACCGCTGATGTGCAGAAGAGTATTTCAGTAACACAGCTTATGTATCTTCCCTTATTGGGACAGACAGTGCCCAGTGAAATATTCAAGGGTTTACAGCCTGAGAAAAGAGTAGTGCCACATTATACTAACGATAGAATTGGCTAGTGAGTAAAGTACGTTTATACCGTAACATACCACTGGGGTAATGCAGAGATAATGGACAAACGGAGTTTGCAGCCTATAGATAGAAAATTCAATCCTGTGTTAGAGTGCTCATATGTTACAGGAGAGCGCATAGCGATCTGATTTCTTACCAGAGAAGTGTGCTGCCGACGCGGTATCCACCGCTGGTCAAAGGCAGTCTGACCGGTGACCGGCTTAAGAGCAGGATGCTCGTGGAGTGAACACGTGAGACCGGAAGTGTGTGGCACGCTGAGAACAGCATGTCGCCACATCATAGTTCTGGGCCGGAAGTGACGTAATCAAAGAAAGACTATGCGTTCCATTGTACAACTAGCTTGCGTTCCATCACATAAGGAGGCCAGCATGGGACAGAATAGAAGTACTAACAGGCTCGTAGGTGAATATGCCTAGTGGCTAGTGAGATAGTGCAGCGGTAATAATAGACCCATAGTGGTGGTGATAAGGGTGAAAGTCCAGATGGAAAGATGACATTCAATAAAGATGGCTCTGAAAAGATAAGAATGTGACAATTAGCTTATGCAGACATGGTAATGTAGATTGACATTGTACATTCATAAAAAAGATAACAGGTCATATTCACGGTTTAACCCTTTTGGGGACAGAGTTTCAAGCGTGTGTATCCAGAAGGACTCACGCTTTTTTAGGCACGTTATCCGATCACCACCTCGTCGTAGGGGAGGAACAGAATCGATTACCTGGTATTTCAATTGGGAAATGGTGTGCCCCATTTGATGGAAATGACTAGGTAAAGGGAGGAGGAGATTTCGGCACCGTATAGTGGACTTGTGCTTAGAGATACGATCTCTAATGGATTGTGTTGTTTCGCCAATATATAAAAGTCCGCACAGACATTTGATTAGATAGACAACAAATGAGGATTCACATGTATAATAATTCTTGATGAAAAATGTTTTGCCTGTCCTTGGGTGTTGAAATCTGCCTCCCTTTATAACATTATTGCATTGTGCGCAATGCAAACACGGATAAGTGCCTGATTGTGGTTTAGATAGGAACAATTGTTTGCGACGTATAGTGGAACCAATGTCAGCATGGACAAGTGAGTCCTTAAAATTAGGTGGTCTCTTAAAACATGGCAAAAAGGGATTACGAAACTCCACTATGTCAGGATGTGCGGAGGACAAAATGGGCCAATGTCTTCTGATGGTTCTATGAAGAAGAAAAGCAAAGGGATGGAAAGAATGTACAAAGGGAATGCGTTTTGTTCTTTCAATTCGTCTAGTATCATCCCTGTGTGGTGGATTCCTAGCTTTGTCCAATAATGTAGCGGGATTACCACGGTTGGAAAATTTGTGGGTCATATCCGTCAGACGTTGTGTTCGTCTATTGTCGTCGGAGACTATACGACGGACTCTCTGGAATTGTGACATAGGGATGGAACGTTTAACCGCTGGTGGGTGAAAGCTCGTAAAATGTAATAGGCTGTTCCGATCAGTTGTTTTGGTGAAAAGATCTGTTGTAAGATTTCCTTCAGTATCCTTTAGGATTTTAGTGTCAAGGAAATTGATTGAACTGGTATCATATGATATGGTGAATGTGATACCTGGCCATGATTGGTTCAAAACTGAATGAAAATCAGAAAGTGATTCTGGTGTGCCATTCCATAGACAGAATATATCATCGATATAACGTTTCCATACAATCACATTTTGAGTATATAGTGAAAGTGTGTAAATGATGGATGATTCAAAGTGCGCCATATATGCATTTGCATATGGAGGTGCGACATTCGATCCCATCGCGGTACCCCGGCACTGTAAGTAAAAAGTATCTTGGAACAGAAAGAAGTTGTTAAACAGTATGACAGTGAGAAGGTCAATGCATAAGTTGACCCCCTCTTCAGACATCTCAGAGGATGAAAGAAGGTGATGTACCGAATTGATCCCCTCTATATGGGGGATGGATGTATACAGGTCTTTGACATCCATAGTGACTAGTAGTGTGTCAGATGGAACCTTACCCAGTGTATTTATAACTTTTAAGAAGTCTCCCGTATCCAGTATGAAAGATGGAGATTGTTGGGTAAGAGGTGTCAATATTTTTTCTAGAAATTTAGCAATGGGGGACAATATAGAGTCCGTAGACGCCACTATTGGTCTCCCGGGTGGATTTTGTAAATTCTTGTGTACCTTTGGTAATGTGTAGAGCACTGGAGTGATTGGATGCGATTTACGTAGGTAATCACAAGTTTTGGAATCAAGGATGCCCATGTGTGAGTATTTCAAGATAATCTCTTCTATTTTACTGGATATCTCGGGGTAGGGTCCCTAGAAAGGGGTTTTATAGATGGATGTATCCGTTAATTGCCAATTAACGGATACATCCATCTATAAACCCCTTTCTAGGGACCCTACCCCCGAGATATCCAGTAAAATAGAAGAGATTATCTTGAAATACTCACACATGGGCATCCTTGATTCCAAAAGGTACACAAGAATTTACAAAATCCACCCGGGAGACCAATAGTGGCGTCTACGGACTCCATATTGTCCCCCATTGCTAAATTTCTAGAAAAAATATTGACACCTCTTACCCAACAATCTCCATCTTTCATACTGGATACGGGAGACTTCTTAAAAGTTATAAATACACTGGGCAAGGTTCCATCTGACACACTACTAGTCACTATGGATGTCAAAGACCTGTATACATCCATCCCCCATATAGAGGGGATCAATTCGGTACATCACCTTCTTTCATCCTCTGAGATGTCTGAAGAGGGGGTCAACTTATGCATTGACCTTCTCACTGTCATACTGTGTAACAACTTCTTTCTGTTCCAAGATACTTTTTACTTACAGTGCCGGGTACCGCGATGGGATCGAATGTCGCGCCTCTATATGCAAATGCATATATGGCGCACTTTGAATCATCCATCATTTACACACTTTCACTATATACTCAAAATGTGATTGTATGGAAACGTTATATCGATGATATATTCTGTCTATGGCGTGGCACACCAGAATCACTTTCTGATTTTCATTCAGTTTTGAACCAATCATGGCCAGGTATCACATTCACCATATCATATGATACCAGTTCAATCAATTTCCTTGACACTAAAATCCTAAAGGATACTGAAGGAAATCTTACAACAGATCTTTTCACCAAAACAACTGATCGAACAGCCTATTACATTTTACGAGCTTTCACCCACCAGCGGTTAAACGTTCCATCCCTATTCACAATTCCAGAGAGTCCGTCGTATAGTCTCCGACGACAATAGACGAACACAACGTCTGACGGATATGACCCACAAATTTTCCAACCGTGGTAATCCCGCTACATTATTGGACAAAGCTAGGAATCCACCACACAGGGATGATACTAGACGAATTGAAAGAACAAAACGCATTCCCTTTGTACATTCTTTCCATCCCTTTGCTTTTCTTCTTCATAGAACCATCAGAAGACATTGGCCCATTTTGTCCTCCACACATCCTGACATAGTGGAGTTTCGTAATCCCTTTTTGCCATGTTTTAAGAGACCACCTAATTTTAAGGACTCACTTGTCCATGCTGACATTGGTTCCACTATACGTCGCAAACAATTGTTCCTATCTAAACCACAAACAGGCACTTATCCGTGTTTGCATTGCGCACAATGCAATAATGTTATAAAGGGAGGCAGATTTCAACACCCAAGGACAGGCAAAACATTTTTCATCAAGAATTATTATACATGTGAATCCTCATTTGTTGTCTATCTAATCAAATTCCGAAAAGAGGGAAGAATGGGAAGCATTTAAGGAAACCAGGATGGATGAACATAGAACTTAAACACATGCTAAAAAGGAAGAAAGAAATGTTTATCAAATGGAAAGAGGGAGGCATATCTAAAGAAGAATATAATGCCGTCTGCAGAACCTGCAGGGCACAAATCAGATTATCTAAAGCTGACAATGAATTAAGGCTTGCAAGTGACGTCAAAAGCAACAAAAAAGGATTTTGGGGATACGTCAAAAGTAAAAGAAAAGTCAAAGATGCTATAGGATTTTTACAGGATGAAAATGATGAAATGGTAAGTCAGGATGTTGAGAAGGCTGAACTTTTAAATTCCTATTTTGCATCTGTTTTCTCTCAGAAAGGAAATGTAACATCAACTGATCTTCACTGTCCTATTAAAGGAATAGAAGAATCCAGGATATCTATAAACAGAAAGACAGTGAGGAAACACTTAGCTAACCTAAATGAATTCAAGTCTCCAGGTCCAGATGAATTACACCCCAGGGTACTGAAGGAGATAGCAGAAGAAATTCTTGAACCACTGTCCATAATCTTTGAAAATTCTTGGAGAACAGGAGAAGTCCCAGAAGACTGGAGAAGAGCAAATGTTGTTCCTATCTTCAAAAAGGGGAAGAAGGTGGACCCAGGGAACTACAGGCCGGTGAGTCTGACTTCTATACCAGGAAAGATCTTTGAACAAATTATTAAAGAACATGTATGCAAGTACCTGGATAAGAATGAAGTGATTAAACAGAGTCAGCATGGGTTTGTAACTAATAAGTCATGTCAGACTAACTTAATTTCCTTCTATGACAGAATCACTGACTGGGTGGATCAGGGAAATGCTGTAGATATAGTATATCTTGACTTCAGCAAAGCATTTGACAAAGTATCTCACACAATCCTTATTGAAAAAATGACTAAGTATGGAATGGACAAGGCAACTGTTAGGTGGATTCATAACTGGCTTAGTGATCGGACCCAAAGAGTGGTTGTAAATGGCTGCACATCCAGTTGGAAGAATGTCTCAAGTGGGGTACCACAAGGCTCTGTTTTGGGCCCTGTATTGTTCAACATCTTTATCAATGATTTAGATGAAGGAATTGAGGGTAAACTGATCAAATTTGCTGATGACACAAAGCTAGGAGGGTAGCTAATACTAGAGAAGAGAGAGAGGATTCAAAAAGATATACATAAACTGGAGCAGTGGGCAGCAACTAACAGAATGGATTTTAACAGGGAAAAATGCAAAGTACTACATCTGGGCAATAAAAATGAAAAAAGCATATACAAAATGGGAGGAATAGGGCTAAGTAACAGCACATGTGAAAAAGACTTGGGTATACTAATTGATCACAGACTTAACATGAGTCAACAGTGTGATGCAGCAGCAAAAAAGGCAAATGCAATTCTAGGATGTATCAACAGAAGCATACAGTCTAGATCACGTGAGGTCATTATTGCCCTCTACTCCTCTTTGGTCAGACCTCATCTGGAATACTGTGTCCAGTTTTGGGCACCACATTTTAAAAAAGACATCAACAAACTGGAGCAAGTTCAGAGAAGAGCCACCAGAATGGTGACCGGTCTGCAAACCATGTCCTATGAGGAACGGTTGCAGGATTTGGGAATGTTTAGCTTGCAAAAAAGAAGACTGAGAGGAGACTTAATAGCTGTCTACAAATATCTCAAGGGCTGTCACATTGTAGAAGGATCATCTTTATTCTCATTTGCGCAAGGAAAGACTAGAAGCAATGGGATGAAACTGAATGGGGGGAGACACAGATTAGATATTAGAAAAAACTTTTTGACAGTTAGGGTGATCAATGAGTGGAACAGGCTGCCACAAGAGGTGGTGAGTTCTCCTTCAATGGAAGTCTTCAAACAGAGGCTGGATAGACATCTGTCTGGGATGATTTAGAGAATCCTGCTTTGAGCAGGGGGTTGGACCAGATGACCCAGGAGGTCCCTTCCAACTCTACCATTCTATGATTCTATGAAATAGTCCGTGCGGACTTTTATATATTGGCGAAACAACACAATCCATTAGAGATCGTATCTCTAAGCACAAGTCCACTATACGGTGCCGAAATCTCCTCCTCCCTTTACCTAGTCATTTCCATCAAATGGGGCACACCATTTCCCAATTGAAATACCAGGTAATCGATTCTGTTCCTCCCTACGACGAGGTGGTGATCGGATAACGTGCCTAAAAAAGCGTGAGTCCTTCTGGATACACACGCTTGAAACTCTGTCCCCAAAAGGGTTAAACCGTGAATATGACCTGTTATCTTTTTTATGAATGTACAATGTCAATCTACATTACCATGTCTGCATAAGCTAATTGTCACATTCTTATCTTTTCAGAGCCATCTTTATTGAATGTCATCTTTCCATCTGGACTTTCACCCTTATCACCACCACTATGGGTCTATTATTACCGCTGCACTAGCCACTAGGCATATTCACCTACGAGCCTGTTAGTACTTCTATTCTGTCCCATGCTGGCCTCCTTATGTGATGGAACGCAAGCTAGTTGTACAATGGAACTCATAGTCTTTCTTTGATTACGTCACTTCCGGCCCGGAACTATGATGTGGCGACATGCTGTTCTCAGCGTGCCACACACTTCCGGTCTCACGTGTTCACTCCACGAGCATCCTGCTCTTAAGCCGGTCACCGGTCAGACTGCCTTTGACCAGCGGTGGATACCGCGTCGGCAGCACACTTCTCTGGTAAAAATCAGATCGCTATGCGCTCTCCTGTAACATATGAGCACTCTAACACAGGATTGAATTTTCTATCTATAGGCTGCAAACTCCGTTTGTCCATTATCCCCTGCATTACCCCAGTGGTATGTTACGGTATAAACGTACTTTACTCACTAGCCAATTCTATCGTTAGTATAATGTGGCACTACTCTTTTCTCAGGCTGTAAACCCTTGAATATTTCACTGGGCACTGTCTGTCCCAATAAGGGAAGATACATAAGCTGTGTTACTGAAATACTCTTCTGCACATCAGCGGTATGTTCATACAGACCCGGATATCACCTTGGTGATTTTGAGCATAATAATTTCCTAATATCACTAACTGTTTATAGGTTACCTTCTTTCATTGCTACATGTTGGCTCTATGATTGACACGGCTCTTTAAAAACGGTATGTTGATATAGGTCTCTTTCTATGTCCCCCACTCCACTTTGAATTAAGACTGTGCTAAATGTGCCTTCCTCCTATATCTTACATTATGAATATGCCGATTTTTTTTTTTGATCATACCATGTTTTTGTATATACTTTATTTATTATTTATTCATGACCTTTACCTATATTTGTTATACAGCAACTGACGAAGGTCCAGATGTGGACCGAAACTTTTGCTGATTGCTGTAACCTTATTTCTTTTGGACACAATAAAAATACAAAATATCCAAGTTGAGTGCCGGATTTCTATTATTAGTACTATGGTTTTGGAACCTATCTTGGCACCAGTCCATATATTGCTGTGCACACGATTTTCCTCCTGCAAAAGGATACAGGACATTCATGCATTTTCTTCTCCGTGGAAGCGCTTGTCCCCGATGCTCCCATTCCTTAGCGAAGATTCCGTTGAACTCAGTGACTGGCAAAACTACAGTGAGGGCACTTCATCCTTCTGAAGGATACAGTCGGCTCCGAGGGATAAGTCTCTGTGTCCTTTATGTTAAGAGTCTGATTAACAGCTACAATCATATCCACAGTCTCTCGTAGTTTAGTGATCTGTTTGGAGTCTAGATCGGAATCTGATTCAAAAGTGGATCTGACTCATGCACCACTGGAATGTTGGAGGAGGGGGGGGGAGTGATAGAGATTGGATCCTGGGGACAATGGTGGGGAGCTGGTATGGGCGCCGGGGGAGCTTAACTGGGGCCCTGTGGCAGAGACAGGATTGGGTAGCTGCTCTAAGACCGAGACCAAAGTGTAGGATACTTTGGTTAAGTCAGCTACTGAGTGGGAGAGAGATGTGGCCCACTCGGGGTGGGGATGCGCACTCTTGTGGGGGACTCCTGGAGTGTCATATTGGATGGATTGTAATTTTGAAAGAGACAAGGTATGACCAGAGTGGAACTTTATTACAGGAGGAGAATGCCAAGTATATGACAATAGGGGGAGGATGGGTGTGAGACTCCCTGAGCTTTAGGCATAGAGAGAGGTGCCAAGGTGAGCTTGCTTACGATGAGAGCTGTCACCTAGAGGCAGAGCTTACTCAGAGCTGGGATCCTGGTTGAGGTATGGAGAGATGAGCCTGCGGTGCTCCTGAGTTCTAGAGACGGTTGGGTCTGGAGGGCTGAGTTTGCAGTGAGGCATGAAGAAGGTGCTGCACTGCGGAGAGATGTTGTCGGGCGGGACGGATGGAGCCTGAAAATGCGCCAGATTTCCCGCTTGGTGAGTCAGGGAGGGTAGGCGGCGTCAGAAGCATGCGCACAGTATTCTTGTGCGATGGGAGGAAGGGAAGTTCTGATTGGCTGTTGATGGTAGGTGTGGCCAAGCAAAAGAGTTTGTGCGCATGATTGGCTGGACTATTGGAGTTGTTGCCGAGCCCTTTGGAAGGCCTATGTTTGAGCCGGGGACTAAATTTGTACCTGTAGGCCGCAGTGGGATGTGGGGAGCGCGGAGGTCGTCGCTGGCCAATGAGGGAAGGAGAATTTGTACCCGGTACACATGTTATAATAGGGCAAGACTAAATGTTAACTCTAATCCATAAGGAAAACACAACAAGCTATCCAAACATAGCATAGTCATTCAAAATACTGTATATATTTGGGATAGCCTAATAGAAATGGACAGTGTAGGACACACTGCATATATAAATACAAATGAAAACCACGAAACAAAGCTGTGCAAAAAAAGTCCACATAATTGCAAAGAGTAAATTTTATTGATTAAAAATATTACTAAAAAGCCAGAGGTAGAAATAGAGGAGACTAAAACAGTGACATGTGAAAAACACCGCATGGCAAAAAACACACAGCGAGGGTATGGATAAGTGCCTGCATGAATGTTATAGGTATGGCCACATACATAGAATATATCATATGAAGAAAGAGAAATACCATTACCATTTTTGTCTCCGGCGAAAAAGCGGCGCTTCCGGCTTTTGTTACAATGAAAAAGTCTATGAACGCCACAACGCGGCGGATCCGGCAAAAGCCGGATACAGTGGCCGGATCCAGTTTTTCAATTGATATACCAGCCCACAGCAAACATATAAAAAAGCATGCAGTGGGACACTCAGACATACCATGCACAAGACATCGAGAGCAAGAGGACCACAGCCACAGCACCAGGTTCCGCAGCCAGCACCAGGATCCGCAGCCAGCACCAGGTTCCGCAGCCAGCACCAGGTTCCGCATCAGGGCAATGGAGCGCCAAGACAACAGACGGTAAATATCACATCCCCCCACCCAAATTTTACCACGCATCTGTCACCAATGCTGCCTGAGCTACTGCAGTGTGTTTGCACCCTGGTACATTTTCAAAATCATGTTTTTGCTGTGATGTGGTTGGTTCCCCTGGTACTGTATGAAATGTTAATATTTTTCCACTGATGGGGTGGGTCCCCCTGGTAGTGTTTCAAATATGCATGTTTTTCAAGTGATATTGTGTATCCCCTGGTACAAAATAATGTGCATTTTTTTAAATGTAAAATGTGTATCCCCTGCTACTGTAGTGCATGTGTTTCATTGATAATGTGGATCTACTGGTACTGTTTTTTTTTTTTTTTTTGGCTGTGATGGTGTTGTTCCTTCTGCTACTATATGAAATGTGCATGTTTCCACTAGGTTGAAGTGTATCCCCTGGTAATGTTTATAATGTGCATGTTTTGCAAATGATGTTGTGCGTCACCATGGTTTCCAAGTGATGAAGTTGTTCCCCCTGTTACTGTATCAAGTGTGCATGTTTTAAATTCAAAATGTTGACCTCCTGGTACTGTATTATTTTTTTTTTTTTTGGCTGTGATGGGTTGGTCCTCCTGCTACTATATGAAATGTGCATGTTTTCCATTCATAATGTTGATCTAGTGGATTTTTTTTTTTTGCCTGTGATGGTGTTGTTCCTCCTGCTGCTGTATGAAATGTGCATGTTTCCACTAGGTTGAAGTGTATCCCCTGGTAATGTTTATAATGTGCATGTTTTGCAAGTGATGTTGTGCGTCACCATGGTTTCCCAGTGATAAAGTTTTTCCCCCTGGTACTGTATCAAGTGTGCATTTTTTCCAGTGATAGGGTGGGTACCCCTGGTACTGTTTATGGGTCGAATTAATGATGGGATGTTGTGTTCCGTACACCATAAAGCTCACTCCTGTCCATGTTTGAATGTTATTTTTGAAAACAGGGACAATGAATACATATATTCACAGTCCCTTTTTGTCTGTTTATTCCACAGCAGAAGATTTGAAAGGGAGGAGGCGGCAGCAGCAGAAGCAGCTGCAGCAGCAAGGGGACTGGACATCCTCGAAGCTAGGAGGACAGCCAGCAGAAAGTAAATATGACATCCCCCATTTCCCTAAAAATTACATGTTTGTTCTTCTCTTTCAGCCAGGGACAAGGAATAAACATATATTCACTGTCCCTTTTTGTGTCCTTACTCAACAGCAGAAGACGTCAACGAGAGGCGGCGGCAGCAGCACAAGAAAGGGGAGAGGACATCCTCCAAGCTAGGAGGACAGCCAGCAGAAAGTAACTATGACATCCCCCATTTTGCTAAAAATTACATGTTTGTTTTTCTTTCAGCCAGGGCCAAGGAATAGTATATTCACTGTCCCTTTTTACTCAACAGCAGAAGACGTCAAAGACAGGCGGAGGCGGCAGCAGCAAGCCGAGAGGAGGAGAGACGGGCAGAGAGGACAGCCAGCAGAAAGTAAATATGACATCCCCCATTTCCCTATAAATTTCATGTTTGTTTTTCTCTTTCAGCCACGGACAAGGAATATACAAATATATTCACTGGCCCTTTTTGTGTCTTCCACAGCAGAGAGCGTCAAACAGCTGCAGCAGCTGCTGCACTGGCGGCTTTAGCTGAGGAAGCGGCGGCAGCAGCAGCAGCATCTCCTCCCTCCCAGCCACTTGAGCCAGGTGATCGGGACACATCTTCTTCTGGGAGTCCTCCTTCCCATCGTCAGCAATTGGCGGTAAAAATATCTTAATTTTTTTTTTCTCCACAATCCATCTGTGGGATATATGTATTCATTGTCTTTTTTTAATAACAGGAATCGCAAGATGACGAGGAGCTCCCAGAGGAAGAAGGACGGGGTGGAGAGATACCCGGAGTGGGCTCACAATTCGTAAGTATCCTGCATCAATCGCAGAAACACAACATCACACTACACACAACACATAGAAAACCATTTAGTACATACTTGACACAGCGGCCAACACATGCCAATATCCTAAATTTTTTTGTCTTTTTAGTCTCTCGGATCTGGGAGCCAACAAAGGGGTCCTCACAGCGCCTCCCAGAGTCGTCGTCGTGAGACTGCCGGCGGTTCCCAACGTGTAAGTTTTTTTGTTTTTTGATTCCAATGTGATTTTTTTTTTTTTTTTTTTCCCCAAAATTTTTTTCTTTGTTGGGGTGCATTTTTAAATTTAAATTTTTAGGTTTGATTATAATTTTTTTACTATTTACCTTTTTTGGTAAGATTTCATGTAATTTTTTAAATTTTTTTTTACAAAACGTGATATCTATATATTTTTTTGTTAATTTTATTATAGTTTAACATGTATACTTTTTTCATTTTCACTTGCTAATGTGTATGGTAATGGTTTTTTTTTCTATTTTAATTTCACAGGCTTCACAGCGTGCTCCCGACTCGGACAGTGAGGAGGGGATAGACGTAGACCTCCTAATTGATCTGGTCCGAGAAAGGGACCCGCTGTGGAACATGGGGGACCGCCGCCATTCTGATCAAGTAGTGACCCGACGGCTCTGGGAGGAAGTGGCATCGGCAATGGTGGAGCACTGGGAGGACCTCGATGTTAGGTCCCAGACTAAACACCGTAAGTATAGTTCATGTTGCTGACTGTAAGCTGTGTTTCCCAAACTTCAGTCCTCGTGTCCCCCACGCTTCATGTTTTGAGGATTGCCTTTTGTGCAACACTATGGAAATACTGAAAACATGACCTCTGGGGACACGAGGAATGAAGTTTGGGAAACACTGATGTTGTATAGTAACCAATGTGTGCTTTCTCGTTTCAGGGGAGAGAATTGTGAAGCGGTGGCGGTCTGTGAGGGATCGCTTTAAGAAGGAGTTCAACAAGGAGATGCGGGCCCCGAGTGGATCTGCAGGACGCCAGAGCAAGTACAAGTACGCACGAGCCCTGGCGTTCCTGCGTGAAACTATGGTCACCCGAAGGTAACTATTACCATAAAATGTTAACATCTATCCAATGTTTTTTTGCAGCCAGGGCCATTCCACATCTGTATATTCATTGTATGTTTTTTCTTTCTTCCACAGCACGGTGACCAGCACTCGGGCGCCTGCAGAGTTGGCGCCTTCTAGAGCGATCCCTCAGGAGACCGACACCGATGGAAACTTAGACCGCCCCGGTACATCTGCACCTTCCCACACATTAGATCCCGCAGTCCCCTCCACCAGCGCTGGAGCATCGTGGCCGCCTGCATTACATGCAGCTGCTGGTCAGGATATAGCATTCCCTTTACCCCACCCTTCTGACCCTGCCACCTCTAGTACAGCTGCGGGTACTGGGCGGCAGCGTCAGAGGGGTCAGGAAAGGAACTATGCGCCCGAGTTCTTGCATTTGAATGCATCTTTCCAGAACTGTCTTAAAGTATTATCTGAACAACTTGCCGCAGGCATTAATCAGATAACCTCCGCAGTTTTGGAGGTAAAGACACTTCTGCAAACCGTGCAGTCAGAAGCAAGAGCATCACCTAATCACAGCTTTTTTAGGTCGGTTGCGGAGCGCATAGATCCGCTATCTCTTGACCAGCAGATGTATGTAATGCATACGTGCCATGCTGCTATAGTGCAGGCTATCTCCCATCCTCCTCCATCCACCCAAGTTGTTCCTCCACCTCCCCCCCTCCAGCCGCCGTACATCTCCCCCCCCCCCCCACCCGCCGTCCCTCCTCCCCCTCCTATTCAATACCAGCCACCACCCCAACTCCATCAACCTCCCCAATTACAACCACCTCCCCAGTACCACCCACCTCCCCAACTGCAATCACCTCCCCAGTACCAGCAACCTCCCCACTACCAGCCACCTACCCCGTACCACACTCCTACCTCTTACAGATCTCCTTCACCCTTCCAATTCCCTACCATGTCACCTGCTCCTCCTGCCCAACCCTCCACTCCACCACCACCCACCTGTTCTGCCTTGTCTTCCCATTCTTTTACTCTTTCCACCCCTTCACCTCTTCCTGTTCCTTCACCACCACCATCCCGGTCATCCCTCCACACTCCAACGGTCTAAGTGTCCTGCAGCCCCTCCAGCAGTATTTCCACCCCACAATACACAGACCTGTAAATGTGTTTTTTTTATACCCTTTAATAAAAAAAAATCTACTTGAATAAAAAAATAAAGTTTATTGAAATTTTAAACAGTTGGCAAAAAGGCCAAATTTTCAAAAAATTATATTAAAAAATAATTTTTTAAATAAATTTTGCATTGGTTTAACATTCTGTCTTTTCTTTATAGGATGTTAAGTTTTAAATTTTGTAAAACAGGTAAGCCTATTTGGTTACACAAACACCATTAGTAAAAAAACACCTAACTTTGGCTAAAAGGTTCATAAATTTAACCTTTTTGCCAAAGTTGTGTCCGGGGTTCTGTAGTATGCAAAGTATATTACCTTTTTCCAAAAATTGTGTACTTTGTTAGGGCCTACAATGTCCACTTTTTTGGACAAAAGGTGAAATACTGTTGTTAAAAAACACCAGCCAGGGACACAACTATGGCAAAAAGGTTACAGACAGCAGAAAACACACAAGAAGGTAGACAAGTTAACTTTTAAAGGTTTATTGTGGGTACAGAAAGTTTTAAAAGAACAAATCAATTTATTACACTCTTTCATCCTGCCAGTCAACTCTACCTTCTGGTGACACAAAGTATTGGGCTAAGTGGTCCCTCATTCTTGAAACCTCCACTGTACTGTGAGTGGTAATGTTGCTGTAGACGTGCAAAGTTATTTCTTGATTGTGGTCCTCCATAGAAATCGGTTCCTTGGTTAGGACAAAATTATGTAGGACCATGCACGCTTTAACAACATCATCCACAGTCTCGGTCTTCAAGTTTATCGCAGTCAAAAGGACACGCCATTTGGCTGTCATAATCCCAAACGCACACTCCACCATCCGTCTGGCTCTTGTGAGGCGGTAGTTAAATATCCGCTTTGTATGGGTCAATCCTCTGCTGGCGTATGGCTTAAGGAGGTGTTCGGACAGCTGGAATGCCTCATCACCTACACACACGAATGGCATTGGTGGGCCTGAGGTTTGAGGCAGTGGCCTAGGGGGGGGAAACTGAAAACTGTTTCCGTACAGTTTACGGCCCATAGCAGAAAGTTTAAACACTTGAGAGTCATTGGACCGTCCATAAGACCCAATGTCCACCGCAATAAACTTGTACTCCGCATCTGCAATAGCCATCAGGACGATCGAAAAATATTTTTTGTAGTTGTAGAATTCTGATCCGGTTCCTGAAGGCTTTTGAATGCGGATGTGTTTGCCATCAACAGCGCCCAGGCAATTGGGGAACTGGCAGATACATAGAAACTGGTCCGCTATTTCAAGCCACCGGTCTGTAGTTGGCTCTGGAAGAAATTCTCCAACCAAACTATCCCACAGAGCCTGACAAGTGTACTTTATTATGCCGGATAGTGTGGAGATTCCCAGGCGATACTGGAAATGGAGCGATGACAGAGTTTCGCCAGTTGCCAGAAATCTGAAAACAAAATAGAAAATAAAAATTATTTCACAAACACAGCATTACATACCAGAACTCAGCTATAACTATTGGAGATACCAAAAATAACATCAATGAAAAACACTGTTTTTGAACATGTTTTTGTGTACTGATATGGTTCCCTTGTTGTCCTGTGATGTTAAAATAATAATAACAATATAAGTGTGCTCAAGCAAGCAGATCCAATACATATAGCTTACCTTATAGTGACCATGAGACGCTCCGCCGGAGAAATCGAGAACCGACAATAGGTGTCCGATTTTTTTATTTGGTCTCCAACACGCTCCAGCAAATAGTCAAAGTTTTCTTTATTCATACACAGATAGGCAAAAAATTTCTCTGGATTTTCTCGCAGCTCCATGTTCAGTGTAGAATACACACCACGGGTTAATCTCTGTGCCGTGATGGGGTGGATCCACATACGGCATCGTCTTCGCTGGCGCTGACGCATAATGCGCTGCTCAATCTTTCGCTCCTTCTCCATAACTATAAACCTGAAGTTATTCGCCTCCGCAGTAAAATCCACCAGATTCTTGAAGATATTGCCGATAATGACATCCATGTTCGCCAATCACTTGCTACTTGCTCTTCTCTCAAACCTGCACTTGCTCCTCTACAACCTGTCAAAGATGGGCTGTAGGAACAGTGTTTTTCCCTTCACCATGACAGCACCGACCGTGAGAGTATGGTATCCGCCCCCAGGAACAGGAAACCTGTAGCAGAGATAAAAGAAGGGGGGCGGTACCTCTCCCTCAGTTTTGGTTTCCTGTTCCTGCAAGTGGATGCCTGTGGGGCAGTGTACCTGTGTGGGGAATCGTCCCCTGGATGGCCGGTCTGGAGACCGAGGTCCGATGGGGAGGCACTGCAGCTGAGCGCGGCGGCGCGCGCTCTCCATCCCGGCTTCTTGGGGGCTGCCTGGCCGCGTCTCGCCCCCCGTGGACTCCCCGGCGGCCGCTCCGAGCAGAAGGCTGAGCCGGGGTGGGCGTGTCCACCACGACGCTGGCGCCGACTGAGTGGGGCGGCTTCCGGTCGCACCGGAAGTGACGCCACACGCCGGGAGAAGCGGTGTGCTGGACACTTCCGGAGGAAGTCGCTCCAGAAACCCGCACACCGCTCTCCCCCCTGAACACCCCCCTCGCATATAGTCTGCCTGAGGGCAGGAAATCGTACCGATGAGCAGTGTTCACTGCAGAAGCGCTTCACAGCACCTGGAGATGGAAGGAGCAGAGGAGCGCGTGCCAGAGGAGGGAGGCCAGCAGACCACTGTGGTACCAGGGGGTCGGTGGGTGAGTGCCTTTGTAAGGCGAAGAAACATATAGTGATGGCCTTTTTTCCCTGTTCCCCTCTCCCT
>JARQOD010000008.1:59743441-59788739 GCA_033576555.1 Oophaga sylvatica | reverse complement strand
AGAAAAAATTAAAATATCATCCAAATAAATTACCACGAATGTATCCAGAAGATCCCTGAAGATGTCATTCACCAAGTGTTGGAAAGTGGCTGGGGCGGTACTCAGACCAAAAGGCATAACTAGATATTCAAAGTGTCCATAGCGTGACCTGAATGCAGTCTTCCATTCATCCCCAGGTCTAATACGGACTAAGTTATAGGCCCCACGAAGATCTAGTTTAGAAAAAATTTTGGCATGTCGCACTCTCTCCAATAACTCAGGGATTAAAGGCAATGGATAACGGTTTCTAATAGTAACCTTATTGAGTTCCCTATAGTCTACGCATGGTCTCAGGGATCCATCTTTCTTCTTTACAAAGAATATGGGTGCCCCTGCAGGAGATGAAGAGGGGCGTATGAAGCCCTTGGCTAGATTTTCGTCTATGTACTCTTTTAAAGCCTTCAGCTCGGGCCCCGCCAGGGGGTAGATCTTACCAAAAGGTATCTCTGCTCCAGGCAATAATTCAATTGGACAATCATATGGACGGTGAGGAGGAAGCTGGTCAGCGTTCTTCTTGTCACATAAATCCACATAGTCCTGGTATACAGCTGGTAGTTCAGGGACTGACATGGTTCCTTTAGGAACAGAGCAAGCTGAAATTTTTGGACTCATCTGTTTCTCTGGAAAGTGTAATTCCTTGGTCTCCCAGTTAATGGTAGGATTCTGAGCCTGCAGCCATGGTAGCCCTAGAATAATGGGAAAGTGAGGAGAAGAGATAAGCATAAAGGACAGTTTCTCTTGATGATCTTTACCCATAAGAACCTTTAAAGGCTCTGTTTCCTGATCCACTGGTCCAGAGGTCAGCAGGGAGCCATCCACAGTTTCCATCTGTACTGGAGTAGCCTTCTTCACTGAACGTATTCCCTGTTTCAGAGCAAAGGAGACATCCATAAAATTTCCACTTGCACCTGAGTCGATCATAGCAGAGCTAGACACCCAGGCTGAGTCAACCCAGAGTTTGATGGAAAGAAAACAGTGAGAATTGTTCTTTTTACAACTCAGCTGGGACACCGCTGAGGAAACTTGAAAGATGGCAGCATTTACACAGTCAACGTCCTCAGAGGTAACGGAGTTTAAGTCCGAGAAATCAAGATCTGTTGCTGCAGATCTCTCTGGAGCCTGAGGCTCGGACCTGACAGATCCCCTCTCGCAACACTCACAATGAATGAGTGCTGCAGTAGTCTTGCGAGAACGGCTGGGGCAGTTAATAATAAAGTGCCCTGACTTACCACAATAAAAACATAGATTCTCCTTAAAACGATGTTCCTTGCGTGCATCACTAACCCGTCGTAGTAAAGAGTCTACCTGCATGGGTTCAGGTTCCCGTGTAATCCTATTCAAAGGTTCCTTAGCTGGAGAGGAAGGTAGGAAAAGGTTAGTACGATTGCTTTCGAACCATCTCTCTTGCCTGCGTTCAGTTAAACGAGTATCAATACGGATGCAGTAGTTAATAAAGTCACCTAACGCAGTGGGAGGGTCGGCACGAGCAAGTTCATCCTTAATCAGTGGGGATAACCCCTTTCGAAAAATAGATTTTTTGGCGGAATTGTCCCAGGTGGTATCAAGGGCCCATCTCCTGAAATCCAAGGCATATTCAGCTACCGAGTGCTTACCTTGGCGCAAAGCTAACATGGCTGCTTCAGCTGTTGCACCTCGATTGGGGTCATCAAACACCTGCCCCATGGCTGAAATAAAATCATCAAGGTGATTCAAACAATCATCCTCAGTCTCAATCAGAGGGTTTGCCCACATCAAAGCCTTGTTGGTAAGCAACATAATTATAGTAAGCACCTTAGATCGTTCAGTAGGAAATTGTGAAGCATGTGCAGAAAAAAAAAGATTGCATTGATTAACAAATCCCCTGAATTTTTCACGTTCACCACCAAAACGAAAAGAGGGCAACTTGGGAATCCCAGAACTCGGGGCCACGGCAGGAGCCTGGACTCGCCCCTCCAGAACCTCAATCCTGGCTCGCAAATCCTGGGTAGTCTGTCCAACCACTTGCAAATTGTGATTATTTAGGTCCTGAAGATTTGTAAAACGGGTCTTTATATTCTGCAAATCTGCAAGGATATTATCAGTCACTCCGCAAAGTTCCTTTATGCGGGCCTCCATTTTCCAGATCTTTTAAGACAGGATACTGGAAGAAGAGGAAAAAAAAAAAAACAATAGTGTTCACCTGTGGCAACACTGAAGAAAGAAAAAACTTTAAGGGAACTGCTCACCTGGAATGGTTGTGAGAAGTCACAACCACTATCATCACAGAAAGCTTTAAACCAGACATCTGATATCCAGAGTTTCAGCAGACAAAAAGAGAAGAGAAGAAAAAAAAAAAAACAATAGTGTTTACCTGTGATAACACTGCAGAAAAAAAAAACTTAAGGGAATTGCTCACCTGGAATGGTTGTGAGAAGTCACAACCACTGTCATCACAGAAAGTACAACCGGACATCCGATATCCACAGTACAGCAGACAAGCCTTTCCAGACCCAGCAGACACTAACGTTTGGCTTCAGAATCTTGTAATGTATGTGGTACAGTTCATATAGCGTCTTGTGCTTGGGTGCGATGAAAATACTTGAGACACAGGTTGATAAAGAAAGTCTTGTATTGCTTCATACAATTGGCAAAAATAAACACACAGATTGCAAACACAGAAGCAGGAGACACAGCAGGCCAGAGTAATCTAAGCTCAGCAATAACTCTCCACAACAGATTCAGATCTTCTTCTCTGTTACCGCAAGTCCATGCAAACGTGAGGCTCTCAAGAGCAGAGTTCAGAGTCCACAAGTGCTTCAGAGTTCCTCAGTAGGAATGGCTGGAGTACAAGGTCCAAGGCTTCAGGAGTCAGAACACAGGTTCACTGCAGGCTAGATTCTGAAGCACTGATTGCTCAGCTGTGGCTGTTTAAGAAGCAAACGGAGAGAATCAGGGCGGGAACATGCAAGCTGGAAAACTCCATTTTGACTGAGGGCAAGATAGCAGCAGCAAAACAGAAAGCAAAATGGCCGACGAACAAACTGAGTTTCAGAAACAGATACACAGAACCTTACACTTTCTTTCCATCAAACTCCGGGTTGACTCAGCTTGGGTGTCTAGCTCTGCTATGATCGACTCAGGGCAAGTGGAAATTTTATGGATGTCTCCTTTGCTCTGAAACAGGGACTACGTTCAGTGAAGAAGGCTACTCCAGTACAGATGGAAACTGTGGATGGCTCCCTGCTGACCTCTGGACCAGTGGATCAGGAAACAGAGCCTTTGAGGGTTCTTATGGGTAAAGATCATCAAGAGAAACTGTCCTTTATGCTTATCTCTTCTCCCCACTTTCCCATTATTCTAGGGCTACCATGGCTGCAGGCTCAGAATCCTACCATTAACTGGGAGACCAAGGAATTACACTTTCCAGAGAAACAGATGAGTCCAAAAGTTTCAGCTTGCTCTGTTCCTAAAGGAATCATGTCAGTCCCTGAACTACCAGCTGTATACCAGGACTATGTGGATTTATGTGACAAGAAGAACGCTGACCAGCTTCCTCCTCACCGTCCATATGATT
Organism: Oophaga sylvatica; assembly: GCA_033576555.1. Classification (NCBI taxonomy): domain Eukaryota; kingdom Metazoa; phylum Chordata; class Amphibia; order Anura; family Dendrobatidae; genus Oophaga; species Oophaga sylvatica. The sequence goes on along the minus strand of JARQOD010000008.1, from coordinate 59,785,147 downwards.
GTCCAATTGAATTATTGCCTGGAGCAGAGATACCTTTTGGTAAGATCTACCCCCTGGCGGGGCCCGAGCTAAAGGCTTTAAAGGATTACATAGATGAAAATCTAGCCAAGGGCTTCATACGCCCCTCTTCATCTCCTGCAGGTGCACCCATCTTCTTTGTAAAGAAGAAAGATGGATCTCTGAGACCATGCGTAGACTATAGGGAACTCAATAAGGTTACTATTAGAAACCGTTATCCATTGCCTTTAATCCCTGAGTTATTGGAGAGAGTGCGACATGCCAAAATTTTTTCTAAACTAGATCTTCGTGGGGCCTATAACTTAGTCCGTATTAGACCTGGGGATGAATGGAAGACTGCATTCAGGTCACGCTATGGACACTTTGAATATCTAGTTATGCCTTTTGGTCTGAGTACCCCCCCCAGCCACTTTCCAACCACTTGGTGAATGACATCTTCAGGATCTCCTAGATACATTCGTGGTAATTTATTTGGATGATATTCTAATTTTTTCTAACTCCACAGAGGAACATCATGGACATGTAAGAATGGTCTTGGAACGTCTAAGACAAAATCATCTTTACATCAAACTTGAAAAGTGTGAATTCCATAGGACCGAAATTCAATTTCTGGGGTATGTACTGTCTACACAAGGAATTAGTATGGATGGAAGCAAAACCCAAGCCATCAAGGATTGGCCAAGTCCTAGAAATGTGAAGGAGGTACAGCGCTTCATCGGGTTTGCCAACTTCTATAGACGTTTCATTAGAAATTTCTCTGAGGTAGTGTCACCTATCACTCAACTTACCCGGAAAGAGTCTAGGTTTTCCTGGACTCCCCAAGCCCAGGAAGCATTTTCCCGTCTAAAAGATAAATTTACCACTGCACCTATCCTAGTACATCCCAACCCCGAGCTTGCCTTCATAATAGAGGTGGATGCTTCAGACTGTGCCGTTGGAGCTATACTCTCTCAGAGAACAGGTGAGAAGAATGTCTTGCATCCCTGTGCCTTCTTTTCCCAGCAGTTGTCTTCGGCTGAGAGGAACTACGATGTGGGCAATAGAGAGTTGTTGGCCATTATTGCCGCCTTCAAAGAATGGAGACACCTTCTTCAGGGAGCTGCACAGCAAATAGTCGTCCTGACAGACCATCGTAACCTTGAGTTTATCAGGTCGGCTAAGTGCCTGACTCCTCGCCAGGCTCGCTGGAATCTTTTCTTAAACCAATTTAATTTTATCATCTCTTATAGACCAGGATCGCGCAATGGAAAGGCTAATGCACTCTCTAGGATTTACTCAGCAGAGACACGTCCAATTACTCCTCCTAAGACTATTCTTCCTGACTCTAGATTCCTAGGAGTAATTCATAATCAAGACCTACTTAAGGACATCAAGGAAGCATACCATGCGGATTCCTTTTTGGCACAACCCCCAAGGGACGTAAGTCTTGTCTTTAAGAATGGTGTGTGGATTCAGGGACAACGTCTGTATATTCCTGAAACAGTCAGATTAAGAGTATTGCAACTCATTCACGATTCCAAGATAGCTGGGCATAGAGGAATTCTAAAGACACAGGAATTTCTTTCTCGTTTCTTTTGGTGGCCCACTTGCAGGAAGGATGTTTTGAATTATGTCACTTCATGTGAGGTCTGTGCAAGATGCAAAACACCTCACTCCTCACCAACTGGTCTGTTACAGCCTCTTCCCACCCCGTCCCGCCCGTGGGGATCCATTTCTATGGACTTCATTGTGGAGTTACCAACCTCTCAGGGAAGAACACCATTCTAGTGGTGGTTGACCGTCTAACAAAGGCAGCTCATTTTATCCCTTGTGTCGGCTTACCCACTGCAAAACAGACATCAGATTTGATGATTAAAGATGTGTTTCGCTTACATGGAGTACCGGATGAGGTTATTTCGGATCGAGGGGTGCAATTCACTTCTAGGTTTTGGCAAAATTTCTGTGCAGCATTGGACATTAAAGTAAACCTTTCTTCTGCTTTTCATCCCCAGACTAATGGACAGACCGAACGAACCAATCAAACCCTGGAGCAGTATCTCCGCTGCTTTATCTGCCACCTACAGGATGATTGGGTGGATCTACTTCCATTAGCTGAGTTCTCGTATAACAACTCTCAGAGTGCCTCCACTAAGCAGTCTCCTTTTTACTCTAATCTAGGTTATCATCCTAACATTCTACCACGATTTCCCATAGAAACGCCTTTACCAGCAGTGGCTGAAAGAATCACGTCTTTACAGAAGAATATGGATCTTCTAAAGGAAAATCTGGAATCGGCTCAAGAAAGGTACAAGAAAGCAGCAGATAAATTTCGTAAACCTGCACCAGCTTTCAAGGTAGGAGACTTGGTCTGGCTGTCAACCAGAAATCTTAAGTTAAGGATTCCATCGTCTAAGTTGGGACATAAGTACATTGGACCCTATAAAATCAGTAAAATTATAAGTGCCGTTGCTTGTCGTCTTCAACTGCCCAGAACTATGAGAATCCACCCTGTCTTTCATGTATCCCTACTAAAGGCTGCGACACCCAATACGTTTCCTGGACGTTCCTCTCCTTGCCCTGACCCAGTGCTAGTCGATGGTCAGGAAGAATTTGTGGTGGAAAGGATTTTAGATTCCAGGTTGTATAGAAATCAGTTACAATATCTGATTAAATGGCAGGGCTACCCAGTGGAGGACAACTCATGGGAACCGGTCAATAACGTTAATGCTCCTCGCTTGCTCCGTCAGTTTCATCAGAGGTACCCACACAAGCCTGGTCTGAGGTCATCCGGAGGTTGTCCTTAAGGGGGGAGTAATGTAAGGTTCTATGTATATATTCCTGAAACTCAGTTTGTTCGTCAGCCATTTTACTTTCTGTCTTGCTGCAGCTATCTTGCCCTCAGTCAAAATGGAGTTTCCAGCTTGCATGTTCCCGCCCTGATTCTCTCCTTAGCTTCTTAAGCAGCCACAGCTGAGCAATCAGTGCTTCAGAATCTAGCCTGCAGTGAACCTGTGACTTGACTCCTGTAAGCCTTGGACCTTGTACTCCAGCTATTCCTACTGAGGAACTCTGAAGCACTTGTGGACTCTGAACCCTGCTCTTTGAAAGACCCACGTTTGCATGGACTTACGGTAACAGAGAAGAAGATCCTGAATCTGTATTGGAGAGTGATTGCTGAGCTTGGATTACTCTGGCCTGCTGTGTCTCCTGTTTCTGTGTCTGCAAACTGTGTGACTATTTCTGCCAACTTGTATGAAGTAATACAGGACTTTTCTATATCAAACCTGTGACTCCTGTGTTTTCATCGCACCCAAGCACAAGACGCTATATGAACTGTACTACATACATTACAATTCTTCCCCTTTATATCTTTAATGTCCAAACGATATAAATTCTTCCCCTTTATATCTTGATGTCCAAACGATGACTAGGAACAATAAGAACATCCATATGCCAAGAGGTAAGTATCCATATTAGATCATGACGATGCAAAACGAATAAGACTACAAAAATATAAATGAAAAAATGTTAATAAAAACAACTTAAACAATTAAAAGAAGCCGACAGAAAAACAACTGAAGGAGACAATTTATCTGGAGAAGGACGCATACCGAGGTCAGAGTTATAGAAAGGAGGAATAGCCCATAACTTCATTTAAGCCTCTGGGCACCATTGTGCCTAGGTAAAAATCCATCTGCATTCTCTATGGGCAAAGAGCTTTATAAGGATGTCAGGGACAAGATCATAGACCTGCACAAAGCTGGAATGGGCTACAAAACCATAAGCAAGACACTGGGTGAGAAGGAGACAACTGTTGGTGCATTAGTAAGAAAATGGAAGAAATACAAAATAACTCAATCGACATCGATCTGGGGCACCATGCAAAATCTCACCTCGTGTGGTATCCTTGATCATGAGGAAGGTGAGAGATCAGCATACAACTACACGGGGGGGAAACGTGTAAATCATCTCAAGGCAGCTGGGACCACAGTCACCAAGAAAACCATTGGTAACACATTACGCCGTAAAAGGTTTAAAACTGCAGTGCCCACAAGGTCCCCCTGCTCAAAAAGGCACATGTGCAGGCCCTTCTAAAGTTTGCCAATGAACACCTGGATGATTCTGTGAGTGATTGGGAGAAGATGCTGTGGTCAGATGAGACAAAAATTGAGCTCTTTGGCATTAACTCAACTTGTCGTGTTTGGAGGAAGAGATGCAGCCTATGACCCAAAGAACATTGTCCCCACTGTCAAGCATGGAAATGGAAACATCATGTTTTGGGGTGTTTCTTTGCTAAAGGCAGAGGACTACTTCACCGTATCAATGTAAAATCCTGAGTGACAACCTTCTTCCCTCCGCCAGGACATTAAAAATGGGTCGTCGCTGGGTCTTCCAGCAAGACAATGACCTAAAACATAAAGCCAAGGCAACAAATGAGTGGCTCAAAAAGAAGCACATTAAGGTCATGGAGTGGCCTAGCCAGTCTCCAGACCTTAATCTGTTGTGAATGTCTTAGAGACGACTTCGGAGCTGAGGCTCCCTCCAGTGGTTGCTGAGGGTATTGAACCAATTAAGGAATGGGTGTCGGGTAGAGATGACTGGCTTGTTATAAGTGACCTGAACTCACAGCAGCCTTGCCGGTAAGCTATTGTTCTTCCAGGTCTTTCTTGGAGCTCAGCTTGCATTCCTGCTGTAATTCAGATAATTGGTTTGCTGTTTTTTTTTCCTCTGGTTGGATTTTCCTTGCTGGTTCTCTGCCTTGCAGTGGACTTCAGCCTGGTCCCCTCTTGGGGCATGGCGCTGCAATTGTGCTCAGTTTGTGTTTGCACTTTTGCTCTGTTCCTTGCCCCTTTTTATTTGCTGAATTGCTGTGTGTTACACCAGAGATCTGATTTAGGTGGTAGAGATCGTGTGATCTCAGGTTTTTTGTTAATCAGAAGTGTTGGTATTTTTGTCAGGGTTTTTTTTGGGTTGCGGTCAGAATTCTTTCCTATACTTTTCTATCTAGACAGATTGGGCCCCAGCGTTTGCTCATTCTATTTTCTGTCTGTGTTCGTATTTTCTACTTGTCTAACCACCATTACATGTTTGAGGCTTCCTGTTTCTTTTGGGGTTCTGCTACGGGGCAGATAGCTTTCATCTTTCTGCCTTTAGGTGTAGCTATCTCTCCAGCTGTGACGAGGCGTCTAGGATCACCGTAGGTACGCTCCACGGCTACTTCTAGTGTTGCGGTTAGTTTAGGGTCCTGCAACCCAATAGTTTCCAGCCTCTCTGGTGTATTGCTACTTTGGCTATTTTTGCAATTTCTCCTCAGCTACCGAAACATAACAGTATTACCGGCCAAAACTGACAATTATATGGTACTCAACAGAAGGGAAAAATAGTAAAAAAAGAAAAAAGGGAGTTGTCAGAATTTATTTTTTTTTCTGTTTGTTGCATTTTTTTCCCTCTTTTTCTCTGGGTGCTGAGGAGGAATTTTTTCTTTGTCCTCAATGGAGTTAGCACAGTTGTCTGGCCCTGTGGAGCAGCTTGCCACTGAGGTTCAGAGTATTGCTACCTATCTTGCTAGGTTGCCGGTTGTGGAACCTAGAATCCCCATACCAGATTTATTTTGAGGGGATCGGTCTAAATTTCTGAATTTCAAAAATAACTAAGTTGTTTTTTGCCTTAATCCTAAGTCCTCAGGGAACACAGCACAGCAGGTTCAAATTGTCATCTCTCTGCTGCGCGGCTACCCTCAGTATTGGTCTTTTTCCCTGACACCTGGGGATCCTCTTTTGAATGATGTTGATGATTTTTTTCAGGCTCTGGGGTTATTGTACAATGAACCTAATGTCACTGATCAAGCTGAAAAGACCTTGTTGGCATTAAATCAGGGTCGTGAAGATGCTGAGCTTTACTGTCAGAAATTTACAAAGTGGACAGTCCTGACTAAATGGAATGATGATGCGTTGGCAGCCCTTTTTCGGAAGGGTCTGTCAGAAAATGTAAAGGACGTTATGGTGGGATTCCCTGTTCCCTCTGGTCTCAATGATTCTATGTCTTAGGCTATTCAAATTGACAGACGTTTGCGTGAGCGCAGAGGTATGTGTGAGATGGTGTTGCCTTGTGAGCCAGCTCCTGAGCCCATGCAGTGTGATGGAGTGACTTCTGGGGCTCAGCGTCATGAGTTTCGAAAGCGCAATGGGTTGTTTCTACTGTGGTGATGATTCTCATGCTATTTCCGTCTGCCCTAAGGGGGAAAACGTTTTGCGCGCTCAGTTGTCTTGGGTAGTGTTCAGACTAAATTTCTGTTGACTGTTACCCTGATTTGCTCCCTGTCCACATTTTCGGCTCAGGCTTTTGTTGATTCAGGAGCAGCTATTAACCTGATGGATTTTGACTTTGCCAAATGTTGTGGGTTTCCCATGATACCCCTGCGGAAGTCTGTTTCTTTACTGGGCATTGATTCTACCCCTTTGGCGGAAAATAAACCCCAGTTTTCTACTCAGGTGATAATGAGGGTTGAACCAGATCATCAAGAGAGTTGCAAATTTCTGGTGTTGCATAATCTGCATGACATTATTGTACTTGGTTTCCCTTGGTTACAGACTCATAATCCTGTTTTGGATTGGAAATCTGTGTCTGTGTCCATTTGGGGCTGCCAATTTGTGAATACTGACCCTCCTGTTTTTTTCTGCCTCTCCCCAGTCTCAGGATGTCCCTGACTTTTTGACTGATTTTTCAAGATGTGTTTAGTGAGAGCAAGTCTGCATCCTTACCTCCTCACAGGAGCTATGACTGCGCTATTTAGTTAGTGCCTGGTGGTAAATTTCCTAAAGGTCGCCTTTTTAATTTATCTGTACCTGAACATGATGCTATGCGATCTTATATCAAGGAGTCTTTGGAAAAGGGTCATATCAGACCATCCTCTTCACCCTTGGGCGCCGGTTTTTTCTTTGTGGCCAAGAAGGATGGTTCATTGAGGCCGTGTATTGACTATCACCTCCTGAATAAAATAACTGTTAAATATCAATATCCGTTACCCTTGATTTCTGACCTGTTTTCCAGAGTGAAAAGTGCTAGTTGGTTTACAAAGCTTGACCTCAGGGGGCGTATAACCTTATTCGCATTAAGCACGGGGATGAATGGAAGATGCCGTTTCATACCCCAGAGGGGCATTTTGAGTACCTAGTGATGCCTTTTGGGCTTACTAATGCCCCTTCCGTCTTCCAATCCTTCATGAATGATATTTTCAGGGATTTTGTGGATACATTTCTGATAGTTTATTTGGATGATATCTTGATTTTTTTCCAACGACTGGGACTCATGTAAAACATGTTCGGACTGTGTTCCAGATTTTAAGAGAGAATGCACTGTATGTGAAGGGATCAAAGTCTCTTTTTGGCGTACAGAAGGTCTCATTTCTGGGATTCATTTTGTCTCCGTCTGTTATTGAAATGGACCCGGTCAAAGTTCAGGCCATCTGTGATTGGGTTCAACCTACTTCATTGAAGGCTCTTCAGAGATTTTTGGGTTTTGCCAATTTTTATCGTAAATTTATTGGTAATTTCTCGGGTATTGTTAAGCTATTGACTGATTTGAACAAAAAGGGTTCCGATGTGGTGAATTGGCCTCCTGAGGCAGTTTCTGCGTTTCAGGAACTTAAGCAGAGATTCATTTCTGCTCCTGTTCTACGGCAGCCTGATGTTTCTCTGCCGTTTCAGGTGGAGGTTGATGCTTCTGAGATTCGGGCAGGTGCCGTTTTGTCCCAAAGGGATCCAGAGACCTCTAAGAGTAACCCTTGTGCCTTCATCTCTCGAAAATTTTCTCCAACTGAACGTAATTATGACGTAAGTAATCGGGAGTTATTGGCCATGAAGTGAGTCTTTGAAGAGTGGAGACATTGGCTGGAAGGAGCCAAACATCAGGTGGTGAGCCTCACGGACCATAAGAACCTGGTTTATCTCGAATCAGCCAAGCGACTTAATCCTAGACAGGCCATGTGGGCCTTGCTTTTCACACATTTCAATTTTGTGGTTTCTTTTCTTCCGGGCACTAAGAATGTTAAGGCGGATGCCCTCTCGTGGAGTTTCTTTGCGGATTCTCCTGAGTTATCTGATCCTGCTGTTATTTTGAAAGAGGGTGTAGTTCTTTCCGCCATCTCACCCAATTTGAGACTGGCTCTGGTGGGGTGTCAGAAGGATAAACCTGAACGCTGCCCTGTTGGGAAATTGTTTGTCCCAGACCAGTGGAAGAAGAGTGTGATGTCTGAAATTCATTGTTCCACGTTGGCTGATCATCCCGGGATTTTTAGTAACAGAGATTTGGTGAGTCGGTACTTTTGGTGGCCTACTTTGTCTCGTGACTAGTGTTGAGCGATACGATACTGCAAATATCGGGTATCGGCCGATATTAGCTGTATCGGGCTTTCGATTCCGAGTACCGATATTTTCGTCATATCGGATACCGGAATCGGATTTGTCACTGTCACTGTGAGTGTCCGTCGGTCGGGTCTGTCAGGAGTCAGCGGCACTTACCTGGCAGAAGATCTCCGGCGGTCACGTCCTGGACTGCTTGATGGCCGCCATTATCTTCTCCCTGGCGGTCACATGCAGTTTTTTCGCGATAACTGCAGTGACTGCAGGGTAATCCCGGCCGTAAACCAGTCCGATGACGTCACCGCCGGGGAAGCAGGTAATCAGCTGTGCTGCGACGGGATGACAGCCTCTGCCTGCCTGCCTGCCTCTGATGTCATTCTGATGTAGCAGAGCTGGATCGTCGTGGGACACTCGTTACTATGGACTGCGTCGGACAGGTGGTATACTGCTGGTTTTTTTTTTTTCATTTTTTTACAGGAGATCGATGGCGTCGCAGGATGAGACTGTAATAAAAGTAATGAAAACTGTGTTGTGTTTTTTTTAAATTAAAAAATTTTTTATGAACATTCACCCATCCGGGTACATCAACAATTTAACTATTTACATACAGGGACCCTGTCCGGGTTATTTATAATTCTTTGGCAGGGGTGTTCCAGGTACCACCTGGTACTCTTCTGATGCTTGCCAAACATCCGAGACACCAAGGACCACCAGGACCTGATGACGTCGTGTGGCCTGTACAGTCAAGTCGTGACCCGCTATCTGTGTCTGTGTGGCCACCTCTTTCATCTCCCTCCGGGTCTGGAGCCCTATGTCACGGACGGAATGAACCCCAGCGGGTACGGGCCAGCTATAGTTATCATGTCCATAGCTGGGGCTGCTGAGGAGACCACTGAGGGAGGCTGGGGAGATTTACGGCGTGGGGTGGGCACTTGTGCAGAGGCCTGGATGTGGGAGGCTGAAGGCTCCGAGGGTCTCACAGGTTCCTGACACTCTGGGGAGTAGGGGTCGCACCTGGTAACATTTAGGGCGTACCATCCATTGTAACCCCAGTGTCGGGTGTAAGTCACCAAGTCTCCTGGCAACAGGTCCCTCCCCGGGTGTCCTTCTGGGAGGTGAGTCTCCACGTCCCGCCGGGTCACAAACACTTCTAAATAAAGTCCAGGCTCCTGGATGAAGCCCCAACCACCTTTCAATTTAAAGCTCCGTACTGCACCCTTACGCCGCGGCTCCCACAGGGTTCCTTTATCTTTTCTCATCCGGTCCTTATCTGCCCGGTCCTTCTCCAGGTGACGTTGCCGAAGCTTTTGGGATTCTCGCTGCTCCCTTTGACGCTCTGCTTCCTGCTCCCAATGTCTCCACTCTTCCTCCTGACGCCGGTTGTAATTCTCCTCCACCAGCTGCTCCATGTCTCCACCATCAAATGCCAGCTTACGATGTCCGGTTTGCGGCAGCTCTCCTGGCGCCCCCCAGTCCTGGCGGCGCTCACCTGTGGCGGAAGCAGCCGGCTCTGGAACAGATGACAGTCGGGGCTCCGGTACAGACAGGTAGACCTCTGGTGCCTGCGCGGCCTCCTCCATGAGGACGGGTGTCGCTTCTTCTGTCTCAGCGACGGGGGCAGACAGCGGGATCTGGGGTGCTGCCGGTGCAGAGTTTTTTGCAGGAACGGGTGCCTCCACTGCGACAACGTCAACCGGATCACATTGCAAGGGCTGGGATGCCCGCACGGACTCCTCTACTAGAACGGGTGCCTCACCTTCCGGTACAGACACTTCAGGTAAGAGGGATTGGCGCCGCTCCAAGTTTAGTTTTAGGGCACGCCAGCTGGCTTCCATCCTGGCGACCTCCTCCCGGTGCCGGGCCAGGCCTCTTAGGGTATCCTTCGCTTCTTGCAGCGTAGGAGGGTTTCCAGGCCGGGTGCCCAACGGTGGTTCCGTGGCGATCGGGTCGCTTCCGTGGGGGGAGAGCTCTGACTGCTCCATCCCTTCACACTTCTGCTCGTGTCCATTAGCCATCTCTGCCAAGTCACATGTGTCATTAGCATCTGGAGAGGGCCCCTCTTTTGTAGTGAGGCGGGACCTTCGTGTTAGTTTCCGCACACTGAGGAGGATGAGGAGGCGGAACTCCAGAGCTGTGGGGCACGATCTTACATTGCAGTACCATTTAGAGTGGTCGGCCATCGTTTTCGCGCCACTGAGTGAGTGTACACCCACGAAGAGCACCCCTTCTTCTTCACCAGTGCCTCGTCGTGACGCAGATATGGCGGAAAAATGGCAAATACATTCTCTGATGATTTTAGCAATTCTCAAGCACAAAAACAGTTCAATTCAGGCATACAGGACTCGCTTATAGCGAGCTACAGAATCCTGTTCGTGACGCCCAAGTTGAGTCGCACAGAGCCAGAGGTTTTGGGGGTACTCGGCACCGAGCCCGTCGACTTCTATGGGGTATGTCACGGCTTTACCCGGCAATTGAATCAGAGTCTATTTTACTATGTAGAAGTGTATAAACTATAAATATATGTGTATATATATATATGTCACAATGACATGTGTATATATATATATATATATATATATATGTATTCTATGTGTGTATATTTTGTGATTATAACGACAGAAAGGGTTTTTTTTGTTGCGATATTTTGTTCCCATAGACTTACATTGGACTTCCGGTATCGGAATCGGATATCGACGATATTTAGTGATATCGGTGATACCATTCCGATCCGATATTTTTAGATATCGAGCAGTATCGCTCAACACTACTCGTGACGTCAGGGACTTTGTGCAGTCCTGTGGAACTTGCTCTCGTTCCAAGCCTTGCTCTCGCTCTAGTGGTTTGTTAATGCTATTACCTGTACCCAAGAGGCCATGGACCCATATTTCTATGGATTTTATTTCCGACCTCCCTGTCTCTCAGAGAATGACCGTTATCTGGGTAATCTGTGATAGGTTTTCCAAGATGATACATCTTGTGCCATTACCTAAGTTGCCTTCCTCCTCCGAATTGGTGCCTTTGTTCTTTCAGCATGTGGTTCGGTTGCATGGCATTCCGGAGAACATTGTGTCTGACAGAGGAGTCCAGATTTTGGGGGACATTTTGTTCTAAACTTGGTGTTCAGTTATCGTTCTCCTCTGCATTTCATCCTCAGACTAATGGACAAACCGAGAGAACAAACCAGACCTTGGAGACTTATTTGAGATGTTTTGTGTCTTCTGATCAAGATGACTGGGTCTCTTTTTTTTGCCTTTGACTGAGTTTGCTCTTAATAATAGGGAAATATCACAACGAGAACAGCCATATAGTCTCAAATATAAAAAACTTTATTGGGAAACAATAAAAACGAAGAGGAGAAGGAAAAACAGGAATGGTAGTAGGGAAGTGGTAATATGTGGTGGTGATAATTAAACAACAAGTGGAAAAAAGCAATGGGCCAGGAGACGAAAACTGCTCACAGAAAGTAGATATGAGATATTAACAATCCATCATGCAAAATGGGAGAAAAGTAGATAAACATGGCACATGACTAGAAATAATAGTACACAAATAAATTCAGTATAAAATTTGTGATACTAAATTAGCATCAGAGGTATACAAGGTGAAACATAGAATTGGCACCATATGATTAATATGAGTAAGTGTGCAGAGCATACAGCTCAATATATCTATATATGTGCAATCTGTATATCAAGCAACATGCAACAATAAATACCAGATGAATGCATCAACGTGCCATAGTAGGCTACAACGGCCGTATACATGTATGCACAGTGCAACAAATCATATACATGTAAGAGTAGACAGTCATTGAATACAATGACATGTCACATATGGTGCCAGAGAGATGCGTACACGTGCCATATTGGTTAAAGCAGCAATGTAACATGGCATAGATAGAACATGACTACAATGAAGTCATGTCTAGTAAAGAAAGGCTGCTAGAGAGGTATACCTTATTGTGAGCAGAACGACATCCAGCCCTCCCCGACGCGCGTTTCGGAGCCTGAGTGCTCCTTCCTCAGGGGAATAATAATAATAGGGCTAGCTCTGCCACCTTGATGTCTCCATTTTTCTGCAATTCTGGGTTTCACCCTCGATTTTCTTCAGGACAGGCGGAGGCTTCTGTCTGTCCTGGGGTTGACTCTATTGTGGAGCGAATGCAGCAGATTTGGGACCAGGTAGTGGAGAGGTTGTCTCTCTCTCAAGAGAAGGCCCAGCGGTTTGCCAACCGGCATAGGACTGATGGTCCTCGTTTTAAAGTGGGGGACTTGGTTTGGTTGTCCCCAAGAAATATCCCTATGAAGGTTGCATCTCCAAAATTTAAGCCAAGGTTCATTGGACCTTATAAGATCATGGAAATTCTTAATTCTGTTCCCTTCCATTTGTTTCTTCCAGGGACATTTAGGATCCATAACGTGTTCAACAAGTCCTTATTGAAGAGGTTTGTCGAGCCAGTGGTTCCTATGGCTGCGCCTCCCGACCCTGTTTTGGTTGAGGGCAATTTGGAGTATGTGGTTGAGAAAATATTGGATTCTCGTTTTACTAGACGGAAACTCCAGTATTTGGTTAAGTGGAGAGGTTATGGTCAGGAGGACAATTCTTGGGTGTTTGCTTCAGACATCCATGCTAGGATACTGATCTATGCCTATCACCGAGCTCATCCTGATCGGCCTGGTTGCGCACGTGAGGGTTCGGTGACCCCTCCTCAGGGATTGGGTACTGTTGTGAATGCCTTAGAGACAATTTCGGAGCTGAGGCTCCCTCCGGTGGTTGCTGAGGGTATTGAACCAATTAAGGAATGGGTGTCAGGTGGAGATGACAGGCTTGATATTAGTGACCTGAACTCCCAGCAGCCTTGCCGGTAAGCAATTGTTCTTCCAGGTCTTGCTTGGAGCTCAGCTTGCATTCCTGCTCTGTTTCAGATAAGTGATTTGCTGTTTCTTTTTTCCTCTGGTTGGATTTTCTTTGCTGGTTCTCTGCCTTGCAGTGGACTTCAGCCTGGTCCCCTTTTGGGGCCTGGCGCTGCAATTGTGCTCAGTTTGTGTTTGCACTTTTGCTCTGTTCCTTGTCACTTTTTATTTGCTGAATTGCTGTGTGTTACACTAGAGATCTGATTTATGTGGTAGAGATCGTGTGATCTCAGGTTTTTTTGTTAATCAGAAGTGTTGGTATTTTTGTCAGGGTTTTTTTTTGGTTGCGGTCAGAGTTCTTTCCTGTACTTTTCTATCTAGACAGATTGGGCCCCAGCGTTGCTCATTGTATTTTCTGTCTGTGTTCGTATTTTCTTCTTGTCTAACCGCCATTACATGTTTGGGGGCTTCCTATTTCTTTGGGGGTTCTGCTACGGGGCAGATAGCTTTCATCTTTCTGCCTTTAGGTGTAGCTATCTCTCCGGCTGTGACGAGGCGTCTAGGATCACCGTAGGTACCCTCCACGGCTACTTCTAGTGTTGCAGTTAGTTTAGGGTCCTGCAACCTAATAGTTTCCAGCCTCTCTGGTGTATTGCTACTTTAGCTATTTTTGCAATTTCTCCTCAGCTTCCGAAACATAACATTAATCCCAGAGAAAACTTATGGAGCTAGTTGAAGCTCCGAGTTGCCAAGTGACAGCCTCAAAATCTTAATGATTTAAAGATGATCTGCAAAGAGGAGTGGACCAAAATTCCTCCTGACATGTGAGCAAACCTCATCATCAACTACAAGAAATGTCTGACTGCTGTGCTTACCATCAAGGGTTTTGCCACCAAGTATTAAGTCTTGTTTGCCAGAGGGATCAAATACTTATTTCCCCACTGCAAAATGCAAATAAATTTATATAATTTATACAATGTGAGTTTCTGGATTTTATTTTTGATATTCTATCTCTCAATGTTAAAATTAGCCTACCCTTAAAATTATAGAATGTTCATGGTTTTGGAGGCGGAGCCTAGCTGCACATGAGGAAGGAGCTGAGTCTGTGAGCTCCTCTCTTCAACCCAGCCAGCTTTAGCATTGTCACAGCGTATTTCTGCCCAAAATGGGGAAATCAGGAAGAGAAAAGGCTAAAGACTCCACTGGCACCCCAAAACCCCCAAGAAAGACGGGGGATTTGGATCATTATCTCCGGAGAAAGCCAGCTTCTGCACCAGTGCTTTCACCTAAGATGGCACCCGGAACCCTCTCTCTGTCTGACGCAGAGGACTCGGATATAGACACTGATGCTTGCTTAGGGCAATCACCCCGCAGGCCGGAGCGTTCCAACCAGGTCACCCGCTCTTTCATCCGCCGGATCATTGCTCCAGTGCTACAGGAGCTAGCCAGCATTAAGGCGGAGGTGTCGCATGTGGGACGCCGTGTGGAGGAGCTGGAGCAGGCCCACATTTCTTATGTGGAATTCGGCGATGGCATCTGTACCACGCTCCAGGACCACTCCAAGCATCTTAATGCGACCCTCGGTGCTGCCGAGGACCTTGAGAACAGGAATCGCCGCCGCAATGTGCGAATGAAAGGTATGCCTGAGTCCTATGCCCCCGTGGCCCTGCGCTCTGTGGCACACACTTTATTCTCTGCATTGCTGGGGGAAGAACCTGCTGAAGCTGTGGTTGTGGAGCGCATCCACCGGGCCCTCAGAGCTCGCCCCAGGGACACTGATCCCCCCAGGGATGTTATTTGTGGTATACTGGACTACAACCATACTGCTGCGCTTCTCACTGCTGCGAGGGAGCAGGGGTCCCCGATGCTAGACGGGTCCCCAGTGGCCTTCTACCAAGACCTGGCCAGTTCTACCCTCCAGAAGCGCCGCTTGTTAAAGCCTCTTCTGACCCACCTGAAGGAACATGACGCCCAGTACAGATGGTTGTTCCCCTTTGGGCTCTTTGTTACACGCCACGACAAGAAAGTTACTATACGTCATCCAGAGGACTTACCTACTTTGTGGAAGGCCTTATCCATCCCTTCACTGCCTGTGCCGTCCTGGCTGCCTGTTCCGGAGTCGTCCATACAACCGATCCAGCCGCGCCCGGACGATTGGCAAGTCACCCGCTCCAAGAACAAGTCACATTGTCGCTCTCTATCTGCCCGCGATGACCCGGCTGGAGACTGAGCTGTTACCAGACTGGCTTGCTGCTCTTGTTCTTGCCAGGACATGGTAGACCCGGTGTAATGCCTTTGTTCTGGAGGTCTCCTGCCCTCCTTCTACCTGAAACCTGAGGTTTACATTTTCCACTTTGCAGCCTCCCTGTTGAATTGTTGACTCACTGTGGTTATATCCAACTTATGATTCTGTTCACTCAGGCTCGTATTGTTGCTAGTGCTGACTGCTTTCCTGTGCTCTCTTCACCCTTGTCCCTCTTCCCCTCCCCCTCCTCCATCTTCTCTTCTTTCACCTTTGAAACTCAATGTGATATCTAGGTTTCCTATGTGCTTTGTAGATTGCTGTAGTGTGCTGTTCACATGACCTATTGCACTGCACTGCCCTCTCTGATTTTCAGGATCTACCTGTTGTCATTGCTGATTTTGGACAACAGAGATGGCTTTTGTTCCCCTGTGGTCTGTTTTAAAATTACCTGCAATTTTTCAACGTTTCATTATGCTGTTATTTTCTGGTACATTGCTCACTGCTGCCATCTGCAGTTCATTTACAGTTACTACTGTTGTTACACTACACAGCACTTTCTTCTCCCTCTATCTTGCCATTCTCTGCATTCCTTTATCTTTTCCCTCCCCACTCTCCCCTCTCACTGTTCCCTCTTTCCGGCTACCTTTCCCTTCCTCTCCCTTTTCTCTCCGTTCCCTCTTCCACTCATCCTTGGGGGACCTGACCCTACTTATCATAATCTCCCCCTCACCTTCCACACTAGGGCACCCTTGCCCTTCTCTACTATATCATAGGATCCTGATACACAGGACACGGTCCGCCTTACGGTCACAATCTTTTTCTCCCCCATCCTCCTTCCCTACCCTCCTGACCCCCGGCCTCTCTCCTCCATTACCCTATTCTTCACCTTCTTGGTCCGGGTAGTCGCCCCACCTGTAGCTATATGTGGGTCTGGTCTGCTATCCTCTCCCTTCTCCCCCCTTCACTCTCTCCCCCCTCCCCCCTTTTTCTCTCCTATACGCTGCCCCTTCTGCTTGCACCTGGGAAGGCATCATCTCCTGCTGTTCTTCTCTTGGTCCCTTCCCTTCTTTTTCTTCCTTACCTTTCTCTCCCCACTCTCCTCCCCATTTTTGGGCAAATACATTTCACTATGACCCAGGTTTTCTTGGGTTCCACAGACTGGCTGGAGGTTATTGCAGGTGGGCTCTTATGCGACCCTTGCATCGCCTCCACTGCCCCTCCTCCTTCAGGAGGGGTGCAATGTCTCCCGGCTCCCCTTGTGGATCCGCCTAGTTCACATTTCTCCAAATGTTTACAAGCACCGCTACCTATGGTGCTTTATTTTTTGTCTCTGTTTTGATTTTTTTTGTGTTCTTCCCCTCTTGTGTCCTCCTTGTCACACTCCTCTTTCCTTGGGGTCGCTCTCTGTCCTTGCTACGGTACACCGCTTTATCGCTTCTCTATCCTCCCAGTGCACCTCCATGATGACTCCACGTGATATTGTTATACAATCCTATAATGCTAAGGGTATGAATGCGCCTGCGAAACGTGCTCAGGTTTTGCGACTCCTTAAAAAAGATGGTGTCTCTGTTATTTTATGCAGGAAACACATTTCCGCCACGATCATGTTCCACAGCTGTCTCGCTCTTCATTCCCAGTATGGTTCCACAGTTGCAGCGACTCCCACGCGTCGAATGGGGTGAGTATAGCTTTTTGCCGCAATCTTCATTTTCAGTTGCAAGCGCAGTTGGCAGATACAGATGGTCGATATCTTTTCTTGAAGGGTAAACTGGGAAACACTTTAGTGACTTTTGCTAATATTTATGCGCCCAATGTCCGCACAGTCGACTGGTTACTATCTACTCTACGTCTTTTACAGCAATTTATGTGGGGCTAGTGGTACTGGGTGGAGACTTTAACCTCACTATGGAGCCTCTCGTGGACTCCTCCACGGGCCGCTCCGCCATCTCTTTTCGGAATCTCAGAAGACTTAAACTGCTATTGGCGGAGCTGTCCTTGGTGGACGCCTGGAAAGTCCTCCATCCTGACACTAAGGATTATACGTTTTATTCGACGCCGCATCGCTCATACCAAAGACTTGATTACCTCTTTCTATCCCGACGCCACCTGGGGTGTTATTCTACGGCGGATATTGGATCCATGACAGTATCGGACCATGCGCCTGTATCCTTAACACTGGCCTTACCTGGGGTGGGTGGTCTCAGATACACCTGGCGACTCAATGAGACACTGTTGGACGTTCAAGATAATATAAATGCCATTGAAATACCCCTTCAGGATTTCTTCCATAGAAATTACACTCCAGGCATGCCAATCCCCATCGTCTGGGAAACTCACAAATCTTTTGTCAGGGGTGAATTCATCTCACTGGCCTCTAGACTTAAAAAATCTAGGGAGAAACAAACTGATGCCTTGCTCCTTCAAATTTGCAAATTGGAGTCGCTCCACAAGCGATCTCTGTGCCAGCAACACCTCTCCGATCTCCTGTCCTTGCGTATGGCCCTTAAATCCCTCCTAAACCTAAAAATTGCGAAAAATTTCTTACACGCGAAACACCGTCTTTATGCTTCAGGTGACAGAGGTGGGAAACTTATGTCCGCCTACGTCAAAGAAACGTCTCCGCGTACATTCATCGCTGAGACGAGATGCCCCTCGGGTGCCGCACACACCGAGACGGCGCAAATCGCGCAAGATTTTCATCAATATTACACCGCCTTGTATAACTTACATAACCCCATGTATGAATCTGCCCCCACTGCAGACCCCCATCCTGCTATTGTGGACTTTGTCTCCTCCCTGAACCTCCCTAAATTGAAACCTTCCCATCACGCGGAATTGTTATCTCCAATTGCGGTGGAGGAAGTGGAGGAAGCTCTGAAGTCTACTCCATCGGGAAAATCTCCTGGCCCAGATGGTCTGACAATACTTTACTACAAAAAGTTTAAAGCTACCCTTCTCCCACACCTCACCCGACTTTTTAACGCCTTGATGACTGGCTCCTCCTTTCCTCCCCAATCCCTTTCTGCGGATATAGCTTTAATCCATAAGGAAGACAAAGATCCAGCACAGTGTAGTAGTTATCGGCCAATATCTCTTCTTAACTGTGATTTGAAGCTCTGGGCGAAGGTCCTGGCGAACCGGGTGTCTCGCTTGGTCCCCCTCCTGGTGCAGAGCGATCAGACTGGGTTTGTACTGGTAGGGAGGGGAGGGAAAACTCCACAAAGATCTTACACCTAATCCATGGAGCAGTTTCCCGAAAAATGCCTTTGTTGTTGTTAAGTACTGATGCCGAAAAGGCGTTTGACCGCATAGATTGGTCTTACATGAAGTCGGTCCTACGCCTATTTAATTTTCCCGATCGCTTTATAGACTCCATTTTTACACTTTATACCTCGCCCACTGCCAGGGTCAAGGTGAACAATTCTTTTTCGGCTCCATTCTCTATATCCAATGGAACCCGCCAGGTCTGCCCCTTGTCCCCCAGTCTGTTCGCTCTGTGCCTGGAACCTTTGTTACAGGCTTTTCGTACACACCCAGACATCCGAGGCGCGTCCACGCCTAAAGGCGAGGCCCTCGTGTCCGCATACGCTGATGACATCATGCTTAGTATCACTAACCCGGTGTCACGCGGTCTTATGATATGTGTACGATGTCAGTAAACTATTCTTAAAAGAACAACACTCTATACAACATATAGATTAGCAACATCAGCATGTAAATATAGAATAGATTTACCTGACACGATATCCGTTGAACTCAGGGTTAATCTTGAGGACTTGATACACTGTCACAGGAAAGAGGAGGACCGTGGGTCTAACCTGACCCTAAACTGGGGTCCTAACTAATCCCTCACCTTGGAGGTACTGATAATGGTTCAGAGGTCCAAGTCTCCAGCCTAACCCTGTCTCCTATCAGTCCCTGAACCCTGTAATCAGTCCTAAGAAGGATACTGATTACCACCAAAGGGATATGGGCTGATCTCTGCTAAATACACAGATTAGACATATAAGACAGACTGGAGAAAACACAGACTTGCATACACACTCAAACACAGAAGGAACATAAATGATCTGGGATATTAAACTCTAAGCAAGGGGAGCTTAAAACAACTAAGGAGCTCTTTAACTTAAGTCTATACAGATACAATCCTATCTGTGGTCTGCATGAAGAATTTCACTGGCAACTCCCAACACAGACAACCAGAGATTTAAAGGAAACCAATCAACAAATAATTAATTGCAGCCGGGAGAAAACTGCACCCAGTCCCAGAACTGAGCACAGACAGAATTAACTCCCTAACTGCCAAACACAAAGAAACAGCAACTCAGCTGTGAGAAGTCAGAATGTGCAACCGCGACGATCTTCGTGGCGATGCACACATGACAGTACCCCCCCTTCTACGAGGGGCCTCCGGACCCTCAGGGCCAGGTTTGCCCGGGTGAGTTCTGTGGAAGGTCCGCACCAAACGATCTGCGTTAATGTCAGACGCAGGAACCCACGTCCTCTCCTCTGGACCATACCCCTTCCAATGCACCAAGTACTGAAGGGACCGGCGATTCAGACGTGAGTCAATGATCTTTGACACTTGAAACTCCAAGTTACCATTGACCACCACTGGAGGAGGAGGTAGAGGTGATGGTATGACTGGTGCCACGTACCTCTTAAGTAATGACTTGTGGAACACATTATGAATTTTAAACGTAGGAGGGAGGTCCAGACGAAATGCCACAGGATTAATTATGGAACTGATCCTGTACGGCCCGATGAATCTGGGGCCCAGCTTCCAGGAGGGAACTTTAAGTTTTATATTCCTGGTAGACAACCATACCAGATCGTTCACATTAAGATCTGGACCAGAAACTCTCCTCCTATCAGCCATACGTTTATAACGGTTCCCCATAGCACTCAGATTAATTAATACACCTCTCCACACTGAAGCAAGTGACAACGAGAAACGCTCCTCCTCAGGAACCCCAGAAGGGCCCCCCCCCATTGAATGTACAAAACTGGGGATGAAAACCATATGCCCCAAAAAACGGGGACTTACCAGTGGACTCGCTCCGCCTGTTGTTAAGAGCGAACTCTGCCAGAGGCAAGAAAGAAGACCAGTCCTCCTGGTTCTCTGAGACAAAACACCGAAGATAAGTCTCTAGGCTTTGATTCAGACGCTCTGTCTGACCATTGGTCTGCGGATGAAAAGCCGAGGAAAATGACAATTGCATCCCCCGACGTAAACAAAATGCCCTCCAAAACTTGGACACAAACTGAGACCCCCTATCTGACACCACATCAGAAGGCAACCCATGAAGTCTCACAATCTCCCCAATGAACACCTGCGCCAGAGTTTTAGCATTAGGGAGGGCAGGAAGAGCAATGAAATGTGCCATCTTACTGAACCTGTCAACAACCACCAGTATGACAGTCTTCCCTGACGACTGAGGAAGGTCCGTGATGAAGTCCATAGACAAATGAGTCCATGGACGCTCCGGAAGTTTCAAGGGTAAGAGGGTCCCAGACGGACGGGTATGAGGGGTCTTAGAGCGAGCACAAACCCCACAGGACGCGACAAAAGTTAAAACATCTTTATTAACGTTAGGCCACCAAAACCGGCGAGAAAGGAGATCTAAAGTAGCCTTACTCCCTGGATGTCCTGCTAAAGCAGAATTATGATGTGCCTCAATAACCTTTTGTCTCAACTGATTTGGGACAAACAGTCTCCCTGGAGGTCCTGCAGGGGCGTCCCCCTGAGCCTCTAACACCTCCTCCTCAAGCTCAGAACATACAGCCGACACTACCACCCCCTCCTGAAGGATAGGAATCGGGTCATCCATTTTCCCGGCCCCTGGGAAACTGCGAGACAAGGCATCCGCCTTAACATTCTTAGATCCAGGGCGATAAGTGACAACAAAATTAAACCTGGTAAAAAACAACGACCATCGAGCTTGTCTGGAATTCAGACGCTTAGCAGATTCCAAATACAGCAGGTTCTTGTGATCAGTAATGACGGTGACCGGGTGGACTGCCCCCTCCAAAAAGTGACGCCATTCTTCAAAAGCCAACTTAATGGCCAAAAGTTCCCTATTGCCGATATCATAATTCCTTTCGGCGGACGACAATTTTTTAGAAAAGAAAGCGCACGGATGCCATTTACCAGGGGACGGACCCTGGGACAATATTGCACCCACCCCTACGTCAGACGCGTCCACCTCCACAACGAACGGCTGTGATGCATCTGGTTGGATGAGAACGGGTGCCGAAGCAAAACATTTTTTCAAAGAGGAAAAAGCTTGGCAAGCTTTGTCCGACCATTTAGAAAAATCCGTCCCTTTTCTTGTCATGTCAGTGAGAGGTTTGACAACAGATGAGAAATTACAAATAAATTTCCGGTAGTAGTTAGCAAACCCCAGAAAACGCTGCAGAGCCTTAAGATCCTCTGGCTGATCCCATTCAAGCACTGCTCTCACCTTTTCAGGGTCCATACGGAAACCGGAGGCTGACACCAAGAAACCCAAAAACTGAAGTTCCTGTACGGCGAATACACACTTTTCCAGTTTGGCGTATAGTTTATTGTCTCGCAAGATCTGCAACACCTGTCTCACATGCTCCTGGTGAGACACAAGATCTGGTGAGTAAATTAAAATATCATCCAAATATACGACCACAAACAGCCCCACCAGATGACGAAAAATGTCATTAACAAAATGTTGGAATACTGCTGGTGCAGTAGTCAGACCAAAAGGCATGACAAGGTTCTCATAATGTCCCTCCGGCGTGTTAAACGCCGTTTTCCACTCATCCCCCTCTTTTATCCTAATCAGATTATATGCCCCCCTGAGATCCAATTTAGAGAACCATTTGGCGCCAACAATTTGATTGAAGAGATCAGGAATCAGAGGGAGTGGATACGGATCTCGAACAGTAATCCGATTAAGTTCGCGGAAATCCAAGCAAGGGCGTAGGCCTCCATCTTTTTTCTTCACAAAGAAGAACCCGCGCGGCCACTGGGGAAGATGAAGGTCTAATATGCCCTTTGGCCAGACTTTCCGAAATATAATCTTTCATAGCCTGCCTCTCAGGACCAGAAAGGTTATATAACCTAGCTTTAGGTAACTTAGCATCAGGAAGTAAATTAATAGAGCAGTCATACACGCGATGAGGAGGCAACTCCTGACACCCCTCCTCAGAGAACACATCCCCAAAGTCCTCCAAAAAAGGAGGCAAAGTACTAGGCACGACCGCACTGATGACTGTGTTCATGCAGTTACTTTTGCAAAACTCCCCCCATTGGCTTATATCTCTGGACTGCCAATTAATCACAGGGTTATGTTTAACCAACCAAGGAAGTCCCAACACAATAGGAGTAGGTAGACCCTCCAACACATAACAAGATAATAGTTCCCTATGTATTGCCCCTACCCGAAGGTCAATGTTATGAACCTCATGAACAAAGCTACCTTGGCCGAGAGGCCTGGCGTCAATGGAGAATATAGGGATCGGTTTGACCAATACACTCAGATGCATACCTTGAGCTTGAGCAAACTGAGCGTCAACCAGATTAGCCCCGGACCCACTATCAAGAAGAACAGAAAATCTCTCCACTCTCGTACCAACCACCACCTCCACTGGTACAAGGAACTGAGAAGAACTAGCGGACGAAATACATACTCCCAGGTTGTCGTCCACCACACAACCTGGGATTAACAGTTTTCCGGCGACTTTTTGCTCAACAAGGCACGGGATGGACATCCCCCAACAAAATGTCCCTCTTTCCCGCAGAAGAAACACCTTCTAGTCCTGCGGCGTACCGCCAAACCCCTCCTACGAAATGATGTCCCTCCCAACTGCATAGGCTCCTCCGAACAGACAAGGGGAACCTCAACATAAGGGACTTTAGTAGTAGGTGGAGTAACAACAGGGGCGGAGTTACCTCGCACCTCTCCCGGAGCCGTCTATCAGTACGGATAGCTAGGGCCATAGCAGCCTCCAGTGATGGAGGAGAATCATACTGAGCCAAAACGTCCTTTAATTTGTCAGAGAGCCCATGACAAAACTGGCTCCTAAGAGCTGGGTCATTCCACTGAGTATCTGTGGCCCATCTACGGAACTCAGAAGCAAATTCCTCCGCCGGACGATCTCCCTGCTGTATCTTACGTAATTTTGTCTCAGCAAGAGAGACCCGATCTGGGTCATCATATACCAAACCCAGGGCAGTAAAAAATCGATCTACTGACTGTAGAGCCGGGGATCCCGGAGGAAGGGAGAAGGCCCAGGATTGAGGGTCCCCTTGTAGGAGCGAGATAACAATTCCCACTCTCTGCTCTTCACTCCCTGATGATCGAGGCCGAAGCCGAAAATACAATTTACATGCTTCCCTAAAGGTAAAAAATTTGTCTCGCCCACCAGTGAACCTGTCCGGGAGAGCTACTTTAGGTTCAAATCTGGTTTGCTCCGAGGGAGACAAAACTTTGGACTTAATGTCCGTCAGCTCCATGGATAATCCCTGCAACTGCAGAGCCAGCTGGGCTACTGGATCCATGGCAACTGGGAATAATTTTATGGGCCAGTGAAAATGTCACGCGGTCTTATGATATGTGTACGATGTCAGTAAACTATTCTTAAAAGAACAACACTCTATACAACATATAGATTAGCAACATAAGCATGTAAATATAGAATAGATTTACCTGACACGATATCCGTTGAACTCAGGGTTAATCTTGAGGACTTGATACACTGTCACAGGAAAGAGGAGGACCGGGGGTCTAACCTGACCCTAAACTGGGGTCCTAACTAATCCCTCACCTTGGAGGTACTGATAATGGTTCAGAGGTCCAAGTCTCCAGCCTAACCCTGTCTCCTATCAGTCCCTGAACCCTGTAATCAGTCCTAAGAAGGATACTGATTACCACCAAAGGGATATGGGCTGATCTCTGCTAAATACACAGATTAGACATATAAGACAGACTGGAGAAAACACAGACTTGCATACACACTCAAACACAGAAGGAACATAAATGATCTGGGATATTAAACTCTAAGCAAGGGAGCTTAAAACAACTAAGGAGCTCTTTAACTTAAGTCTATACAGATACAATCCTATCTGTGGTCTGCATGAAGAATTTCACTGGCAACTCCCAACACAGACAACCAGAGATTTAAAGGAAACCAATCAACAAATAATTAATTGCAGCCGGGAGAAAACTGCACCCAGTCCCAGAACTGAGCACAGACAGAATTAACTCCCTAACTGCCAAACACAAAGAAACAGCAACTCAGCTGTGAGAAGTCAGAATGTGCAACCGCGACGATCTTCGTGGCGATGCACACATGACACCCGGAGACTGCTATACCCGCTGTGCTGGATCTTTTTCACCATTTTGGTACTCTTTCAAACTTCAAAATCAATTATAATAAATCGGTCGCGTTTGCTATCGGCTTCCCCAGGGACACTCTAACCCGCCTCCAACGAATGTCACCGTTCACCTGGAAGACAGACCATGTAAAATATTTAGGCATTATTATTCCGAGGGATATTTCTCGCCTCTACGCTCTGAACCACCTACGCCTACTCTCCTCGGTTAGGACACAGCTCCAGCGTCTACGAATACCGTTCATGTCTTGGTTGGGCCGAAAAAATTATCTGTCCACATATATAGTCCCAAAATTCCTCTACTTATTCCAGGCAGCTCCTATATTCCTTCCCAATTCCTTTTTTCGTGCCTTACACGTTCTGTTCTCACGGTTCCTATGGAACCAACGTCCGGCTTGTATCGCTTTCTCGACTTTGACTCTGCCCACAGATGCAGGTGGAGTGGGTATGCCCGACCTGAAGAACTATTACTTCGCTTGCCATCTTCGTCGTTGGGTGGAGATAAACAGCTGGAACAAAAGGTCTTTCTTGTCCTCCCTAGAAACGGTTCTTCTTTCGCCTCGGGAGGCACTTGAGTTATGGGGTGTGCATACTCAGATCCCTCGTACACGCGGCTTCTCCCCTCTCCTGAAGGGTTTGCTCCACACATGCCTGAACTGTCTACATCATGACACTATGAGTAAGTTCCCCTCTCCGCTCATGCCTGTACGCTTACTCCCTTTGTTGACCTGCTCGGATGAGAGTTTTTGGACTTTTCAGGGTTTGTGGAGCAAACTGGTAACGCCCCTCAATTCCTTTTTTGCTGGAGGCAATGTCCCTTCGGCGGAGGGCCTGTCATCCATCCTCGGACCTACACACGCCAACTTTTTATCGCTAGCACATGTACATCATGTCTGTCAGACCTTTATGGAGCAACATCGTCCCTTGCGGGCTGCCTCCAACTTGGAGCGGCTGTTACTGGCACAGAGTCCTGTCAAAGGTGTGATCTCCACCATTTACAAATGGCTTATGTCTCTTCGCTCTGATACTGAGCCTACTTACCTTGCTGCCTGGGAACGGGAACTGGGGCACCCATTGTCCCTACGAGTCGCCAGGTGTATTAAAAGACACGCACTGGGATTTTCTAGGTGCGTTCCATTAAAGAGAATTCTTATAAACTGATTGCCAGGTGGTACCGAACCCCGTCCTTCCTATTTCGCCATGGCTTGCAGACCTCTGACGTCTGCTGGAGATGTGGGGCGGGTTCAGGAACTTATGCTCACATCTGGTGGGATTGTCCCCTCATTGTGCCCTTCTGGAATGCGATACGACAAAAAATCAAAGATATCTGCCTTCTGCCTTGTGATTTACCCAGGGACTCAGTCCTTTTTTGGGTGCCGGCGACGGGTTATAACCCCATTAAGCACAAACTGGCGACCTTTATGTTGACGGCTGCCAAACTTCTAGTGCCTAAGCATTGGCTGTCTACTGTGGCGCCTTCTCTGGAGGAGTGGACTGTTGCTGTGGACCATATCAGGGACATGGAGGACCTGTCGGCATGGATCAACCATACCCGGGATAAATTCCAAACCATCTGGTCCCCGTGGATTGCCTTTCGTACCCCTTCGCCTACATAGTGTAAGTGACTCATTGGAGTGCTATTTTTGTATGTAAGATTCTCTGCCACGTGGTGTGCTGTGGGCGGAGACCGAGGGCGACCCCCCTCCCCTTCTTCCTTCCCCTTACCTTTAACCTTCTTCCTTTGTCCAGTTATTTATTTTTCATTTAGGTTCATTTAATTCCCTTATTTTTCTTTATTTCCCCTTATATTTTCTGTGTCTTCTTGTTTTATTTTGTTCTTAGTTCTTGTTCTTGTAGAATGTTATTGGGGTTCGTTAGTCCAGGAACCCAATTTGTGTGCCAAATCTCACGCAATACTAGTAGTGATCCTCATCACGCTGTTTCATTCATATATATTGTGCTCTGTTTTATTGGACATGACCTGATATGATGACGCTTGGCTTATATTATGTGACATGTTTTGTTACTGTTCATACCCTTGATATGTGTTATACATGTGTGTTAATAAATACATATTCAACAAAAAAAGAATGTTCATGGTTTTGTCAGTGGGCAAACTTACAAAATCAGCAAGGGATCAAATACTTATTTCCTCCACTGTATATGCCAAAAATGATGCATGACAGAGTGCATGTTCACTCTGTCAGCACCATTATAGTCTATGGCCCCGTCGGCGCATACACATAAGTCTTATTTTGCAGGAGGCATCGGATGACGTAAGCCCCCGACTGGACCAAAGAACGTGTTACAGAACGCAATGTGAAAGCACCCTAATTGTCCTGTAGCTCAGACTGCATCATCTATAGCTGTTTCTTCCTAATTATCCTGCTATTAAGTCTGTATCATCTGTAGCAGTTTATTCCTAATTATTCTGCAGCACAGTTTGTGTCACCTACAGCAGATAATTGCTTGTTGTGTGTCTCCCTCTTGAAAGTTACTTTTCCTATATAGTATGGAAGTGGATAGACCATAATGCAAAGTATGTATTATATATATATACAAGTTTCCTTAGGATTATGACGTTGACATCCTGTTTGTATCTATCTTTAGGCTTTAGACATGAAAAATGTTTGTATGGTCTGGCTTGACACTGAGACGATGCCCTCAACATCTAAAGCATCCTGCTAGATCCTTCAGCAAAGTGTTGTTGTCTCTCTTGTTTCTTTTGTGGAGACATATTCCTTTTGATCCTGACTCTGGAGAGTCTGATGCTCTGTGAGAGGATTGTTTTATCGTATAAAATAATAACCATTAATATGAAGATAAAAAACAAAGATCTTTCTCCCAATATGATTATGGCTTGTTTTACTTTCCGATGAAAAAGTGCTTGCATGTATCCTGGCTATTCACTGTGTAATTGGAGGGACATCCAGATTGTATCCTGAATACAATCTCAACTAACTTGAGCCAAAATCCTGAGATTGCTCTTGAGAAACAGACCAGGCATTTAGTTCCACATTGTTCCTTGATCCCATAGATAGAAAAGCAGAGCCAAGCTGAAGATGGCTGCATACTATATGTGCAATTACCAGTTAGATGGAAGTCTGATCTTAGTACTTACCCTTTGCCAATATGGCAAGACTAGTTAATATCTTACAGGCCAAAAGGGCGACTAATGCCTTGCGTTTTCTCAAGGCCTCACAAAGAGAAGATTTAAGTCCTTTCATAATGAAAGTTAAAATTAAAGATGATTCAATCTAAGTACACCAAAGATAGTTCAAGAATTTAGGATAAATTCAAAAAGAATGCGTGCTGGAGATCTTATCTATTCTAAATCATATGCTAGAAGTTTCATTTTGGTAGGGGCTAGATAACTAAACTTGTTTCACGTCTGCTCACGGAATACTACAGAGAAATAAATGTTAACGATCATACAAAGACACTACTCCTTACATTTCTCCAAGTTCTACTAGACAGGCTATTTTGTTGTGCCAAATCCTTCTGTCTCCTTCAAGAATTGCTGATCAAACAGATCTGTGCCATAGAAAATAAGTTTTTTTTTATGGCTAAAACCAGGAATCCCTTGGAAGAAACATGTTCAGAATGAAAGTAATATATTTCACTATCTTGCAGCCTAGAGATTTTATGGTCAGTCAATCTAGACCCTTTAAATGCCTGTTTGCCCATTACTGTTATAGTAAAGTACATTTTTCAGGCTTGCTGTGATTCAAGATAAAATGATTTTTTTTAATTCCGAGGTCTCCGGAATATCACCAACTTCAAGGGTGTTCACAAAAGTAGCCATTGTTGCCTTAACAGATTTGTGTCTTCAGGGAATATGTGTCATTCCATACCTAGTTGGCTGTTTATGGCATCCCTCTCAATAAGCCTCCAGTCTCCTTTGTGAACGACTCTCTATCTTCTCCAGAACCTCTGGATTCTTCTCAATCTCATTTATCTCTAGCTACCAAAAAGGTGTTCTCGGTTTTGGATGGACTCTACTTAGGAAACTGTTTTTTTCCTGAGGAAAATAAATCTACTTCAAGAAAAAAGTCAGTCGTCTTATATATTCTGTTGAGGCATTTAACTGCATCCATAAGTGCAATCCCTTGGGCAAAGACTTATATTTTCTCTTCGCCACGACAGCACCCACTGAGAGAGGGGATCCGCCCTTAGGAACAGGAAACCTACGAGAGATAAAAGGGGCGGTCTCCCTCGCTCCTCAGTTGGTTTCCTGTTCCTGGAAGAGGAACCTATTGAGAGAAGAGGATGCCTGGGCTGGATTGCCACCTCCGCAGTTTCTATGAGAGCGGCAGGGGCTCCAGCGCCAGACGCAGCGTCAGGGGAGTTTGGGTTCAGCTTCCCCCTCAGATGAGTGAAACCACCTGGGACTCCCTGGCACTGTCGTGGCGAAGAGAAAAGCAGGGGAAAAGGCACAGACCTCAGATGGTGGTGCGATGCTGCTCTGGCTCGCATAACAAAGTGTGGGACAGCTGCTGGCATAGCCTGTCCTTGTTGGTTTGCTGAGAGCTCTAAAATTAGTGCAGCGGTGGCTGCCCTACATGAGAGAAGCTGGGAGCCATGGCGCGTTCTGAACGAAGCGTGGAAGGGCCCGCCGCCTCTCTCTTCTTGGCGGTGTAGGGGAGGGACCAAAGAGTTTACTGGCATGGGAGACGTGTGGCCGGGAGCGCAGTGCCGGTGTGCACGTGCAGCGGTCCCGGAAGTAATAGTTAGATTTCCGGGGATACCATAGAGATGTGCCGTGGTACAGAGCGGCCGCACAGGTGCAGGAAGATACAGAACCCGGAAGTGAAAGCAGCACTTCCGGGTCGGCACTAAAAAAAAAGTTTTTTTTTTTCCTTTGTGGGTAAGCTGCATATAAAACACATGCCATCTAGTTAATGGTGAGCAGTAATGTCATCCCCAAGTGACACTGTTTCACGCCCACCTGAGGAGCTGGTGGTGCCACGTCACAACAGAAGCAGGAAAAGTGGAGGTGGACACTCTAAGCAGAGTGGTTCCACGAACAGGACTGGAGGAAAATCAACTCACTCCACGCCGCAGCCGGACCCTTCGTCTCCGAAGCCGGTACCATGCTGACAAAAAGCTTCACTGAGTGTTATTGATCACACCTGTCAAGCTGATACCCCCGCCCCCCATTTTTCTGTGTGTCCTTAGGCCAAAAAAACTGAAAATCCAAACACAAGGAATGTGCCTATGGTCCCAGCCCCTCCCGGACACTTATCCTAAAAGATTGTGTCAGACTTGTATTGGCCATACACTTCAGGAGGAAAGTTCAGTGAGAACTGAAGACATCCGCCTGATGATTAGAGAAGAGCTACAGGCCCTAGGGGGGCTAGTAGTATCACGGGAAGAAAGTCCTTTAGAGAGGTCACCCCACCCAGGGTTGGATCCTTCGCAGACAGCGGAGAACTTAATTCAGAGGCATCAAATGAATCATTTTCCTCAGAGGAAGAGGAACACGTGTTTTCCAACCGACAGTATTAATAACTTGATCAAGTCGGTGCAGAACACTATGGGGTTATCCGAGACAAAAGACCCCAAAACTCCTCAAGAAATTAAGTTTGCGGGTCTCTCCCATTGAAAAGATCGAGTATTTCCAATAATCTCGGCCATAAAGGAGTTGGTGAAAAGGGAGTGGGAAAAGCAAGGGCAGAGAGGCTTTAAGCTGGCAGCATCCAAACGGCGGTACCCTTCAATGATGAAGATCTGAGTGAAAGCGCTCAAAGATGCGGCTGTTGCCTCAACTTCCCGCCGGTCCTCCTTACCAGTAGAGGATACTGTAATTCTATCAGACCCCTAGATCAGAAGGCAGATGCACTTCTCAAAAGGTCCTGGGAGTCGTGTATAGGGGCATTCAAACCCGCAATATCGGCCACGTGTACTGGCAGATCCATGTTAATATCGTTAGACCAGCTGGAGGAGAATATAAAAACTGGCCTGTCCGGAGACAAACTAGTTCTTCCATCCCTCTAATCAGAGGTGCGGCAGCCTTCTTATCTGACGCTTCAATTGACTCTCTGCCTAGCGGCAAGAACGGCGGGTCTAACCAATGCAGCCCGAAGGGCGTTATGGTTAGAAGGCTGGAAAGGACGCACAAACCAAGTCTAAGCTCTGCGCTATGCCCTGTCAGGGTGAGTACTTGTTTGGTGCAGTATTAGATGAGATCCTAACAAAAGCAGAGGAAAGAAAGAAAGGGTTCCCTAATCCGTAAGTTCCAGCCTACAGGAGAGCATTCAGAAAGCCATCGTTTGGCAGAAAAAAGGACTATATAAGACTCAGAACCTCTGTAATAATAAGGATTTCAAGCAAAAGGGAAACCTGTTCGGTAGACATCCATTCAAGTCGGGAGATAAATTCCGATAGCTCCAACCTACCGGTGGGTGGCAGACTATTACACTTCTGCTATCACTGAAGAGCAATCACAGCTAACTCCTTGGGCCATTAACATCGTAACATCGGGCCTAGCATTAGAATTTGTCCGGAATCCTCCGGACTCCTTTCTATTGACTTCTCTGAAGTCCCAGGCTCAGCAACAGGCGTTAGAGTTAGAAATTAAAGGCCTATTATCCAAAAAAGTGTTAGTGGAGGTTCCGGTAGATTAAAAAGGGAAAGGCTTTTACTCCCTCTTGTTTTTGGTATCCAAGCCAGATGGTTCATTTAGAATCGTAGTTAATTTAAAAAAGCTGAATACCTTTTTGAGGTCCCGAACCTTCAAAATGGAATCTATACGATCAGCCATAAAACTTTTATTTTCCAGATGCCACATGGCGGTCGTGGATCTCAAGGATGCGTATTACCATCTGCCGATACATATCTCGCATCAACGCTTCCTCCGAGTGGCGGTCACATTAGAAGGACAGATCCGTCATCTTCAGTTCGCAGCAATGCCTTTCGGGCTATCTGTGGCTCCCCGCGTCTTCACCAAACTAATGCTGGAGGTGATGTCATATTTATGAATAAAAGACACCCTGGTAAACCCGTACCTGGACGATCTAATCGTGGGGAATTTGTTTCTACAATGTGAACGCAGCTGTCTGATGTAATTTCATCCTTACAGACCTTAGGTTGGCTAAATCAACTGGGAAAAATCCAGGCTACATCCGGTAACCTGTCAGACGTTCCTAGGCCTTCATCTGGACTCAGTAAGTCAGAGATGTCTGCTGCCGGAGGCAAAAAAAATAACCATAATTAATAAAGTTCGTCTCTTAATAAATAGTCCTATAATATCCTTGAGAGAAGGTATGTCTTTGCTGGGCTCTTTGACCTCATGTATCCCTGCAGTTCAATGGGCCCAGCTTCATACTAGGAAATTGCAGAGAACCATTCTGCAAGAAGAAGAGAGACTACAGGGACAGTTAGAGAGTATAATATCCCTACCGTCGGAAGTAATTAGTTCCCTAACCTGGTGGCTGAATCCAAATAATCTCTCGGGAGGGGTTCCTTGGGTAGTGGTCCCCTCAAATATAGTAACCACAGATGCCAGCCCCTTAGGGTGGGGAGCACATCTAGAAGAAAATATGGTTCAAGGACGGTGGTCTAGATCAGAGGCGGAGGACTCGTCAAATGTTAGGGAGCTAAAAGCCATATATCACGCTATATATAATTTTTTTCCGCAGCTGCAAGGAACTCATACAAGGATTCAGTCGGACAACACCACCTCTGTGGCGTACCTAAACCACCAAGGAGGTACACGATCAGTGACTCTCATGTCTATCGCGGAAAGAATTTTCAAATTGGCAGAAAGGCATCTCCTGTCCCTGTCTGCCTTGCATGTCAGAGGAGTAGACAACGTCAAAGCAGGTTTTCTCAGTCGCCATACCCTACATCAAGGGGAGTGGGTGCTCAGCCGTTGAATCTTCAGAATGATAACTGTTATGTGGGGCAGATCGGACATAGACCTGTTTGCCACAAGGGACAACAGGCAGGTCGAAAGGTTCATTTTGTTATACAAGACGGACAATCCAGACATACTCGACGCTTTGCAGACCCCGTGGACTTTTCGCCAGGCCTACGCCTTTCCTCCAATGATACTATTACCGATTGTCATCTGGAAAATAAGGGAGGAAGGAGCGAGAGCAGTCTTAATAGCCCCGTTCTGGCCCAAGAGGCCGTGGTTCTCATGGCTGAGGGCCATGTCGGTCTCCGACCCATGGATCCTCCCTTGGGACCGGGACCTTTTCTCGCAAGGACCCTTCTATCACCCACAGGTCAAAGGCTTGCGTCTCATGGCCTGGAACTTGAAAGGCAGCTATTAAAGCTAAGAGGATTTTCAGACGCTTTGATTAATACCCTTTTACATAGCAGGAAAGAGGCCACAACTAACATATATACCAGAGTCTGGAATAAATTTCTAACTTTCCATTCGGCAGGCATATCCAGTGAGGTACCTATTCCAGCTATCTTAGAATTCCTGCAAAAGGGTCGTGAGTTGGGGCTGTCAGTAAATACACTAAAAGTCCAAGTTTCGGCTCTAGGGGCCTTATATAGTCATGACGTGGCAGGCAACAAATGGGTAGCTCGGTTCATCTCAGCTTGCCATAGAGCAGACCCAGTCTAGCCTACAGTATAGTGGTCATAGAAGGTAGAAGGTGAAGCCCAGGTTGCGGCCTCACATATAAGGTTTATCGGACATCTGCTCTTTCAGCCCAGGAGGAAGATATGGCCCGTGCGGAATGTGCCTTCACACCCTGCGGTGGGTCCTTCCCTTTTGCCAAGTAAGCCTATAGTGGTGCCTTAACAGATGCCACCTTGGGACCTAAATTTAGTCTTGGATGCCTTAACGTAAAGCCCATTCGAGCCCCTCCATTCAGTCTCAATAAAATATGCCTCATTAAAGACTGTTCTATTAGTGGCCTTGGTTTCAGCAAGAAGAGTGAGTGATCTCATGGCCCTATCAATAGATCCTCCCTTCTTGTCAGTATTTCCTGACAAGATAGTGTTGAAAACAGACCTGTCCTTTCTCCCTAAAGTGGCGACTAAATTTCATAGGTCTCAAGAAATCTACCTTTCTTCCTTTTCTGATAACCTCACATCACCACAGGAGGAGAGATTCCATACCTTAGACGTAAAGAGGGCCGTCTTGGCATATTTGGATAGGACTAGACCCTGGAGGCAGAGCAGGGCTCTCTTTGTGTCTTTTTAGGGCAGCAGGAAAGGGTCGAAAGTTACAAAAGGCACGCTGTCTCGGTGGATCAGAGACACGATAACGCTGGCTTACTTGGCAAAAGGGAAGGACCCACCACAGGGTGTGAAGGCACATTCCACACGGGCCATATCTTCCTCCTGGGCTGAAAGAGCAGATGACCCGATAAACCTTATATGTAAGGCCGCAACCTGGGCTTCACCTTCTACCTTCTATGACCACTATAGGCTAGACTTATCTGCCTCGGCGGACTTAGTCTTTAGTAGATCAGTCCTTTACACGGTGGTCCCTCCCAGGTGATTGTCTCTGAAAATCTCTCAGTGGGTGCTGTCGTGGTGAAGAGAAAAAAACGGATTACTTACCGGTAATGCTCTTTTATAGAGTCCACGACAGCACCCACTCACTTCCCTCCCTTAGTTATAGTACACACTGTGCATTCCGGAGGGTGAAGGGTTAACTGTATATAATGGCTGTACATAGTTTAGCAGTGTAAATATGTATATATACTTTAAACGTATTACGAAGCAAATTGACTGAAACTTGTGTGGCGGTTCCTCTCATTCTCTGTAATCCAACTGAGGAGCGAGGGGGGCCGCCCCTTTTATCTCTCTGTAGGTTTCCTGTTCCTAGGGGCAGATCCCCTCTCTCAGTGGGTGCTGTCGTGGCACTATAAAAGAGCATTACCGGTAAGTAATCTGTTTTTTTCAGGCTGTCACAATAAATCTTTTCTGAGACTGTGATCTTGCAAGTTTTCACAAGAAATACAAAAATGGCCCTCTTACTCACAGGACTTACTGTGGTGGATTTCGCATACCAACCTCTCCATAGGTAATGTTTTCAGCTGATGGAACAAATTGTTTTAACTACTGACCGTTCAGTCCAGTGTTTGGGAACCCATTCTTTAAAACCAACTGGTGAAAGGTCTTTTCTAAGACAGAAAATATTCAATAACATCAGGAAGATAAAGGACATAAGACACCCATTATTTCAAGAATCAATTAAGAAGAAAGTGTGATCTGGTCATAATATACAGTTTTGTATTTTTCATCAATAAGTGAGCACGAAAAATCTAACCTTGTTATAACAACACCAACAATCCTGAATTGGGCAGAGTGAAATCTGCCAAACTGAAGAGCTGAGCATTTAAGAGGTTTTGTAATTATTCAGGCTAAATCCAGCAGAGTGTACTCTGAACTATGTCATATTGATAGAGGTTCTAGTGAAAATTTGTTACCTGCAATTTTTCTTTTTTGAGTCCTAAAGCAGAACACAAGGAATATTTTCATTCTTGCCTCTTTCCCAGGATCGCCCAACTAGCAATCAGACTATAAAAAAACAATTATGTTAGCGCACATAGTTTATAAAGCACCACACACAATCCTCCCATATGTAAATTTAATAGACTCAAGAGTAAATGAAAAATACTTAATTGGGTGGTTATAGGTGCTGCCTTCAGACTTGAAGAAAAAAAACAAACAATAGGTGACTGTAATATCTGTGTCGATCCATGTCTTCTCTGTTTCCAGCATGCCTTTGTTGCTGGCAATGCGTGACAGCAACAGTCCTCTTTTTTTCCTGCCATTTAATCAAAGAGCCATGGGTTAATGTCGGTCTTGTTTTGATCACTCTTTCCTGAGACCCCTCGGCGGGTCTCTCAGATATTTGAACCCCTAAAGCTCTGCCCGTCAATAGTTCTGCTTACCTGGTCTATAGATCTGTTCTGTGCTCGTGTTGTATCTTCCTGATGTATCTTGTTCTCTAACCTCTTTTTGTATTTAGACCAACCGCTTGTTTTCTGATTTTGTCTTTATCCAAGTGATGACCCTTCTTGCCACCAACATACTCAACTTGGCAGCAGCTGACTCTGTGGCCCCAGTCCAGTGGTCCCTGTGTAAGTTCAGATCTCTGTACAGGGGGTTAAGAGGTGATGGTCAGGGCAACCCCAGTGATCTGGTAAACAGAATGGTTTGTGCTAAATCTGTCCGTGGAAACTGTATTAACAGTTATCAGGCTTCCATGAACAATGCTATCGTGAAAAATTTTCATCATCCTTTTTGACCTCAGGCAGCATAAAAAAGAATCTGTATAGCTAAAAAAAAGGGTGGAGAATTACTTAAGCACCGAAATCAGTGCCCCTTTTGCTGAAGGCTGAAACTTTGAAAGCTTTTATGTTAAGACTATGCTTTACAAATCTAGAAGAGGAAAATCAGAATGTGGCATTGTTGATGACATGATGCAGATCTCTAGCTTCTCATGCCTATGATGTGAAAGTAGATCTGGTAAGATGAGTTTTAGATACTGAGATGCATAATGTTCTTATCATGTCTGCATAAAGTCTTTAGGAAACTTCAAGTCCTTTCTAGGGGCTGAAAATATGAGAAAGAAAATTGATTGAAGACAATGTTTTGTAAAAGTAGATCTCTATTCCATGTCTGAGGAAACTTTAGGACAAAAGATGGAAGAGTCCTTAATAGAAAGATCATCTGGAACCAGACAAAGAAAAAGAAAGTACTTGTAATTTTCTCCATCTCTGTGAGAATGTGATGGCCACAAAGAAACGAACCTTACAGGTTAACTAGCTGATGTCAACCTTAGTGTCAAGGGTTACCGCAACAGTGTGTAGCCAGAAGACCGCAGCGTCTGATTGCTCCTACTCAGGTGCTGGATGTTATGATCTGCTACAAGCACTAAGGGAAGATGGGAATTCTGTCCCTACAATAGAACTAAGCTGGATCCCTACGATGTAACGGGGAACCTGTTCCTGCGACCAGACCCGCTAAAGTCCTCAGTTAGTCTGAACGAAGACCTATAGTTGCGAGGGAGGAATCCCTACAAGATCTAGGGACTGGGAGAAAAGGTGGACACCTCCTAACAGAAATCGTAGCAGGGATAATTAAACAGAAAACAAATTACTTAGAGATCCTAAGATCAAGCAAAACTGACTGAGTAAGGCACCTAAGCACCCGGCTAGCTTAAGAGTAGATAATACAATGAAGTCCAGCAAAGCCAGAAGGGCGGAGCCAGACTAAATAGGGAAAAAAGGTCATGTGACCAGCAAACTGAAAAAAACCTAACAAGAGGGTTTTAACACTGGAAGAAGCACTTCATTTTAAATGTATTTATTTCTTCTGGCAGAAGAGGGGTTAATTGGCCATGTTGGAAATCCCTGTGCTCACAGCTGTGCTCGGTTAGCCACTCTTTTTCCCTTTATAATCTGGGCTCTGTTACAAATCCTTGTGAGAGATAGCATTTGCTGCATGGCTAACGAAGGGAGAGGAGTCCATATGAGGAGAGTTGGAGGAGTTATCTGTGACTGTTGCTTGGTTTGTATGTGTGGTAATTCCCTATTCTCTAGTTTGGTTAATTCCCCTACTTCCCCCGATAAATATTCTGTATGCCTGGAGTTTTCTGTTAACCATTGTTTGTGTTGCCTTTTTTGTCGGGTTGGTGTCCTAAGGTGCACAGTAGCGCCCCCTCTTCTCTGGATGGAGGAAGAGAACAGACGGACGGCTAACTCAGGAGATAAGGCAAGGGTGGAGGCCCCGGCATCTTCACCTTCAGAAGTATCCCGGGAAGTAGAGCGAGCTAGGGTGCCCCCTAGTTTTAGGGACAGGAAAGGAACCCCTGGTCCCGGGTCACCTGACAGTTGTGTCGTGACAATAGGTTCAAACATGGAGACATTCTTTTCAAAAGAGATCTCAAGAGGATACCGAAGGCTGAAAGTTTGGCCCAAGTATTTCTCAGTCTTGAGAAATTTGAGATTGCAACTACTTCTCATCCATAACACAGTTAATAGCAGTTATGAGAACTAGAAGGGTATTGGTTGTGAAATCCTTATGCACCTTGCAGAAGTTTGTGAACAATCCTGTGCTTTGAACCAAAAAGAGAATTTCTTCCAGGCCTTAGCTGAAAAATCCACTGGTAAAACGTGGCAAACATCAAACTAATTGATATTGAGTTTACCTCATCATGCTGCCAACGTTACTGCAGACCGCCACAGAGGAGGAGACGATGCCAGAGCCGGGAGCAGCCAGGTAAAGCGTTCACTGACTCGAAGCTACAAGGCGCATCCTGGGGTGGGGGAGCTCAATGCACAGAAGTGGCAGCCCAGTATGGAATTAAGGGCTCAGAATGCAAAAAGGGGGCTGCTTGGGTGGGATTTGTCTGGAAAAAGGGTCCGCATGGGGTAGGATGTCCTTGGAAAAGGGGTCCCCATGGAGTGGGATGTTTCTGGAAAAGGGGGACGCATGTGGTGGGATGTCTCTGGGAAAAGGCGGCCGTAAGTGGTGGGATGTCTCTGGAAAAGGTGGCCACATGGGGTGGGATGACTCTGGAAAAGGGGGCCGCTACATTTGCCTCTTGTTCATGCTGATAAAGTTTAGTGACAAAAAAATATCATATTCTATTTCATAAGGTTTTGGCACAAAAAAAGCAGCAAAACCAAATATCTGCTTTTTTCAGCATTTTTTTCACCACCCAATAACTTTCAATGGGTGAAAAACGCTGAAAAAATGCTGAAAGAAGTGACATGCTCTATTGTGCAAAAAAAAGCAAAGCACAAAATACTAAGGACATAAAACAAGCTGTGTACAGGAGATTTCTGAAATCTCAGACTCCAAACGCAGCTGAAAACTTTCATTAAAAAGCCGCAAAAACGCCACGTGTGAACATAGGCTTAAAGAGTACTTGTCTGGGAGATTATTTTATGTCTTATGATCATTCATTTTGAGTAGATCTGTGGGGAAGATCGTCCCAAGTCCTCCACCAATCACTCAAAAGACCTTAGAAAAGCGCAGATCATGAGACAGGAGAACACACCGAGCAGAATGGATGCAGTAGAAAGTCATAGTCCTGTTGCCTGAGCTGTGCACTTCTAAGAGCTCTTTTGAGCAATTGATGGGGGTCTCCACACGCAATGCTGCACCAGCCTGCTCAGAATTAACGGACCTAAAACATATAAGCTATCTCCCAAAAGATAAAATGGTGGTCCAAAGGCAAAGTAATTTTCATTCTAAATTCCTATCTATTTAGTGCCATAATCTAAACTATTTTCTAATGTACTTGCATCAAAAATTTCCTATCCTTCCCTATCTACACTATCTAATTGCTTTTCTTACTTGTTTTATACTTCCTTTTTGATGATGCTTTGTTTGAGAAAGCTCCTGCAAGTGACGTCACTGGCCTCTGCACGCCGGATATTCTGATGCCGCTCTGTTGCCGGCTCACTGATCTGAGCCAGCAACAGAGGCACGCTGTCATTGTGCACATCTCACAGTGCACAACTAGCAGGACTAGCCCAACACCCGAAATGAACTCACTGATGACACTTCATTTCAGGGAGTGGGAGAGGCTGTGGCAGTGACTGATGATGCTTAATTTGAGTATCCCAGCATGCACTGGGATTCTCAAACGAAGTGTCATCAAAAAGGAAGTATAAAAAAAAGAAAGAAAAGCAATTAGATAGTGTAGTTAAGGAAGGATAGGGAAATTTTAATACAAGTATATCTGAAAATAGTTTATATTATGGCACTAAATATACAGCTCTGGCAAAAATTAAGAGACCACCACATCAAAACCCTGTCATGGGCAGCCCATTCTCCAGACCTGAACACCATTGAAAACAGGGTGGATAAAAATCAATGATTTTTTTAAAAAAATCAAAAAAATCGGATTTTTTTGATTTAAATCGGATTTTTTGATTTAAATCGATTTTTTTCAATAAACTGCTTTTTGAGGAAAATATTTTACCATCCAAAGGTTCTTCCATCATGAGATAAAGCTGAGTTGTTTAACTCAGTAGAATAAAGGCTGTATATGTGTAACATTCACAATGCCATGCTCTTCCAGAGGTTTCTGTAGGATTAGTGGGCAGTTTCTCTCCTATATTATCACAGACGCTCGCTTTACTTACGCAGTTCTCAAAACTGAATTTGACTCCGCAGAGGTCCCAGCCTCTTCTTCATGGCAAAAATGTTACAACATGAACAGAGTTGAGAAAAAGACCTTAATCCTATTGTTCTACAAACCTATATGAATACAGAATCAACCCCTTCAGTGCCAAGTCCAAGAAGTTAGACAATATGTTTCTGATTGTTTGGAGTGGAATAGATCTGCACAACACAAGAAGAATGTGAATCTAAGTGTGAGGAGGAGCAAGGGCAAGCAGACAAGAAAATGAAAGTGAAACTTTGAGCACAATACTGCAGCATAGCCACAGACAGACAAGTCTGGATCTGTTTGTGTGTACGATCTGAGGTTTATTACATTCTTTCCTTATAATGGCAGCAGGCCGTAAAAGAGACCCAGTTTGGGAATAGTTTTAATGAAGCTCCTTCACCTAACGGTAAGGCAGGCATGCGTGCAAAATGCAAACGATGCAACAAAGAGATGCAAGGCCTGGTGACGTGAATGAGGCAACATCATGAGAAGTGCGGTGATGAAGATGACCAAAGAAACACTTCTGAACAGGCAGGATCTTCAGGTTGGTAAACATTTTTATTGAATCCTATTTCTAAAGACTGAACTGTCATGTGTGAGAAAAATTATATTTCTTATTATTACTGCATGTTACTGTCATTTGGTACAGTTATGAAGAAAAACAAATATTCCTTTTGGGCAGTGCTGTGTTGTGTACAATAAGCAGAAATTGTATAAACAAAAAATAACAGCATTGACTTTTTTTGTTTAGGGGAATTCTTCATGGATTCTGGAAACTATCCACCTCCAAGATCACCATCATCCTGTTCTACAGTTTCAGAGTTATCCATCCAGGATAGTGCTTCATTAGCAGCAGCATCATCATCAGACACCCACAGCCACATATCACCATCACCCAAAAGGAAGAAAAAACCTTTACCTCCTGAAACCACCATAGATAGGTTTGTGATAAGAACTAGCAGATTAGAAAAAGAGTTGATTGATGAAAAAATTGCCCAGTTTATTTATGCAACGAACTCTTCTTTCCGTCTGACTGAGAACCCACATTTCATTAATATGGTTCAGTCACTGAGACCAGGATACAGTCCACCCAGCGGAGCTGATGTTGCAGGGAAACTGCTGGATCAAGTGTATGACAGAGAAATGGAGCAATGTGCAACAGCTCTGGAGGGTAAAATTGTTAACCTAAGTATTGATGGGTGGAGTAATGTCCACAATGATCCTATTGTATGTGCTTGTATAACAACAGAAGAAGGTAAAGTCTTCCTTGCACAAACAACTGATACGTCAGGAAATGCACACACAGCAGAATACTTACAAGAAGTGGCAGTAAAAGCTATAACAACATGTGAACAAAAATTCAAATGTCTAGTACGCAGTTTGGTCACTGACAATGCTGCAAACGTATCCAAGATGAGAAGAAATTTAGAAGAGCAGGGAGGGAATACAAAGCTAATAATAACATATGGTTGCAGTGCTCATTTGCTGCACCTCTTAGCCAAAGACTTAAGTGTTCCAGAAATAAAGGCTAATGTTGTTGAAATTGCTAAATACTTCCGTAATAATCATTTTGCTGCAGCAGCTCTGAAAAGGATGGGTGGAACCAAGCTAACGCTCCCACAAGAAGTTAGATGGAACTCTGTGGTGGACTGTTTTGAGCAGTATATCAAAAACTGGCCTATTCTGATGACACTTTGTGAAGAAAATCGAGATAAAATAGATGGCACTGTCACGGCCAAAATCCTCAACATTGGGCTTAAGAGAAATGTTGAACATAT